>OZ010797.1:200799893-201222893 GCA_963932465.1 Maratus speciosus | reverse complement strand
TGGCATTTAGAAATTAAAATTAAGTGTTCTAAAAATGAGCCACCGCCCTTAAATGGGATTAAGAAAATCTAAAAAATGAATTAATTTTATGCTTTAAAATTCACATGCTCGGGATGGAAAAAGGAAGAAAGTAACGGAGAGGGATATGCCTCCGACAATTGATCTTTCATTTATTGTAACATCAAGGTATTAAATTTGTTTTTCATTGAATATCATTGGAGTGGTTTTGGAGAAAAAAAACACACTTTACAAGATTGCAACAAAATATGGTTCAACAAGTTTTATTGCAGGAAACTATTTAATTTCAATTAAATAAAAATTCTCATCAGATCATCCATACAGCAGCGTTAAAATTAAATTCGGAAATGATAAATAGTAAGGCATTACTTTTATGCTCTATTAATTGGGAATTATTCAATGCAGTAGCGTAAATAAGTTGTTTTGTTGGGGGGGGGGGGGGTTCCAAACCCGCTAAAATACACAATGTTTAGGCGGGTCTGGAACATTGTACTCGCCGATGACAGCGAGCTGTGAGATGCGCCTTTCCTGCTCTCTTCATTTTAAACTTCACTTTTAATTTTGGCATTCATGATGAAGCTTCAGAGGCTCTGAAACAGCTGTATGCAGTTATATACATTTATTTGTGCTATACAATGCTGTTCATTCTTTCTAAATACAATGTTTTTAACCCAAGAAAAAATGTAAAGCTATTTTCAAAGTGGGGAGTGTTGATAAAATTGTTTGACTAAAAAGAATTTTTTTCGGATTTTTTATATCACACGTATTACAATATCAGATTTATAGCAAATATTTTCTTTGATCTAATTTAATGATAATTGGTGATTTTCACATTTTTAAGTGTCTCGTTCCCCTAGAGAAATATTATCTACATAACTGTTCCAACGTGGTTATGTTTTTGATGTTCTAATTATTATTTATTTATCATTATTATTATTATTATTATTATTATTATTATTATTATTATTATTATTATTATTATCTATGCATTAATTATTATTATTACAATAGTGGACCAAAGTTCTCCACCCTCTTCAAAATCTTATTCTTGTAAATTACGCAATTAGTATTTTCATTTATTTCATTTCATTTTATTTATTTTATACATATTTTATATTTTATATGTTATATATTTTATTTTTGTTTATTTTAAATCAAACTTTTAAACCACAGCAAAAAAATCCGATTTTTTTATCTTAGAAAAAGAACAAGAATTCCGTCCAAGAAATATCTTTACTTTTGCCCCTCCGCCCTCGCGAGAAATTTCTGAAATGGATATAATATAACAATTTTCCGCCTTGCTTGATTGAAGGAAATGCTTAGAAGTATAAATCATACAACACATGGCCTGAAATAAATTTTCAACAGACCTGGTTCTCGTCTCCGATTTTCGATAAACCCCACATGGCTTTCAGAAAGGGTTTGTGATGCGATAAAGCAGTTACGCATTCTCTTCCTATTCTTGGCCTCCCCATTCATCTGCGCCCAGTATAGCTATTTTTTAAGTGAATTATTTATATTGCCATATAAAATGTACCATATGGCATACTTCAGTTTTTAAAAATTTTTAAAAGTTTTTATCTTCACTCTTAGATTACATTTTCACATATCGTCGGTACCATGTCAAACTACCCAATATAAAAACTGCGTTTCCAGTGGCCTACTTTTTAAAAATTCAGATTTCTTGATTGGCACCACTTTTCTGAAATGTTAAAATTCCCCTTCTTTTCGCCTTAAATTAATATGTCATTAAATAAGGCGAATTTTACTATTTAAAAAAAGTGGTGCCAGTCAAGAATTCTGAATTTAAAAAAATTAGCCCACAGGCAACACTGCTTTCATATTGGATAGTTTGACATGGTACATACGATATGAGCGCAGAATTTGTTTTCAAAAGCGAAATTTATGAAAGACAATGAAATTCCTTTGAGGAGTGCTGCAATCTATAGATTAACCCTCTCGCTGCGTAATTATTTTATCAAAATAGCTTCAAAAATTGCATATTTAATTGCTTCGCGACGAGCGTCTTTTAAGAATTCTGATTCTTTTGTCACCGATTTTTCAAAACAAACGTTTTCGCCTGATTTAATCGGGAAAATGCTCTGATTAGGTAAGGCAAAATTTACAATAAAAAGTTACTGGTGGGAATGACCAAGGAGAGTTAATTAAACGGAAAAAATGCATCCCGATGAAATCTCGGGTTGCGCAGAGGGAGGGTTAATATACAAGGTGGGATATTTACGTCAAAATCGGTATTGGCAACAGTACTAGAGTCACTACCGACATGGGGGAAGAATTAACAAGCCTCCGGAATTTACCTATGTCGGAGAAATATCTTGACGCTTTGTGTTTTGAATATCTATTATTTTCTAAAACGAAGTAGAAGCAGCGAGAAATCAGATGTATATTTATGTTTTGATTTATTTAGCTGTAATTTTATCGTACTTGTTCGTTCATCTTTAACTTACAAAATCATAATTAGAGTTATAATATAAAAGAAAAACCGTAGAAAAGTCTGTTAAGAACGTAAATATGTATGTTTATGAGATTAAATTGTAAAAAATCAAATTCCAGTATTGTGTCAATTTATTCATATCGAATAAAATTCTGTTGAGTGTAATGTCAGTAAATCTATTTATTTTTAACTATAAGATTTATATAACTAAAAATTTGTCGAAAGGAATTTTTCCCCATCTGTAATTTTATTATAATTTCTTATGTGTTAATATTATAAATATTGTTGAATTGATTGTATGCTATTTACATTAAAAACAATATTTTTATTTTATCTGTAAGAAAGTGAAAATGCGCAAATATTAAAAGATTATTGTCACGATTGTTTAGTACGTCAAACTTCATAAATTAATAAAACATCGGTTTTTTATCGGTTTGTTAGACATTTTCTTACCAAGTGGGAATATTTATCAAATTTTGTGGGACTTATAGAGTGCAATGTTTCATATATTTTTATATTACACCATTACTTTATGTAGTTTTAAATCCAATTATATCATAGTTACTTGATATATAGCATTCAAGACGAATTTTTTACCTTTGTTTTTTGTTGTACTTAAATCGTTCACCCATCATGTTAAAAAAAGGGCATATATCCGTACATGAACATATAATAGATATTAGATATATAAAATAGAATATCTATTCTATGTTCATGTATCGGTATAAGATTCTATTGGAAACGTACACATGCAATATTAAAAAAAGAAAGATCACAATAAGGTAGATACTCAATAATAAAAATATCACAAGGATGGGGAGTTTCGTCCCCATTGTCACTAAAAGGCTACGATCGCAATCGCATTACCCTTACGCTCTATGGAAATGTCCAATCTTGTATGTTAATCAATCCTGCAATCAAACATTGGGTTGTTACGGGTCTGGGATTAGTACGTTCAGGGTTCGTACGGGTACCGTTATTTTCAAGCAAACTATTAGTATTTTTTTATAGAAAAATAAATCTAGTTTAAACGCGTTAGATTTCGCTATATTTAAGAAGAGATATTCTTTAAGGAAATACTGGTATACTGAATTTCATAGTCTGGAAATTGAACGACCCGTACGAACCCTGACGCCATAGTTGTATGAAAATGTGTACTCCAAGAAATGTCTTTGTAAGAAGAAAGATTTCTTTATAATTCGAAGTACCATAGCAGTTTAGTTTGCAATAATAAGTAAGAGCGTATTAAGATGTGAGTAACTTCATAATGTGTACAAAATCATAAATTAAACGATACTTGTTACTGATGCAAATTTTTTGTCAATTTGTTTGCTATCCTTTCATAAAAGATTGCACTAATACGTGATTATCAGTTCTCACTTTCGAAAGAAAAATTGAATTTGCTCGCTCTCATGAACTAGCACATATGTCAAAATCAGTCAGCCTTAGCCTAAAAGTAGTAGATACATGCTAGAAGACATAATTTACAGATACATATGACATATGTACATATTTTGTAACTAGAAACGCGGCAAAATAGGGATCATAGGAGGATAGTGTCCTACACCCCATCAGATAAAATATATTATGAAGGGTTGATGGCAATACTACTTTGCACAAGGTTGGGGTGGGGAGGTCGGTGGGATAAAAAATCAGTACGCCAAATTGAATTGGCATGTAATTTGTGTCCTTTGGTGTTATATGCAGCATTTTATAATTTATGTAATTTTCGTTAGCATAAAATGTATTCTGTAATGCCTCTCTACAATTTCGAAAAATCTTTTAAATAAAATACCTGTAAATTTTACTCAAATAATATTTTAAATATTCATATTGTCACTTCTGTGCCTTGTCCCTCACTTCATGCACTGATCTTTTAGAACAAATTTAAGTGCAATGATAAACTGTTTTTCGGAATTTTACCATCCAAATTAAAATTTTTCATTATAATGTGTACAATAAGTAATTTTTATTGTGAATTATAAATAGTTTTATATTTATTTTGGCCAGAGAAATTATCCCCTCGTTTTTTAGCACTACTGTCTCTTTGTATAAAACCGCTCATGTAACCCATCAAGAGGTCAGACAAAATTTGGAGGACTGTTGCATTTAGTAGAATCAGCAATCTTTATTGCTGAAAAAGTCACGTGGTTTAATTTTCTGGACTTCAAAAGCAGTTATAAGCTACAAAATAGATAGAAAGATAAGAATAGGCTTATTAACTGTCACTACTGCCCAGTACTTAAACTTTCTATATTATTATTTTTATTTAATTATGATTATGTCATGATGTAACATACTTTTGCTTAGTTCCCAATATCATATTGCAATCTTTCTAATATTGACATACTATTGGGACTGAATCAATTTTCTTAACCCTCGGATGTCTATGGCAGCAATTAATTGAAATTATTTCTAATTATGCTTATCTAATTATCTTATTACTCTTATCTTATTACTCTTCTAATTATATTACTACAGTTATCAGTGCTTCCAATTTTGTGGATTTTTTTAATTCAGATATTCTAAATTCTTACCGTAAATTTAAAATAGCAATATTTGCTTTATTTAATAACAGGCATTCCGGTACTAACCCCTTAACCTACAATGACGGGCATAGCCCGTGTACGATGATCGAGCCAAATGCAAATTCTTCTTACCACTAAAATTTCACAGTAAATATAGTTTAATTTAATCATCGGAATTCCATGATTAAACAAGACGAAAAATCTCTATTAAATTTTAGTGGTAGCTATGGATTTGCCAAACCGTGGAGCTGTTAAAAGTAAATCGTAGGTTAAGGGGTTAAATGAAACAAAATTTATTATTGAAATATTCGGGTTCTCTGAATTACAAAATTTCTTGGAAGTATTCTACCATGAGAATAAGAGGATTAATTTTGTTACTGATGTCCCTTTCACTGCAGTTCCTTTTCAATAAAATTGCATCTGCTCACTACCCTGTTGAATTTTTACTCAACCTTGATTGGAAACATACACATAATTATTATATTAAACTATTCAATATACAGGGTGTCCATAATTAAACAACCCTACTTCAAAGTTGTCTAAAGACAAAACTATTGTTCATAAAGTTGTGAAATTTTGGGAAAGACATAATAAAGGGGTGGGAATTTGTTTAAGCTAAAAAAAAATGTAAATAAAAGTAGTTCAAAATTTCGCCTGCAGAGGATGTTTTTAAATAAATTACACATTTAGCATTACGATAGTTTAGAAATTTTATTTATTAACTTAACCTTACTCTAAAGACAGCATTCACGACATTTTATTGGATTTTCCCTGAACATACGACGATCAACTGCGGAACATGATATCTTACGATTCCAGATGGTATCTGAATATTATGAAAGTCATACAGAACATGTTTGGCTATAACAAAATTTGTTAAACTATCGTAAATGTATGCTAAATGTGTATTCGTTAAAAAACGGCCTCCTAATTTTTTTTCGCTCAAACATATTGCCATACTTTTATTATGTCCTCCAAAAGATCTCACAACATTCTGAACAATGGTTTCGTCTGCAGACAGCTTTAAAATAGGATCAATTAATTATGAACTTCCTGTAAATTAAATTTCTAAACTATCTTAATGCTAAATGTGTAATTTATTAAAAATCGCCATCTGGTGGCGAAATTTTAAACTATTTTTATTTATATTTTTTTAGCTTAAACACATTCCCATCCCTTTATTATCCCTTTCCCAAAATTTCACAACTTTATGAACAATAGTTTTGTCTGTAGTCAACTTTAAAGTAGGGTAGTTTAATTACCCTGCATTTATTCAACTTAGTTCTGCGCGACTTTTATTTATATAACTTTAAGAAAGCATTTCTGGTTATAATCAAATGCAATAAATTATAGACCAAAGCGATATAAGTAAGCATCCTATCTTAAATGGGAGAAGTAACCACAAGATTAAAAGCGAGGTCGCATCAATCAAGGTCACGCGCCTCGTAGCGGATGGAATGTGAACTACAGGTGAACTACCTAACTGTTTTCTTAATCACACCACTAAAATTGTAAAGTTTTTTCACCTTGATTAATAACTGAAATGTTTCTGACAAGGCGGAGAAAACTTCGTGGGGTCAAGTGTGTATGGATGCCTCTTTCGGTACGCCATTATTTTGCAATAAATGTGGCAAACCGAGTTTATTTCCTCGAGTGACTACAGATTTAGAAAATATGCTCCTCATTGAAAGCTCGCTTATGTGAATTATCACTCCGTCCACAAGATGGCGCAACTGTGTTAATTTACGCCCGATTCCAGCATTAAGTTTGCACGCTTACGTATATCGCTTTGTTATAGACACGAGTCGATTAGAGGTAGATATGTTAAAGAAAAATACTGTTTAAAGTTTAAGCCGAATATTATGCATTACGCACTAATTTATGTCTTGTCTATTTCTAAAAAAAAAAATTAAAATTTATCTTTTATTTTACACTACATCACAGAGGAAAATATCCCACTTATTGGAGAATCGCCCCTGCATGGATGTGAGTAAATATGATGAATGAAAACAGATTGTTTTATACTCATTCAAAATCATCAAAATATATTAGAACGGGAGCCGGTAGCACAGACAACCATCTCATCGAGTTGGAGGCTGAAATTCCAGAATTAGCTAAAACTCGATTCCCATATTAAAATGCAATAGGTCTGCCAAGTCATATCTGGGTAGAAAACACTTAAAAACCCGATTTCAACATTTTACTCGTAGGTTTACCATTGCGTTTTCCTGCACCCAAAGGTATGAAAACATGGCGGACTGGGAGCAGGAAAACACACCTACGAGTCAACCAGTAAAATCGGGGTTTTATGAGTTTTCCACCAAGATATGACTTGGCTGCTCGATTGCGTTTTAATATGGGAATCGATTTTTGCTAATTCTGGAATCCCAGCCTCCAACTCGTTGAGGTGTGATCGGCCTGACAACTGTAGTTGTCACATAGTTTGGCTTCATCTCACTCTATGCAATATGTTGAAATTTGTCTACATACCTTCCTAAAGTTTTAAGGCCCATGCTATGCTCTTTTGCAGCTGCATGAGTACTTATCATTAACATATTTTAACCCTTTCAAAGGCAAAGTACTTTCAGTGCTAAAAAGTTGAAATAAATGACTGGAACCGGAATATACAAACAAATTTATTTGGAAATATGAGAAAGGCTATATTTCACATACATATTAAATTGAAAAGATTCTAGTAAAATTCTGGTACCACTGTGATATTTCGGAATTAAAATTAAGAGGTTTTATAAACATACCACTTCGCCCCAAAGGGTTAAGACTGCTGCTTTCATCCTTTTTAGTCATTTCTAGTCTTTCCCACTGCTTCTATTTACATATTGTAAGCAATATTTAAATGGAAAAAAGTTCCTATCAACTTTCGCATTTAATTTTCATTAATTTTTTTTTTCCTGCAGTGCAAATAGCAATTTTTTGCATCTTTCTTTAATCCGTTTTAAACGTTTTCTTTTCCATCACCCCATTTTACTATAACTTTGCAGAATAAATTAGCATTCATTTTTATATATAACCATTAATCTATCATTATGCACAGTGTACAGAGATTTTCAAAACCCCTTAATTAGCGCATTCCCGACGGGCTATTTTTATCAAATCTGAATTTTAAAACAATGGAAGCTCCTCCCTGTTTTGAAAGTCTTTAGTAAATTGGTGCTCTAGATACGTTTCCGAAGTTTATGCATCAGTAATTATCTTTCAATGAATGAATTTAATATAAAATGTCTTACAATCTAAAAAAATATGGACAACATGATATAAATGCATTTTCTGTAAAGTAGAAACCACGCCCTTAGTCAATGATGTATTTTGAATGAAAACGAGAATTTTCGTTTCCCGTCGTGAAAGTGTTAAGCGAGCCTTGAACGTCTGATCAACCCTCCCTCGCATTGACTATGTCAAGCCTCCCCACATGGCCTTTTTCTAAAAAATAGCACATTGTTATGTTAAGCCGAACTTACTGTATAATCTTTAGGCCTAGAATGAAAGCTCGATATTTCTGCATTACTCAAAACCTACTTACTTAAATTTCTGTGATATATTTTATCTGAAAAAAGCTTACAAAATATTTCGAAAAAACACAACTTTTAGGTTGAAAACACCTCATAATCGATTTTTCCACACATATTTCGATTATCTGTATGAAACAGATTATTATTTGAGCATTCCGGTAGTTTTGGTTGACACCTATCGATAAGACTCTGAAATTCTTTTAAATATAAAAACTGATAGGTGGGTCAAGCCTCCCGTATGGTCAACCCTCCCTAGACTCCCCTAACAGTTTATTCTGATAGCTCGCTTCTCTGATTAGATTTGGGGGTTCATTCGTTAAGTATAAAGAGGGGGAAACGGGGGCTTATCCTCCTTCATTTATTTTTCGAGGGGTATCATTCTTTGAATTAAGAATATAATATACAATAAGTGTGAATATCCCATGAGCTCAATGCCATCGGTTCAACTGGACACATTTCTTTATTATTTAATCATTATTATGTAATCGTCTGCATTTTAGTATATTCATCAAAGTATTTATCTAGCGTTTGCATAGCTGCCAACTCTTCCGCTTTTTCAGACTACAAAAATTTAATAGAAAATTTGCCCTTATTTAATCGGTGATTAAATCGAAATTACGGTGATTTAAGAAGGTAAAATATACTATAAAATTTTTGTGGTCTGAAAAAGCGTAAGATGTTGGCAGCTATGCGTTTGTATGGAATGGTTAACGGAAAAAAATTGCAAACTCATACTAAAATAATCAATATTTTAAAGAAGTTATTTTAAAATTACATTCATAACATATCTCAAATCTAATATATATTTAAATCAAACCTTTGAACGCATAGAAAAAAATTGAATGGCATTATTTATGATTTATTTTTTTTTCTTTATCTAATTATGTGGGGGAAAAATAACGATTAGTCCTCATCATAAAAATAAAAAATCTGGGTCCTTCATTCTATTATTCAAAATGCAATTATTTAAATAAAATTTTTCTAATGAGATATTGATAAAATGAATATACAGCTCTTTTTTCTTATTTTGTCAATGGAAACGGTAATACATTTTTGGAAAAAGCATTCATTCAATATTCATAAATATTACTAATTTGCATCATCAAATATATTTTTTACCAAATTATAGAAAAAAAGGTTACCAATTCATAAATAAAAAGCTTTATCAGCTTTTGATTTTATTAGAAATTTCAATTTGAAAAAATGACTTATTTACTTAATGCGCATTTTGAAAAAAAGCCTTTTTTATTTATGTTGCTAGATAAAATGATTTATCATCGAAATTATATAGAAAATGAAATTTAAACAACGTTAATCAATCGTCGTAAAAAAAGATAGAATGAAAAAACGGACAAAATTAAATATTAATAGTTTTTTTTTAATACTTTTTTTATTTTCTGTGTAAGCCAATCGATCCTAAAAAATACTAACGCGTCGATTTCTTAAAAGGCTAATCTTGGTTCGTAAAATGTTGTTAAATTATGCAATGCATTTGTTTAATTAACATAATACACAGCTAAACAATTAAAGATGTAATTTTTTCGAACTGGACGAAAAATTTTTCAGGCCAAGATTCGAACAAGGAAACTTCGGCTGAAGCTGACAATGCTGCACCAACTGAGCCATGACGGACAAACCTGGCAGACACATAATTCCCACAGAAACCTAATGACTATGACATCTTGTCTTATATGTGAATCAGCGACGCAGGATAAATCACAGTTAATGAAAACTCCAAGAAACTTTGGACAGGTAATTATATTCATAAAACGCAGGTAATATAACTCCAGAAAAACAATGGATACGTATTTACACATGCACAATTAAAGTTGTGATTTTTCCAAACTCTAGTCAATGCTCTAGCGATTGATCTATCCCGGACATTGGCAGCTTCAACCCATAGATAAATATGCAAGATGAGACGTTTACGACAAAACAGTACTAGCGTCACAACCGACAAGGGGAAAGAAAGTTTTATGAGATTAAATTGTAAAAAATTAAGTTTATGAGATTAAATTGTAAAAAATTAAGTTTATGAGATTAAATTGTAAAAAATCAAATTCATGTATTGTAATAATTTATTCATATAGAATAAAATTTTATTTTGAGTAAAATGTCAGTACCTCTACTTATTTTTTACCTTTAGATGTAAATGATTCTTACAATTTGTCGAAAGGAATTTTTCCCCATCTGTAATTTTATTATTGTTTCTTATATGTTAATATTGTAAATATTATTGAATTGATTGTACGTTATTTGCATTAAAAATAATATTTTTATTTTATTTGTAAGAAAGTAAAGATACTTGAATTTTAAAAGATCATTGCAACGATTGTTTAATACATTAAACTTCGTAAAATAATAAAACATTAGCGATAAAAATTTTCCCACCAAATGGGATTATTTACGAAAATTTCTGGGAATTTAGATTGCGATATTTCGTATATTTTTATATTACACCATTGCTTTTGATATATAGCATTCAAGACGAAATTTTTACCTTGTTTTTCATTGCACTTAAATCGTCCACTCATCATGTAACAAAGAAAAGAAAAGCATATATCCGCGCACGGACATGGAATAGATATTAGATATATAAAATAGAATATCTATTCTATGTCCATGTACCGGTGTAAGATTCTATTAAAAACGTAAACATGCAACATTGAAAAAAGAAAGATTGCAATAAGTTTGATACTCGATAATAAAAATATTACAATGATGGAGAGTTTCTTCCCCATTGTCACTAAAGATCACCCCATTGTCACTACGATCGCAATCGCATTACCATAACGCTCTATGGAAATGTCCGATCTTGTATATTAATCTGTGCTTCAACCAAAGGTCCCTGGTTCGAATTCTGGCCTGCACACATTTTTGCCCAGTGATGAAAATTTACAAGTTTAATTGTTCAGGTGTAAATACGTGTCCAGCGTTTTTTTTTTTTTTTTTTTTTTTGGAGTTGTGCATGCGTTGTTTGGCCCTGCGTTTTATGAATACTTCACGGTGTTCATGTACCAGTGTAAGTTTCTATTAAAAACGTAAACATGAAGCATTAAAAAAAGAAATATCACAATAAGGTAGATACTCAATAATAAAAATATTACAAGGATGGGGAGTTTCTTCCCCATTGTCACTAAAGATCACCCCATTGTCACCTCACTGTCACTACGATCGCAATCGCATTACCTGCGTTTTATGAATACTTAACTCTGTTCATGTACCGGTGTAAGTTTCTAGTAAAAACGTAAACATGCAACATTAAAAAAAGAAAGATCACAATAAGGTAGATACTCAATAATAAAAATATAACAAGGATGGAGAGTTTCTTCCCCATTGTCAATAAAGATCACCCCATTGTCACTAAAGATCACCCCATTGTCACTACGATCGCAATCGCATTTCCATTACGCTCTATGGAAATGTCCGATCTTGTATGTTAATCTATGCTTCAACCAAAGGTTCCTGGTTTGAATTCTGGCCTGCACATATTTTTGCCCAGTGTTGAAAATTTACAAGTTTAATTGTTCAGGTGTAAATACGTGTCCAGCGTTTTTTTGGAGTTGTATTACCTGCGTTTTATGAATACCTCACAGTGTTCATGATATTGGGGTTTGTGGCTGTATTCCGAAATTCCGAAGATAAAACTGTTTTTTTTTTTTTAAATTAATAATAAATTATATAAATAGTTCGATATACTAAAAGCGCTTATAAATACTAAAAAATCGTGTGTACTTACTCCTATGCATTGTAAATTTTTTATATAACATTAATAATTTTGTGACAAAAATCATTTAAAGTAAATGAAGAAACCTAAAGAATTCATTCTCAGGAACAAGCAGCCAGATATTCTAGTAAATTCTGTTAGCTATAAAAAGGAGTCAAAAATCAGAAAATATCAGATGTTGTTATTAGACAGTATCCGGAATATTGTTCCAGCCACATTACAAAAGAAAAGAAAAATCCATCCATGGCAAAAAGTCACTGCGATAGCAACAATTTTATTTCATCCCACTACGTAGCGTGTATAATTTCTGCAGATTATATATAGGACTGCATGAAAGAATTTCCACACATTACCGTATATAAAAAGACATTGCTTAAATTTATTTTTAGGGAGAACTTTTGCATAGGAAACTAAAGGATAGGAAAAAAATTACTTCATCCCATTACATGGTGTGTATAAACTCTATAGATCAAATACAGGACTGAACGAAAGAATCGGCACACATTACCGGATATAGAAAACCGTTACTGAAATTGAATTTTTAGGAAAAAATAGGATAGGAACATGTGAAATAATTTTGTTACGTTGTGTGTATAAATTCTACAGATCATATATAGTACTGAACGAAAGAATTGGCATATATTACCGAATATAGAAAAACATTACTGAAATTGAATTTTTAGAAAAATTTTAGGATATGAAAAGATCGGATAAGAAAATTTTTATTCAGGGTTTGTACGTGTCAGAGAATTTTTCCCGGAAAACTACCGGTATTTTTTTTATAGAAAAAGAAACTTAGATTAATCATGCATAATTTCGTCTTTTTTTAACCCCTTAACGGTCGCATTAAATTACAGTTTAAAAATTCAAATTGCTTATTTGGGCCAATTTTTTGAATAAGAAATATTCACCTTATTTAATGGCAGGTAAAATGATACCATAATAAAGTCAATTGCACTATTTTATAAAACTGGTGGGTATTAAACAATCTGAATACAAGACGAAGCCCGTGAATATCACGGGAGCGAGATTTAAGTGGTTAAGGAGAGGTTTTCTATCAGAAAATGCTGGTGCCGAAAAATTTTCTGGTTTGCAAAATTCCAGGAGGCAAACGAACCCTGTTTAATTCATCCCACTACATGGCGTATATTAATTCTATAGATCATTTACAAGACTGCACGAAAGAATTTACGCATATTACCCGATATGGAAAAATATTGCTCAAATTGAATTTTTAGGAAAAACTTCAGGATAGACAAATTTTATTTATTTCATTACGTGGTGTGCACTGTGCATACATTCTACAGATCATATACAGAAATGAACGAAAGAATTGGCACACATTACCGACTATAGAAAAAGTTACTGAAATTGAATTCTTAGGAAAACTTTAAGATATCAAAGGATAGAATGAAAAAACTTTATTTTATCCCACTACGTGACTTCTATTAATTCTACAGATCATATACAGGACTGTACAAAAAATTTGCACACATTATTGGATATGAAAAGACATTGCCGAAATTTATTTTTTAGGAAAAGCTTTAGCATAGTAAAGGATAGGCTAGGAAAAACTTTCTTTCATTAGTGTGGAATGTTTTTTTTTTTTTAATCTATGTTTAATGCGTGATTTTTCGTTCTTGTTATTACTTAATAAAGGTGTTTAGAATGTAG
Organism: Maratus speciosus; assembly: GCA_963932465.1. Taxonomy (NCBI): domain Eukaryota; kingdom Metazoa; phylum Arthropoda; class Arachnida; order Araneae; family Salticidae; genus Maratus; species Maratus speciosus. The sequence continues at coordinate 201,208,964 of OZ010797.1, read as the reverse complement.
TTTCGCACCATTGGTTTTGTTTTCTTTTTTAACTCTTTTAAGCTAAACAATTTCAAAGCCTCATATGACTTTAACTATATGCGGTTATAACGTAGAATTTAGTTAAAGCCCACGCAGCATGCATAATCAAACAGTATTGTCGAAAGTACAAACGAAAAAAGAAATACCGCAGAAAATGAAATATTCTTTAATTAAATTACGAATAGTGCTGATAACTTCGGAAAATATTCTCCATAAAAGAAAATTATTAATAAAACTGGAAATATAAAAGCGCACAAGATTGCATTTCTAACTTTCTGTTACTCATTATGCAAGTTGAAAATAAATGTTTCAATCATCAATTTGTTTGGAGTATATGTTAATAACTTAAGAAAAACAAAAATTAAGAAATCTTTTTTACAACTGTAGCAAAGAACTTAATTAAAACTTTTCATATATACTATTAAGCGAAACATAAAAATTAAAAATACTTCACGAAAGTTTTATGATTTAAAAAGGAAATAGTAGTGAAATAATGCTTCTCTTTTATTAGTGTAGATAATCTTGTTCAAAAATTTCGAAAGAGAAAGTATACCATTTTTATAAATGATATCTTTTACATTTCAAGTATACATGTAACACGAAACGGAACTTACTACCTACATCATGAAAAATAAATTAAAGTAACCCGTTTGGAAAATTTGATTATTTTTTCTTTAGCCGCAAAAAGGCGTGCAAACATTGTCAAAGCAACAGAGATATTGAAAAGAAATAACAAAGGCAAGGAAAAGATAGGATAGGCAGTGGGGAACAGCCAATAGGAAAACAAGAAATAAACAGGAAAAAGCCAATGTCGAAAGAGTTTAGAAATGGCAATAAAATGACAGAAATGCCCACACTGATACAAATTGTCCGCAATAAAAGTAAAAAATAAAAATAAATAAAAGTTACTATATATATAATAATTTGAAGTGTTTACATGTGTGTGCTCTTGCAATCTCCGGCGGAGTCTATCGCACATAATGGTCTGCTAAATGGTTTCAAGACGTTCGGAGAAAATATAGAAATGGTCAGTATACAAGTTTTCGCGTTCTCAGACAATTTAGCCACTTCCGGGTAATTCGATATCAATCTTACACCCCGATATAGTATTTTCTTTCTTCCTTTCACTAAACTTTATACGAAAATTGTAAACGGATTTTTCGATTTTACATGATTTTTTTTTCGAAAACTTCTAATGACCAATAAGAAGGTGCTTTTATAGTAATCGATTTCAATTAGAAACTATTCTCATCCAGACATAAAATATAGTTTTAGCCAAATTTTAAAAATATTATATTAAGTAACTATTTATTAGATGACTTTAAATATGCATTTAAAAATATCATAGAAACATTTTTTATAAACTGGCTTTGGAAGAATTGGGAAGCTCATAGGACTCCGTTTGAGTGAGTGTTCCCATTTTAGTGTTTGCAGTATTAACGGTTTATTTTCAAGAACAGCAATGGACAACCATTGTTGTGATTTCCGTATAGCGACTTCCGGTTCAGGAAAGCACTCAAGATTACGTTATAGTGAAAGCAACCATTACAGTGATTTCCGTATTACGATTTATAGACGTGAAGCGCTCAGAAAAGCGTTTTAGTTAGGATTCCCATTTTAGTGTTTGCAGTATTAACGGTTTATTAGCAAGAATAGCAAAGGGCAACCATTCTTGTGATTTCCGGTTAGCGACTTCCGGTTCAGGAAAGCACGCAAGATTACGTTATAGTGAAAGCAACCGTTACAGTGATTTCCGTATTACGATTTATAGACGTGAAGCGCTCAGAAACGCGTTTTAGTTAGGATTCCCCTTTAAATTGGATGTAGTTTTTACGATGCATTGAACGAAATGCACACAGTACCAGTTGGGATTGGCATTTCCATATTTTGAAGTCTTTTAAGCCAGGAGAACCAAAGATTACCACGGGATGCACCGCGCTTCTCTGCTTGTTAATAAAAAAAAATGGATAACAAAAGAAGGATGGAGTAAAAAGTTAAAACAAAAAAGCAAAATAAGAAAATTAGTAGGATGGGCAAAAATAAAAAGTGCTTTTAGATAGACAGGGCAATTTTTAAATTTGCTGAATGCATTGCAGAATGACTTTTCATTAATAATGACATCGCGATAAAGATAGGCATATATATATATATATTTACTTTTACGCTGAAAATATGTCAAAAATTGATTATCCAAAAATGCATGGAGAGCAAATACCTTAGCTAAACTTACAGTATAACTTATTTCTTTGACGACAACTGATTTTCATTATTCAAAGTTTTGAACTGTGACAGGTCCTCCTTCCGTTGTTAAAACTCAATAAGCTGTATGTTGTTGTGAGCTCAACGTGACGAAACGAATGACCATTAAAAATATAAATTCATTGACAAGTTCTCTTCTCTTGTCTTGTCCCTACACTTGTCAGTACTTTGCCTGTACCGGACCGATTTTCTCTTATTAGACTGATGCCGTTGAAGGTTTAATATTTCTCTGCCGACTCAGGCTTGATCATCACGGACAGGGACAAGGCAACTTTGTGCGGGTCTGACAGTGCAGAATAAATGAAAAATCTTTTACCCCCTTAACGCTCGAATTAAATTACGGTTGAAAAATTCAAATTGCTTATTGCCACCACTTTTATGAAAAAGAAATATTCACATTATTTAATGACAGGAAAAACGATACTAAAATATAGCCAATTTCACTATTTTATAAAACTGGTGGGAATCAAACAATTTGAGTAAAAGACACAGCCCGAGGATATGACGGGAGCGAGAATTAAGGGGTTAAAAATGTGCAGATAATTAACCCTAGAACTACCGGATATTTTACTCAAGTTTTATAAAAACATTCTACACCAGAATTTTTACTTAAAACTATTTAATTTGTTTATTTAACTTATTATTGTCTGATTTATACATTTAGTTTGTTTTGAAGAAATTTCTGGTTTGAATAAATATTTTGAATGTACATGTCGGGTCCAATGGACCCGTCTGGTAGACGGAAGGTTAAATAACACTTTTATGAAGTTAACGACAACACCCACTAATATAAGCATAGCTGCCAACTTGTACGGATTTTTGCTACCACTGAAATTTAATAGAAAATTTTGCCTAATTCAATCGCCGAATTGCAGTTAATATTGGTAATTCAATAAGGCAAGAATTTCTGTTAAATTTTAGTGGTAGCAAAAATCCGTACAAGTTGGCAGCTATGTATAAGAAATAGCGTAGGAAGAATAACAGGAATAAAGAATAATACTGAAAATGTTATAAAATGTAACCTCAAATAATCTCTAACTCAGTATTTCTAAAAATGAGGTATGTGAAGAGGTTTTTGGAACTTCGAGACAAATTTAAGAAAAACAGCATAAAATAGTTTTAAAACAGTTAAGAAACCTATTTCCCGCTGGTGTTGCGTTGACGCAACGGAAAACATAAATGTCCATGCTTAAGTTTGTTTGTTTGTTTGTGTTTATGACGGCCGATTATCAACACGTGGGATATAGGCCCTGGGGGGGAGTGCCCTCCGTGGGGGTCTTTCTAAGGGAACCTAACCCGTATTAACGCATGGAAATCCATGGTTCGAAGAAAACCACGAAAACTCCGAACGATTAGGCCGACGGGCGCGATTGGGTTCGAACCCAGCACTTCCCGTCTACCAGCTTCGAGAGCAGAACCTCTCAGCCACTGGTGGGGCTGTCCATGCTTAAATTAACTCTCAAGTTACCTCTATTTTTGCATAAAAAAATTATTTATTTAATAACAGAAATTTTAACATTAAATAAACCCAAGATTATCTTTCAAAATTTGTGGTGGCAAACATTTTTCAGCAAAAGCATTGAAGAAGCTTATGATTTCGGCGGTTCATGAGTTAAAATATAGTAGTTTATGTTACCCTATATCATCAGTTTCTTTGGTTGATCGTTAAAAAAAAAATACACTGCTCAACAAATTTTAACGAATTTTCAGTTTCTCAGTATGCGTTGCTACTTTTCTGCAGATTTTAGTCCTGTAAACAAGGAAATATTGCAAATTTTCTATCATATCTCTTTAAGTATCAGGAAACTTTTTTCATGCATGTTTAACGATTCATAAAATAATAGTTATGAAAAGTATTGGTATGGAAAAATTTATTTGATTACCTTACATTTTTATTTATCTTATGCAGTAGAACATTAACATTAATGATCAATTCGGGTTAATTTAGTTTTTGAATTAAAAAATTATGTGGTGAAAAAACACGGTTTAGAAGCTTAAAAGGTTTAAAAATTTTAGTGTACATTTACGGAATATATTAACATTTGTTTTGCAATTATTATAACTTTACATCCATTCTAATTACGATTAATCTACGATACATATTTATACTTGTTATGTCAATAGATTATGTTACAAATGCAGAAATCAATTTTACTTTGGCAGGTTTGTTGATAAGACATTCCAGAATTTTTCAAATAAATTTTCTTTGATATTTAAAAAGTTTTTTTATTTTTATTTTGTTAATTATTATTTAGCACTGTACCTTTTCATTATTCTATGTCTTTCAACCTATCAATATTATAATTCCTTCATTCAGATATGTATGTGTTCATTTAATTATTAATTTTATTATTAAATTGACATGAAAAAATTCATATGTAATATTTTCCAATGCAGAAAATCCTTTTAAATAGCAGTGGTTTAATTATTATTATTTTTTTAAATCTGAGGTCGATGAAAGCTTTTTAATGCCGAAAACTTTTTTGACATCCTGACATTTTGAATTTAAGCCGCTTTATTTGAGAAATATGAATGGTTTTAATACTTATGCACACTTAAATATATAATAAATATACAATAAATTAACACCCTCCAATAATGTACTTGATTTCATTGTATGGGTTAGTTGCATTTTATTTAGTCTAGTTTAACACTTTTCCTATAGAGGGTGATTATAAAAAACATGACATGGCAAATCAAGCATACAACAAGGATGAAAAATCACGTAGGAACATAGGGTCGCAAACCACTTATTGAGTCACAAATACAGGGTATTTGATCCTAACTCAATTTGGGTTTACGGTAACAACTTTTAGAAGCTCAAGTATATTATAATAAAACATTTAACATATATGCTCACTTTTGTTGTAAATGTGATAACACCCAACAAAAGTGGTAGAAGTTTGCATTGTACGCGCCAACAGTATGCACTTGACGCCCCACATTTTGGATTGTGATTATTAATTCATACGGTAACATCGATTGCTTGAGCAACATGTTTTTCCAGATCTTTTCGTGATGATATCACACTTCACACAAAACAAGGTTACATATCGTTGCATTTTCATTAAAATATTTTAATTTATCTCGAAATTATTGCCGTCAACCCGGGTTCAGTTAGGATGAAACACACTGTATTTGCGACTAAATCAGTGGTTTGTGACCATATGTTCGTATGTAATTTTTTTTTTTTATCCTTGCTGTATGCCTGATTTGCCATGTCATTTTGTAAACTTTTTTAAATCACCCTGTATATGCTAATTTGACCCTGATTTTACAAATACATCTTCAGGTAATACAATAACTAATGCGCACGTTGTAATTAAATCACATATCTGACTTTAGAAGTTTTCATCATAGATAAAAAGTACTAGATAGTGACCGTCAAGATTTGACGGTAAATAACTTGAATGTTTCATCAGAAAAATTCTTGAATTTTTAATTAATTGCTTTTAAATTAATTATTGAATGGCGAATTTCTATATTGCGTAAGTGATTCCTATTTCTTTAAGGTGATAGAGCGTGCTGACAGTCTAACCTATTCAATGAAGTGAAACAATTTTAAGTTTATAATTTACAACCAATTATGCTTGCTTTTAATCAGTACCTAAAAATGCCGGGTAAAGAATTTATTTTTACTTATGCCTTCATTTTTTTTTTTTTTAATAACAATATTTATTTTCATTTATTTTTTTATTTTTTAAAACTACACGACGATTAAAAGTTGCCATGAATTTTGTTTTTATCTGTCTCATTCTCTAAAAATTTAAATTTGAAACTTGATGCAGCTAACGATTTATAATATGCATTTTTTATTACTTGAATTTTATTTTACATTTTTAAAATATTAAACCTGGATTTCAAGCTAATTTCTTTTATAGCTCTGATACGAATATTTTTCTTTCATTTCGTTTTATTTTTTACGGAAGAGAATGACAAACTTTTCTTTCTGACATACACACATATGTAAGGTTAGTTAGTTGGGGTAACTGGACCCACGAGGCAACTGGGCCATAGGCTATTTTATAAAAAACAGTTGATGTTTTTTAAGTTTTAGCTTTTATGAACAATGTATCTTAATCTCTACTTCCTAAAACAACGTGTGTCAACTCAATCATAACTCTCACTTTGCTGTTATCGGTTGTCAAAAATTTACGTTTCTTTTTTTAAAAACAACGTCAATACGGTTGAACTTCCTCGGCTTTTTATTAAAATACTGTATGTACTTTTATTAAACAATATATTTTTTTAAAGATTAGGCATATAACTACATTAATATTATTAGGTATCTATACATATTTACTTCAAGTTTCAAATGTAAGCCCGGTGTCCCAGTTACCACATAAATTTTTCAATAATGGGGTAACTGGGACATGTATAGAGGGTAACTGGACCATTCTGGATCCAGTTACTCCAATAGTTATAGATAATTTTTTTTTTGAGATTCTCTTACTATGGGAAATAAATTTCTCCATTGTTTCTTATTCACAATAAAGAAAATTATAGAATACCTTATTAAATTTACGTAATAAAATTTAAAAAAAAAGCATATTGGGTGGTATCAAACCAAATTTCTTGACCCCTTAAGAGGTGGTGATACCGTTATGGCATCACATAATTTTAATCCCTAATTGCCACATTGGCACCGAAATTTTATAATGAAAATTTCACCTTTATTAAGTACGCGAAAATATACTTTTACTTGTTTACAAATATATTCTCTTGTAAATACTGGTGTCATTAAATTATTTCAATATTTTTTAAGAATGCAAGTACCTTGACCCTGGAAAAGATGTAGACAAACCTTCAAATTGTACGATACAAAAGGGGTCTCAATCTATAAGGAAACTTTTATTCTTCCTACATCTTTTTTTGAAAATAATATCTTCATCGCACCTTTCTTTAAAATATGTTAAATAAAATGATCATGGAGGGTTCTGGTAGGAACAATAAATTTTTCCTGTATAATGTGACCCCTGGATACAGATAAAGTACTTAAGTACATATGCAGCCGTTTGTTCATATATTTATCTAGCTATTTTTTTCCTTAAAATACCCATGTGACTTTTATACTTATTACCTATACTAAAGTACATAAATACTTACTTAATTTTTATGTTTTTTGTATAAATAAATCTAATATTTTCACTTTTAGTGCTTTATTTAGACACATTGACAGCAAAGGTTTCTCTTACAACGCTCTTTATTTGATATATAATTTACATGATCCGCCTGGTTTAATTTTTTTTAAGTTTTTTAAAATTTTTCAAACAGAACCTGATATCCCATATGAAAAAAAAAAAAATACAAGCACGTGGAACATAGACCCTCCTGGTCCACTTACCCCATTTTTATCGGGCAACTGGACCCATGAGGAAAGAAAGGTGAAATATGCATATTTGTATATTTTTAAATATTAAGATGCAATTTTGAGCATTTCTGTCTGATAGAGGGAACCTAACTGAACACATTTACAGAAGTTCAGACTTTAATTCAAATGAACATTAGCTTTTTGAAGCTGAATTGTCAGAAGCTCCAGAGTCACACATTGTAAAATCAAGGCACAGTTGCCCCAACTAACCTCATGCTTGATATTGGTCAGAAAATATAACGGAAATTGTATATCAGCTCATTTTATTAAATTGATAATTACACGCAAAATATTTTAGCTTAAATATTTTAAATATAAAATCATTATCTTTTAAAAAATATTATTGAGTGTTAAATTTTATTCAGTTATAATGCATACATAATAATGATAATAAAATAAAAATCCTATGTCTTCCTTTCCTAATAAAATATGTCATTACTGAAATGAATTATCGACAACAATATTGCCCATTTTGCCAGGCTTGGGTTCGAACACGCGCGCGCTACAAAAATTCTGAGCTTTAAACTGGTGCGTTAACCTGCTACGCTAGCGGGAACTCATTTTTCATCCTTCTAAATTGAAGAGGTTCGAACAACAGTTGACGTATACGTAATAGTCTCGAATTTGAGTTTTGTTGATCTTGCAAAAAAAGTTTGGCGTTTTAATATTTATGATACCTTACTTTTTCAAAGAAACAGGTACAACTTAACATGCTACCCAGCTAAGAAAGAAACAGTGTGCCATCAGCTGGAAAAAATATGGCGGCCAGCAGTGCTGTCAGCGGTAAAGTGCAAGGTTGCCATTATTTAAACCTGTTGAAAAGTTTCCGAGCCGAATGCAGCTGGCCCATCAGTGATGTCCAACAGCAGGCCAGCATTAGTAAGCCATCACATTACTTCAATCCGGCACTTTTCCTGCAGTGCTAGCACCTATTCCACTGCTATTCCTTTGCTGGCCCAGCACTTTCCCTTACAAAAATTTCTTATAGAATTCAATAAAAAAACAAAGTATTATATAATTAGGGCTCTTTTTTCTATAAGCTAGTTTCACCAAGAGCTATAGAAACATCTGTAGAAGTGTCTATAATAGAAATGTCTATAAAAATATTTGAACTGCATGTGGTCACCCTCCCATGTACTGACCGCGCTCGATGCTGCTTGGTTTTCGTGATCGGACACGAACAAGTGCTCTCAGCATAAGCTACGATTGCTCGTAGTTTTCTAGCTTTCATTACACTATTTCAAGTTTGTTTCTTTTGTGATTTACGTTCCCAATCATTAAACTGGTATGGAGATTATTCTATTGTATAGAAATCCTATGTATTTTATACGCTTTTTTTTATTATTGATTCTGAAATACGTAAATTAGGAAAACTGAAATCCTTTGTAACCTAGTAAAACCAGATTTAAGGAAAAAAAAGTGCATTGAAATAAAGAATTTATTTATTTATTCATTTACTTATTTAATTTGTTGGTGGCAGTGGTGCTATATTTTTTATAGTTTCAAAAAAAAATTAGCTTCACAGCTTAAATTGTGTTAAGATATTCATTTCAGATTTGTGTTCAAATACTCAATGTCTTCGATATTCGCAGCGCCACCTAGCGTGAGGGTTCCCAGCAATAATACTGCAAAAGTTCGTGCACTTCCATATAGTGGTGGGCCAGCGGATGAGAAAAAATGGATGCCCACCAGAATTTTATCTGATGATTTCCAACAGCAAAGTTGACTGAAGCTGTCTAGCAGTGGTCATGCAGTGGTAGACCATCAGCCAGCACTTTTCCATCATTGCCAGCACCTATCTTGCTGCTGGCCAGCAATATCCTCTTTGCTGGGTTGTTTCCCAATCTTCGTGGGTTGCTATTGGCAATTCGTAAGACGGATATAACTTTTAGCCTCTAATAACTGTGTTTATCTTCTGTGTGTAATAGGACAAAAACAATATGGCACTCCCGAAATAGCTCACACAGTAAATTTTTGAATTGTGAATAATGCTTGAAGAGCCAAATAATATTAACTTTGTGAAAGAAAGAAAAGCTAGTTTACAGTAAGATCGAATAGAAGACGAACTTACAACTTCTACATGGGACGTGATGGTTCAACTGAGAGAGCATCCTTGCGTATTTGCAGAGCGTCACTCCAAAGGCAGACTTCTACTTATATACTGCGTATGCGCAATTATAGAATTTTAATTTAAAATTAAGACTAATTAATAAAATATTTGAATAAACTAATGGACGATAACAAATCTGTGGCTAAATATCTTTCTTTAAAAAAAAAGCTTGGTGTAATTTGATGCAGTAGTTTCTTCTCACGGACTGTCAAAAGAAAATGCTTAGTGTTTTAAATATATAGATTTTTCTAAAAAGAAACTGTTTTTACTTTTATACTAAAGTTTAAGAAATTTTTATCAAAAATTGTTGCTACAAAGAAATGAAAACAATAATATTTATTTTATATTTTAATAAACTGTAATTTGAAAAAAAAATTGTTTTATTAATTTTATTTTAATTTTCAAATTTTCTTAAGAGAATGCAGTGGTGGAAAATTGGCGCAGAGGAGGAGCCTGTTGACACCACTAAAATTTTATAGTATTCTTCACCTTAATAAAAACGCAGAAATTCTGTCATTAGATAAGGCGAAAAATACTACTAAAATTTAGTGGTGTCAGCAGGCTCCTCCTCTGCGCCAATTTTCCACCACTGAGAATGGTGCAAGTGTAAATATTTTCAGACTGTGCTTTTTAACCGCTTGAGGGGCAAATAATTGCGTTACTGTAATGTCATATTCACACCGGAATCTTTCAAAGAGTTTATTGGAAAATAAGGAAAAGCAATTTTTCGACTTTTTTTAACCAAAGTTAGAAAAGTAAAATTTAATAACATTTTTCTTGTGCAAATCTTCATTAATCTTAGGTGGGATACAATATATCCCACCGCCCCTCAAGGAGTTAAATCGATTTATCTAAAGACTGAATAGGTATTTCAATATGAACTTGTTATGTTAAGACGAGTAAGCAAATGGCGGCAAAATGCGCCAATCTTTTATTCCATTATATTGAATAAAATTTCTAAACTTCTTCCTTTGTGTGTACCTTATATCAAGGATTTTTTATTACTTATCTTGAAACATTCTGAAGTCACATGTGATTTAATTAAAAGCTGTACTACATCAGCTATTATTCTGAATAATTAAAGACGCAGATGGGAACAATAAGTAGAAAATTAAATTACTCTTCGACGATGTTTTGAACAACGTTCATAAAAGCAGTAACTCGATAAAATGGACCATGTGAAGAAAATTAATTATACTCAAAGATAAAAACAAGTTTCGCAAAGTATGTTTCTGTTATGAAAAGTAAAATTGATTTTAATTTCTAACGAAGATATTAATAAACTATTAATAATCAAAATAAAGATATTAACATAATCATATTTATATGTATTATTAGTTGACTAATTAATTAAATTAGTATGTTTGTAATTATTCAGTAATATGTATTTTTAAGAAATTCATTAACTATTTTCAAAAAGATTAAATTAAGCACTGCAAATAGAGGCGTCTTAAATTAAGACACATATGTGACTGAAAAAGTTATTCAGACACTTAAGAGTCTAAATTTGAAATTTCAGACATCACAGATGTCTAAATTTAAGACACATGTCTTACTATGATCTTGGCATAAATTAACTGATTAAAATGTCTGAATAATGGTGATATGTCTGAAATTAAGACATTTAGAAATTTAGACACTTAAGTGTCTAAATGCGATACAGTTGTATCATATGTGTGATAACTGTATGTATAAATGTATTGCAATTTGTATGCCAGCACTACCAGAAAATTGTTTTCGAATGGATAAAGGATGTTTAAAATATTTTTATCCATTAAATTTGGTATTATTTTATTAAAAAAAAGTAATCTGATTAGATCATGGGACATCCGGAAAATTAAAATAGATCGCTTACTAAAGTTTTGGACTAAGTTACTTTTGACGCAATAAATAAATCAGTAATTGCTTTTCACAAAATATATTTATTTCCAAGGAAGGGTCAACCCCCTTTCCCTCTAAATACTAAGAGATGTACCGGTAGAAAGAAATTTAGGGAGGGACAAGATTTTGGAACAGGTGTGCCTGGGGTCAACAGCGTAATCTGCTTTTCTAAAATGCAGAACATAAACATGAAATAGGCAAACTAAGAATATTTTGTCAGAACTCCTCGTGCAAGAAATTTTTAAAGATATCAACATAAAAATAAATATAACAAGTTGGAAATTGCGCGTCAAACATGGCAAATGAGGTGCGTTCGTACTATAACTAGTTTTATAAGTATTTTTTGCGCAGCATATTGTACTGAATGCATATTTTACTGCACTTCATAAGCGCATATCAATTTTATTCTTTTCGAAAAACTGTAACATCATTAAAATGCACTTGAAATAATTTTTTCCCATTGGCCGTAATGTAACGGTAAACTTTTGACTGTACTAATTAAAGTATACACCCGATTTTCATAAAATTTGAAATGACTCTACAAAATTATGCAATAATTATATATTTTAAATTTCAAACAATTCGGTTGGGTACTTTTTGCGCTGTTATAGACGGACAGACAGATGGACTGAACGACGACTATAGGTGCTACGTATTTATATAATTACGAACGCATCTAAAAATTTAACAATTAAGAAATAGTAATCGTTCAAAAATAAGTTTCAAACAACAGTTTTGAAAATAGAAAACTTTTTTTTTCTCAATGGACTTCACCCGCCCCCCCCCCCCCCCCCCCCCTGAGCTCCCCCACACACGGTTTGAGATAAATTTGAAAGAAAAGATTTGTAAGAAAAGAAATATCATTCATTTTTAATTATCAGACATAAAGAAACATAATTGATTCAATTTCATCATTCTGGGAGGGGAAATATTTCTTCAGTTCTTCCTTATAACCACCAGGGGGACTCTCAGTTGCGCATGCGTTTTAGATGTCTTTCGTTCTAATGTACGTTGTAATTCAGTTTCAAACTGAAAGTTTATTCTGACTTTATTCATATTTTGTGGATTGTGAAGTTCTGTGGATTAATTCGTATCGACTTAGTATTTATTCGTAATCATTTTATCAGTAATACAGTGTTATTAGTCTTCAGTTCGTCACATCTGATAAATAGAAACTTTTGTCTGGCAGATTATATTTTGAGTGTGAAAAAATTTCACCCTTTTAATATAGTTAGCCAGATGTATAAAGGAATTTTCGTTTTAAAAGATGAAAGTATTTCTCCCTCACGGATCATTAACCTAGCCACTAATTGAAATTGACGCACCCTGTGTGGGTATAATTTTGGATACTTTACACCTTTTTCCAGGTAAGTGGGACCTAGACCATGTATTGCAAACTCTCCGTAAATGTTTTCTCTTTAAATGGAACCCTTACATAAGTCTCTAGCTTTATTAGTTTCTGAGTTATGCCAAAATTTGTTTAAAGCATTTTGTCTGTTGAATTTCCATGTTAAAATTTTATCTTGCTAATAATTAAGTTTCTGTTCTTAAAAACATCTGCAATCATGTTTCTATATTATTTTCTAACCAATGTTATCCTGAAAATCAGTTTTAATGAGTCTACAGGATGTTTTTGCAGTTATTGAATTTATTGACTTACGCAATACTAAGCCTTCTTCTCGAACAGCATTTGTTAATGTTTACTTTGGTTTCATTCGATTTCTATATTTTTCAAAGGTTATTATGTGATATGTACTGGAATACCCATGTCTTTATAACAACCATCCATATTTAATAACTGTTTTTAATTATTATATTATGTATGCTTAATTATAAGTATTTAAAAGAATACAGTTTGAACATCCATTCAACGCCGTTATTCAACCATATCATTCGATTTTTCCTATGGTAAGCAAAACCACCGATGATTCATCTGGCATCGCTACACTGGAAGGAGAAAAAAAAATATATAATGTCAATAACACTCTAATGATTTAGAGAATGATTACACTTGATCTCTTTAGCTATTTTATTAAGCTTTACTGATTATGTGTAGATTTAAGACAAAGTTTTGAAACTGGAAATACATTTTTCTTTATCTTATTAAAATATAATATTTATTTATTGATAGTTAAATAGCTCTTGTGATTATCATCTGATCTATATTTAAAAAAAATTGCCCATGTGAAAATATAAATTTTAAAGAAAACTTAATTTTTAAGAGGGCACAGGACCTTTTAACCTTTCAAAAAATCAGTTTTCTGTTTCTGTTTTATTCCGAATGTTTTAAAATTTTTCAACAATATGCAAAAAACCCCATTCAAAATTGAGTTATAATCATTTATAGAAGGAGAGTTGAAGATCCGTAACTATCGAAACTTTAAAAAGCGTTTTCTCAGATTAGCAAGTTTGGAGATTATGCTTTTGTTGTTACTTTCAAACTATGTAAGCGCAGCTTTTAAAAAATAAACAAATATGCGTTTCTTTATAGTCTACATGCTAAAAAAAAAAAAAAAAAAAACATATTTTGTTTATTTATTTGTTTGAACTTGAAAAACTTGAAATATTTTACTTTTTTTTATTTATTTTGTGCTGAAATTGAATTTTAAACCAAATTTTTTGTGTATATTTTTTATTTAATGTAGAGTAGGTGTGTTATGATTCTATTTTGTTCAAAAATTGTCTTCTATATGCACAATTTAGAATTTTATCATGCGTGCAGCACTTAGATTTTAATTCACGCATTAGTGATATGACGGCTTACATTTAAAATTTAGATTTTAATTTTGTATATACAATATTTATTTTTCTGGATAATATTATAGTTATGAATATATATTTGAGGAGAAAGGGAAAAAAAAAAAAGATCTTAATTGCATATTATTTGCGTTTTGGTACTTTGAAAAAGGCTTTGTTTTTGATCGTTTCGAGATATTCAAAGATCGCGCATCCTATAATATGAATTTTTTGTGTGTGTGTGTTGGGGGGGGGGATATTTGTCATGCAATTTTCGTAAAGCAAATTTTTCGCAATTGTATGTAATTTTCGTAATTTTTTTAAAAAAAAATCTTTCGACATTGCACTGATTATAATGATATTTTGAACTTTTAGAGTAGGACATGATTAGAATAAAAAATATATATATATTTATCGAAATACTGTAAAAGTTCTCAACAGCGGACACCTGGGGGCTGCGGAATTTGTTCGATAATCAAAGGTGTCTGCTTTTGTCAAGTAAAAATAAACAAATGTCTGGGTTGTGGATTAAAAAAGGTTGTCGCTCAATAAAGGTGTCCGATATTAGGGAATGCCCATTAACCTCCATAACGGACACTCCCGAATACCGGACACCTCTATTTAGCGAACTTATAATGCAGGTTTGGACTTTTTGTAGATGGAGCACTTGATTAAATCATGGGAAAAATTGGGCAGTATCCTCTCACTACACTTTTAGGGGCCCCAAATTAAACATTCAATTTTTGTAAAGCTTTTATTTTAAATTTGTTTCGACATTGTATTGATTATAATCAATATTTTGAACTTTTAAAGTAGAATAAGATTAAAAACTAAATAAATTTTTAAAAAATCTAAATTCAGTAAAACCTCTCAATCACGGTCACCTCGGCAACGAATGGCGGACAAATTCCGTAGTAGCCCCCCCCCCCCCTATTGAGAGGTTTTATTGTATTTAGATAAACATTTTTTTGTTTTTAATCTTATTCTACTACAGAAGTTATAAATATTGATTATAATCAGTACAATGTCAATAAAAGATTTAAATTATCAGCTTTACGAAAATGGCATACCAATTTTGAGAGCCCCTAAAATGAGGCTGCATGGGGGTGGAGGGGCAGGACCATGGTCAAATATTTTTCCAGGGTTCATTGTGGTCAAACATGGCTGAGTATCATGCTTGCAAAAAGAAACGGCTGCGATTCAGACGTTTGAAGTGTCTGAAATTCAGACGCAAGAAGTGACTGAAAAAATTCAGACATTTTAAAATGTCTGAAAATTGAACACTCCGTTTCAGTCACTTAAGTGTCTGAATTTCAGACATTTCAATTTAGAGTGAGGATTCCAGAAAAGTTTCAAATCACAAAAATAGACTGCGATTTGATAGCGGATTAGGAAGCCTGTAAGTTATTTAGATTATTATTTCTTTTTGAATGGATTTATTTATGTTTATAGAAACAAAAAAATATTTATTAAATTGTAAAAACTAATAATAAACGTTATAATATTGTAAGATTAAATTAATGTTTCAAAACTAGCTTCGCCAAGAAATTAAAATCCATGTTAATATTTTTGATTCACCATTTTTTTCTTATGCTGCTTTTCACGTTATCTCTAAATTGCATTTGAAAAGTAAAAAGAAAATTATTTTTTAAAACACTCGGGGTCTGACCCCCACAAGCTACGTTCGCCATCCCCCGTTCAGACTCTAAAAATCCGTTAATGAGATCGGCTTTAAAAAGATTAATGAAGATTGAATTATACTTAAAAAACCAGTTACGATCGCCTTCCAAACGGGTTTCCATTAATTTCCCTTTTACTGATGGATTTTAATGCCGAATCAGCTGCTGTTAATTGCTGTTTTCGTGCTTGATTAAATAAGATCAGTTAAACATTTGAAAATTAGCTAATATAAAATGAACTATGTCAACAGAGTCATCGCTTTATGTTATTTTTAAACAATGATATAAGAAAATGATTTTTAATAAGAGATTTTAAATGTAACTTTTTAAATATGACATACTTTTCATCAAACTGGAATAAAATTCCTTGAACCAATAACTGGAATCACCTTATGACGCTAGATTAAATAACTATAGTCTTTAAATCATGATTCTAATTTATCATAGATATATTTTAACTAATATCTACAAGTATAACTTTAATAAAAAATTTCGGATAGTTGTATTACAAATATATAAAAAATATTGTATATATATAAAAAAATACCTTAATTTTAGAAAGAAGATAGTCGCCTCAAAATGACACTCTTTGTGTTCCCAAAACTTCTTTCCTCGTTTAATATGGTAATCACCTACTAGTGGTGAATAAATTGACTCCAAAATAAAAATAAACTTCTAAGTTGCCATAAGATGACATTACTTATCAGAATTTTACAAGAAAATCATGATTTGAATTAGATTTTTGCTGAAGTGTTAATAACTGGGTGGGGGGTAGGCACCCTATATATCCTGAGCCTGTAAATATGAAGATAATAAAATATTGGTAAGTTTATCAATTTTATGTCTTTCATAGAGTCTGTAACAAATCGAGCTGATGTACTGATTTACCAGAGAGACAATTTAAAATATTCACAGACTGACTGGTATAGGAGAATCCCATGTATTCGTGAGAACAGGCAGCGATTATGGAAAGTTCCTACTTTTTGCCGGAATGATCAAATGGAATCGATCGATCCTAATGCATCATTGCCAATGACACTTCACCGACAAGTAGCTGAATACGAAGCAGGTCTGGTATTCCTTTAATACACCGATAAAGTGAAACTAGAGTGAAGGCAGAGGAAATGTCCCACGAATAAGGTGAAAGTGAAAGTGTGTTTCCAAATATGGAATCAAGGACACAGGCGACATATCACAAGATAGTTAGTAAGTGACATCATAGCGAAAACGATTCTAGTGTCTAAAGAGTCGCTATTGTTTTGAATCAAGGGATCTAGAGATAAGATCCTGGATGAAGAAAATTATTCAGTTAATGAATATTAAAGACGTGAATAATCACATTGCTAACAAGTCGTAAACGAACTTAGTGAAAAATGTCCAAGCCGGGAATCGAACCCGGGCCCCTGGAATAGATCTCCAGTGCTCTACCACTCAACCAGAAGGACGATGCCCAGCTTGGCATCTCTCACTTATATAAGTCGGTAAGGCTGCAACCGCAGCACTAGATGGAAAAGTCTTCATCAGCACACAATCTAGTGTCGAAACATGACACGCAAATGAACCCAGCATCGGTTAATATACCAATAACTTCAAGCGTAATTTCACCGCTGAAAAGTAGTTGAAAAATTAATTTAAAAAATGTATATTCACCGATGCTGGATTCATTTGCGTCTCATGTTTCGCCACTAGATTGTGTGCTCATGAAGACTTTTCCATCTAGTGCTACGGTTGCAGCCTTACCGACTTATATAAGTGAGAGATTCCAAGCTGGCCATCGTCCTTGTGGCTTAGTGGTAGAGCGCTGGAGATCTATTCCAGGGTCCCGGGTTCGATTCCCGGCTTGGACATTTTTCACTAAGTTGGTTTACGACTTGTTCGCAATGTGATTATTCACGCCTTTAATATTCAATAACATCAAGCGTAATTTCACTTCTGAAAAGTAGTTGAAAAATTAATTAAAAAATTATTCAGTTAAGTTTGAATTCTCGAGAGAGAAGGTTCAGTGTTTGACCTGGTGGAGAGCGACAAGCTGTAAAGTTTATAGTATTTTATCGGAGATATACCGAGGGTGAACGACTTCTTCACTCGGACTCAAGAGTGAAGAACAAACAGACTCTACCTGTATTTATTGACAATCCATCCAATCTATTGGGACTTATTACTTAATCCAGCATTGGAAAGCTTCTCGAAAACGATGTCTGCGATTTTAACAACTCTTTTTAAATTTATTTTTTGATGGATTGGAAAAGATTTTAACAGTAGTTTTAATCGATAGAAAATTCGATGTGTGCTGCACTTTAATTTTTAAAGAAATATCTTCAGGTGGAGTAGATTTTTTTTATTAGCCAAATAATTAATTTATGAACGGTGACCAACGGGAGGCCTTTTCTTCTCTACAATAAAGATGGAATAAAGTTTTTAATTTATACTGTTATTAAGTCTCATCTTCATTTCATTATAGACAACACGATCCTAGCCCCTTGGGGACGAGCGACCGTATCGAAAAGCTCAGAATACTTGTTTTTCCTCACCAGTAAAATTTTACTGCAAAAATTGCCTTATTTAATCAGCGCATTTTCTCGATTCAAGAAGACACAAATTTCTGTTTTTAAAAAACGGTGACAAAATATTAAAAATTTCGTAAAAGGCTCCCGTCCCGAAAGGGCTAATAAGAACTTTCTTTTCTTTCATTTTTTTACAATTTTATGACAGTAAAGAGCCAAATGGATATTGTAATTTACAACGCAATTTACTTTTAAAAGAACTTCATGACTAACTTTCCTTTAATTAACTGCTCAATATAATTAGCAATACCACACAGCCCTTTACCAATTTATAACCAAAATTGTTGTATGTGTACAAACCTTAATCTAGAATTAATCTAGCAACTCAACGGGTTTTAGTCCAGTCGTGCTAGTTTTACGAAAAAAACCTAAAAACGCCGGAGACATTACTGTTCGAACAAGGACAGGGGAAAATCAGGAACCGGAGTTAGTCACAGAGTATGTATTTGGGCTAGAGGTCTGCACGGGCCGGAATTTCCAGGCCCGGGCCCGGCCCGGCCCGAACGAAAGCTATCTTGGCCCGGACCGGTGTAAAAATTGAAAGTTCGGCCCGAGCCCGGCCCGCCCGTTTGCATTTTTACAGTTCTCGGCCCGGCCCGACACAATTTCTACAAAAAAAAAAAAATCCGTTTTTTCTTAACATACAATTAAGATTCTTTTAATGAATACTACATACATATTTATAGGAACATTTTACAATCTATTTTACATTACTATGATGTTCGCAAAACAGAAAACACACAATAGTTAACATTAACGATTACTTACAGTGTTTTAGTCATCGTGTCTACAGACATTTCAAAATGGAAATAAGGATTCATTAAAAGATTAATGTAGTTCAGAATAAAGGGTTAAAAACATGATAACTTTTGAAGCTGTATAATAAAAAGTAGATTTGTGAAAGTATTTCTCTCATTATTAAGGCTTTTCTTAAATCCAAAGGAGTTACATTTCGACACATTTATAAATTCTTTTCTTTTCGGAATCGCGTAAGATTGGCAGGTATTCTTATTCAGAAGCTATGTAAATGTCGTTTTTTTTTCATAGATAAGAGCAATATATCTTTCTGAAAATACTGTCAAAGTTAGAGTTTTGAATCAAATTTCCAGAAGCGATAGCACAGGAAAGGAGAAAAACGTACAGTCACGTGACAGGAATCTCTGTTATCTCTGTAAGTAATTTATCAAATATGGAAAAAGCTATTCGTTTCCAAATGCCTTCAATAGGCAGGCCTGTCAATTTTATGCCTATATAGTTAAAAATTTTGTCAGAAAATGTGTCTGAAAGCTTCGCATTGTTGAGCAGTGAATATGAGAACCACCTTAACACCTTAACGCTCGAATTAAATTACGGTTGAATAATTCAAATTGCTTATTGCACCACTTTTATAAAAAAGAAATATTCACCTTATTTAATGACAGGTAAAACGATACTAAAATATAGCCAATTTCACTATTTTATAAAACTGGTGGGAATCAAACAATTTGAGTAAAAGACACAGCCCGAGAATATCTCGGGAGCGAGAATTAAGGGGTTAAGGTATATTTCCAAAGATACTGTTAAGAGAACTTCATTATCACTATTAATACTACAAAACACAATGACTGTTCTACACATCCTCAGATCGATTAAAACTAGTTCCGTCCCGGCACGAGTCTGCTGAAAAAAAAATTAAACTCGGAATCAGACATCTTATAACTGTACGATGCCGATCGCTACGATGGACATCTTACATTTCTGTATTGATGTTGTTAAACTCGCATCGGCTCGTGCCGCACATTTATACTTCTCGACAAAATCATATTCATTGAAAATGGCTCGTATTCTATCTGCTTAACTTAAATTTTTATATCGGGCCGATAGGCCCGATTAATTTTTTTGCCGGCCCGGCCCGTTGAAAAAATTGTCCTAATTCTGCCGGCCCGTTCGAAAATTCGCCTCCATTCCGCCGGGCCGGGTACGGGCCCCGGGCCAACCCCGGGCCCGTGCAGACCTCTAATTTGGGTTAATGAATCGTTTAAAAAGGTGCCAGGATTTGTCTGGGAAAAACCTGATTGAGAGCAGAGGAAAACGGAAACTGTGGTACGATAAAAAGGCGGTAGAATAAGAATTCTAACCCGGTGACCATGTCTTAGTCCTGGCGACAAACAAACCAAACAGGATGTCTGTAAGTTGGATGGGACCATATAAGATAATTTCAAAAATATCGGAAACTAACTATTGGGTCGTTCGGAAAGTCGTGCCCGTTTGGGAAAATCAATTCGTACTGGATAATTCTACCCGGTGATTATTAGACATTAGATATCGGAATCAATATCTAATAATTAAATGATAGAATTTTCCGGTGCGAATTGATTTTCCCAAACGGACACCAGGGACAAGGTCCCCGGCAGACGTGAAAAATCACAAATTTATCACATTAACCTGCTAAAACCTTATGTCAAGCGCGTCGAAAAAATAAATATTTTAACTCATGAATTTAATGACTTGGACGCATTACAAGATTTGGAAATACATTTCCCATTAGAGGACTCTAATAGTTATAGCTTTAAAGATATAGTTGAATAGAGTAAATTAATGCAGCGATGCAATCCAGAGCAATTGCATGAACTAGAAAATTTATTTGACGAATTTAGGGAAATTTTTTCAAACAACCCAGGAACAACGGATCTAGCGATCCATGATATAGAATTTACGGCAGATAAATCGATAAGGATAAGAACCTATAAGATATCAATTAAACAGGAGGAAAATCTAAATAAAGCAATAAAAAGGATGTTGGAATTAAACATTATAAAGGAAGGAGAATCTGGCTAAAATTCAACCATGATTCTGGTGGAATCTCCTGGAAAAGAGCCGCGACCCTGTATAGCTTGTAGGAAGTTAAACGCGATCAAGAAAGTTGAGTATTATCGGCCCCCAAATATAGAGGAACGGGTAGAAAAAGTGTCGGCGGCGAAGTACATTACGGTGTTGGATCTGACCAAAGGATATTGCCAGATACCAATGACTGGTCGATTTGTAACCAAAAACTGGCTGCATTTGTAACTAGCTCTGGGAGTTATTACCCTTTGAAGATGCCGTTCGATTTGATTAATTCGTCATTTAGATTCTCAAAATGCATGGCTAAGCTACTGAGAGTCTTGGAAAAATTCTGACTGCCATACCTTGACGATATGGCTGTATTCTCGGAAACGTGGGGGGACATATAGAGCATCTCAGAGCGGTATTGCTGAGAATTAGGGAGGCGAAGCTAACCTTAAAAATTACAAATTGCAAATTTGCCCCAAAAACAGTTAAATACTTAGGCCACATAGTGGGAGAAGGGCAACAAAAACCAGCGGAATCCAAAACCAAGGCAATAACTGAATTACAGCCACCAAAAATTGAAACAGAAATTAGAAAATGTTTAGGGATAGCAGGGATATTATTCGCGCTGCATAAAGAATTATCCCTCGATAGTAGAACCGTTCACGAAAGCACTAAAATGGAAAATGAAAATGAAAATATAACATGGAGCGACGAAATGGGAAAAGCGTTTGATACCCTAAATAACTTACGGCGGAACCCATTCTACACGTTCCCGACTACAACACTGAATTTGTAATACAAACAGACGCGTCTAGAAAAGGACTAAATTCTATCGCGCAAGGACTAAATTCAGAGGAGCATCCCATCATTTATACTAGCAGGAAGTTTACGGACACAGAAAAAAGCTTCAGTGCGTCTGAGAGGGAATGTACTGCAATAATCTTTACCATAAAAAATTAAGGCACTACATCAATGGACAAAAATTTCTGATCGAAACCGATTCCAGTAATATTCCTAAAAAACAATGAGGGAAATAACCCTAGGCTACTCAGGTGGGAACTTTGCAACCTTAGCACCATATGCCATAAAACACAGATTAGACAAAGATATAGCACATGTAGAATACTTTAACAGTTTAGAGAAGTGGTTCCCAACGTGGGGCGTACGCCCCACAGGGGGGCAATATGACTTTTCTGGGGGGCAATTTCAGATTTCTTAATAACAAAATTTCTGTCATTTTTTTTTCTAATGAAAGTAGTGTCGTAGTCTAAAAATAGAAATAATACATGACAAAATTTAAAAATACAAACTGAATAAAAATTAATTTTTGAAACTTCAACATACACTGACACCGAAATAATTATGTGAATTTTTTAGATATTTTGACACCTTTTTATATATTAAAAGAAATCTCTCTAATTTTTCTGGTTGTAATATTATTTTAGTAAAACATACTAATATTTCAGATTTCTTAATAACAAAATTTCTGTCATTTTTTTATTTTTTGTAATGAAAGCAGTGTCGTAGTCTAAAAATAGAAATAATACCTGACAAAATTATTGGTATAAAATATTTAATTTACTAGCTTATATTATTTTTTAAAACTTTTACATTTATTCACAGTACAATGTACCCCATGAAGGAACTTTTACGTATGAAATTTCATAGGCTATATCTAAAATTGACTATTTGGACATGTTTAACCTAAAAAATGCTCTGAATTATCTAAATGAGGTACTACTTTTATGAAATTAATAAATCCAACCTTGCGTATCACGGAAGGAAATGGATAAAAGTAAATTTCTTACGGCTCTTCTGCAGACCACATACACAAAATATAAACATACTTCATGACATATCCATTTTAAAATTTAAAATAGGAGAAAACATGGTGGCCAAATAATAATAATGGGAAAAAGAAAGCCCGCTCTGAAAGAAGCATGTTATCAGGGGAAAGGAAAATAGTTACTTAAAATGGATAGAAGCGCGAATCCGGAAATGTTACTTGTGAATTATGTTCTCCAGACAGTCTGGGTGATAAACAAATATCACTTGTTCTTAATGAAGTACTAAAATCTAGTATAAAAGGTATCAATTCTATCACATGTAATATGAAATGTGAGAGAGATTTCAAGCAATTTTATGAAGATTAAAATGTAGACTATTTATCACTTTTAAAATGAGGTAGGATGCCAAAATAAATAAAAGTTTTGCATATGTAAAGACAAAGATCCATGACCTCATTGATTCATAGAGTTATGATAAAAGATACTTGCAATAAAAAAAAAATATGATTTTGATAAATTAAAGAATGTGAAATCACTTATCAGTGTTAATGCTATTTTCGAATTCTTCCAGGAAAATACAAGTTTATTTTTTATATAAAACTAAGATTTATATGATAGAAAAGTGAAGGGGGGACATCATGATTTTACTGTTGCTTAGGTGAGGCTCGGCCAAAAAAAGGTTGGGAACCACTGGTTTAGAGTAAAGTCTTTAAAAAAAAGACTAAACTTGTATATAGCAAAAATTCTCATTTAAAAAAAATTGTAATAGTGTATAGTATAAAGAATCTTGTATCACTTATAAAAAATTTTTCTAGACAAAAGTGTTCTCTACAAAAGTAGCTACTCTTTGCTTTTCAGATATTTCGTCCCACGGCAAAAATATTATTTAAAGGGGGGGTGGTGTTGTAACAAATTGAACTGATGTACTGATTTGCCAGATAAACGTTTATGCAGAGGCTGGCTGGTATACGAGAATCCCATGTATTCGTGAGAACAGGCAGGGATTTATTTCAAAGATTTTGAAGCTAAACCATAAGTTTTGAAGTAAAAAATATATAATTATTTAATATTTGAACAAATATGGGTTAAGGAGAGATACTGATACATTTATCAAACTATTTCGTAATAAAAATTATAAGCTAAAGAAAGAAATGTGACTGAGTTCTTAAGAAAACTAAGACGATTCCTTTTTCCTACGATTCGTCTTTTTATATTTTTGCAATTGCTGAGATATTAGTTCATTAGCGAATTTTTTTTTTCTTTTGATATGAACTATTTAAATTTATAGATAAATGGAAAAGATGGTTTTTGCTTAAGAAATTGAAATAGTATCTTTAAAAAAAGTATCAATCTGCCATAAATATTAAAAAGCTCTATTCAAATATTTACTTAGCAATTATTATGAAAGTTTTCATATTTTATCTTTAAATAGCACGGAGATATATAACTAAATCAAGATAAGAAAAAGTTCTGAGGTATTTTGAGAAGGGGGAACTTAAACAAAATGTTATTAACAAATAATAATACAATTAAATGTTTCGAAAAAGTTAGTCTATAAAAAGAACGATTTTTAGAAAACCGAATTGGTTATAGTTATATGTATTTTTTTCTTTTAATTTAAAGTTATGTAGAATAAATTTAATCATAAAAATAAATCTCAAATCTACAAGCATTATTAACTTTGTATTCATTTAGATAAAATACAGAAAATGGTTGTTGTGTTTTCAATTATAATTAATTTACATATGGTATTCTTATTTTTTTCACTAAATAATAAAAAATATACAATCGAAAGTTAAGTACCTTAATACAACTTAAAAAAATTTAGAATAATAATTATTTTGAAAATCATAATATGGGGTAATTATAAGGATATATAATAGCTATTGGGAAAAAAGTCAAATTTATTCAGCAGTAAGTAGTGCAAACTGAGCTGTATTCAGGAGGGGACGAAGGTGTTTCAAATTTCAATTCCTGAACACAGTTCAGTTTGCGCTACTTAACCACTCCCAACGATTCAGATTTTGGGTTCAAAATTTGAATGTAAGCTTTTGAAAGCGTTTAATGACAGACAAAAAGAAAAAAAAAACTAAAAAAACTAAAAAAAATAGTTGTTCGTTACTCCAAAGTCTAAAGCACCCTCTACCGACATTTTTTGAGCTTTATCTTTAAATTTTATTTTCAAGAAAATACTGACATAAAGAATAGTTTTAGGGAAAACCGCAAACTAATCGACCAATCTTTCCGTTTTTTATAATCATTTGAAATTTTGGACCTGAAAATTAATGGCCCCTATCTCCTTCGGAAGACGTTTGGGACCCTTAGTTTCCCATTTAATATTGTTTGTCTTGATGCGTTTTATCACCCCTTAAAGTTTTGCCCAAGAGTTTAGATTCACCCTGTATAGTTACACTTATGCACCTGAAATAATATAGGAAATACGCACAATTGTAAAAGAAGAAAGTTTACAAAATATAAACAATGATTAATTTTGACGATAAAAAAATAATTATATCTGCATGTTCATGGTTCTCGCATTTAAACTTAAAAACTATTGGATCTTTTACTTCACTAGGGGGCTCGGCCCCCTACGAGCTACGCTCGCCAACCCCCGTCAAGACACCGCAGGCTCTAAATGCACGCTAATTTGATCGGCTTTAAAAAGATTTCGAAAGATTGAATTATAATTTAAAAAACAGTGGCGATCTCCCTATAAACGAATTTCTATTCATTTCTCTTTGATTGGGGAATTTTAACGCCAAATCCGCTGCGGTACTACTTGATTATCCCGTCGACCCATTTCGCTAAATTATATAAATCGCCAAACCACTCGCCAAATTATACAAATTGACATAATTTTTATTTTAAATAACGAAAGAACAAATAAATTCGTACAAAATTAATAAAAATACAAATAAAACGTCGAAATAAAAATAACTTGATGACGTAGACACGTGTAACAACATTTCAAAATAAGCTAATATAAAAGGAATTAAGTAAACAGAGTCTTTGTCTCTTGGTATTTTTTAACAAAGCGAAAAGAAAGTTCTTTTAAATGAGACATTTTAAATTAATCGTTTTTAATCTGACGTAATTTTTACCAAGCTATTCTTTCTCTTTTAAATAATCGCGTGAAAGTAATTTTGTTAGCAATGAAATATTATTTGCGCTTTCCTAACAAAAATAGTTGAAAATATCCTCTCAAAATATTAAATAAATGTCTAGCGCAATTTCTAAATTTAAACTTTTTTGCAATATTATTTTGTGTTCATTTTATGTAATAACTATAATGTGACGTAAATATGACGTAATTTCTCCTAAGACTTCTAACGCATGTTAATGAATTTATTATTTTACAATATCCTTTCTCTTTTAAAATTCACGTGTATACTTTTTATGACGTAATTTTTAATAAGTTCCTGCTTTTTATACATAATTATTTAATTCTAATTTGAAAGTTTTTTTCCTGTTTATAATAGTCACGTGTAAATAAATTTTTAATTTGAAGCAAACATTATTGCTTGCGCTTTTTATACAGTTGGCAACAGTTTAAATTAGTACAATTTTCTGAAATCTGTAAAAAATATCTCTAGAAATGCTGAAAATTTGAATTTAAAATAGAAATAAAACCTGAAAAAATGAGTCAAAATAAAAAAATTAATGCAATCTGCACTCCGGCAAATTCTAACGCATAAAATGATCTAAAAATGATTACACTGCCATGAATATTTTTTGCTGCTATAAAACTTTTTTAGTGGAACGATTTTGTCCAACTTTAGCATTAAATATCTCTTACAATAATACTTCGATTTGAAAACTGTTTGCATCAGCGTGTTCATCAAACATTTCTGTATAAAACCACTGATTTTCATATTTTTGTATGCATTATTTTTCTCAATATTAACGAAGAAAGACCTCCGGTCACAAAAAATTCAAAACCGGCGGCGGCGGCGGCGGTGACAGCGGTAGTTACTTTTTTTTAGAATAGAGAGATTATCCTAGAACATTTATTAATTGTTGAATTTAAACTTTAGTTGATCTGACATGTAAATAGAAACACAATAAAAAAAGGTTAAGATATTTTCTTTATTTGTACCTATCTTTACATCAACAAAATTGATCGTCGTTAATAGAAAATGTGTTATTGATTTCCCATGTCTAACCACTGTAGTTATTTTAAACAAAAACAGAGTTTCTAAAAATAAAAGAGATAACAAAGTTATAATTTTATTTTTGAAATGTGTTGCGCTTATGTTATTGAGAAATATTAGATATTTATTATGGTTTTGTAAACTTTTAGGGCGGAAAAGAAATCTAATTGGGCAATCAATCTCATTGTTTGTCGGTATCTTTCCAAACTTTAGTCATGCGTTAATGTAAAAGGAAATTTGCTTTTAAACTTTTTATTGTTGTATAATTATTTTACCCAATGAACCTCATTATATTACATTTTAAGTATTTTTTTGCAAAATATGTTACTCCAGAAATAGAATTTTCAAATAAAAATTCCATCCTTACGTAAACTAAGAGAATTTTATTTGATACTTTAAATTTCACATTGTATTTTTTCATCATTTCTTATGCTGCACGTACATTTTGTATTTGAAGAAAAGTTTATAGGACTCCAGCATTCAATATTACTTTTAAAAGGAACTGTAAATTGTTGTTTGGCTTCTAAAGAATTAAATTTATTTTGCGTTCAAGTTAAGAATAATAAAATATGAAGTAGAAATATATCCTTCTATATATAAAAAAAAAAGTTTTGATTTGGAAATGGACCAATGAAAATCTGCGTAGATATTTCCGGCAGATCGACATCCAATTTGAATGCTTAATCATGGCCTTTCTTCGTTAATATTAAAAAAACTGTTGCATACAAAAATATGAAAATCGGTAGTATTATAGGAGAAATGTTTGATAAACACGCTTATGCAGACAGTTTTCAAATCGAAGAATTATTTTAAGAGATATTTAATGCCAAAATTAGGCAAAATCGTTCCATTAAAAAAGTTTTATAGGAGCAAAAACTGTACATAGGAATTTAATCATGTTTAGATCAATTTATGCGTCAGAATTTCGCGGTGTGCAGACTGCATTTAGTATTTTCATTTGACTCATTTTTTGAGGTTTTATTTCTAATTTAAATTCAAATTTTCTGCATTTCGAGAGATATTTTTTACAAAATTTAGAAAATTGTATTAATTTAAACTGTTGCCAACTGTATAAACAGCGCAAACAATAATGCTTGCTTCAAATTAAAAATTTATTTTACACGTGACTATTATAAACAGAAAATATAAAAAGCAGGAACTCATTAAAAATTACGTCATAAAAACTATACTTACGTGTGAATTTTAAAAGAGAAAAAATATTGTAAAATAATAAATTCATTAACATGCGTTAGAAGTCTGAAATAGGAGAATTTACGTCACTTTTACATCGCATTACACTTATTACGTAAAATGAACAAAAAATAGTATTGCAAAACAGTTTAAATTTAAAAATTGCGCGAGACATTTATTTGATATTTTAAGATGATCGTAATTTCTAACAAAAGTATTTTTACGTGAATATTAAAAAGAGAAAGAAAAGTTTGGTGAAAATTACGTCAGATTATAATTGTCAGATTCAAATTATAACTCAATCTTCCGAAATCTTTTTAAAAACGATCAAATTAGCGTGTTGTTAGAGTCTGCAGTGTCTGAACGGGGGTTGACGAGCGTAGCTCGTAGGGGGCAGGGCCCCCTAGTTATAAAAAAAAGATGGTGTTCAATGAAGATAAATGTTTCAAATGTACGTTTTATATCAAGAAAAATCGATTGTTTTGCAATAACTGTTGAAAAAAAAAAACTATTAGGTGGTTACAGTCTGTGAAGGAGTGAATAAGATGTAACAATCAGTTATTATCGTGGAAAAAAAAAGTGAATTTATTAAATTTGGAATAGATTTAATAGGCTCTGTAGTAAATATTATAAAATGGAAATCTAATTACCTCATTTACGACTCAATAACTTTTTTTGCCTGGAAATCAGATTTGAACTTAACCTGATGCGACTTGCTGGTCCGACCTAGACGGATTGGGTACATTTTATGTGTTTCCTGTTCGGGTTGACCAGATTTTTCAGAAAAGTCTAGAATATTTTTACTTTCTTCTGTCTTTACAAGAAGAAAGTATTAGATTCGTGAAAATTTTTGAATTATGGTTTTCGGCGGATTTACACGTTTTTGGGGCCAGAGATCCCGAAAAACATGCGTTTACAAAATGTCTGTCTATTAGTCTGAGTATGTCTATCACTCTGTGAGTGTCTATCTGTATGTTACAACAATATTGTGGGTGCTCTATCTCAAGCACTAAAGAACGGAATTTAATGAAACTTTAGATTCAGTTAGTCCCTGATATACGTTGGTGCTGATTACTGTTCAGTGTAAATCACCCAACAGGGGACGCTGCTATGCTGCATTATTCGCGTTTTCTGCAATAGCTCATCTATCTTAAGAACAAGTGCACGAATTTTCATCAAACTTCAGAATAAGTTAGTCCCTCATATAAATTACTGCTGTTTAGTTTTTGGTGTAAATCTCCCACAGATGTCATTATTAAAATTCGTAATCCTATGTTGCATTTGCCCGGAATTCCGCAATAGCTGTATCCCAAGAACTAATCCATGAATTTTCATAAAACTTCAGATTCAGTTAGTCGCTGATATAAATTTGTCCTCGTTTGTTTTTGGTGTAAATCGCACACCAGGGGGCGCTGCTAGGCAAATTTTTTAATGAGTTCTCTATCTCAAAAGTTAGTGCTCGGATTTTCATCAATTTTCAGATTCAGTTAGAAGCTGACATATGTTGTTGCTGATTAGATTTTGGTATAAATCACCTAACTGGTGTCTCTGCTATGCTGCATTTTTCAGGAAGTATTAATATGAATGAGATAGAAGAAAGTTTTGGGATTGCCACATCCGACTACTTTGAGATAACAGGCGTACTACATTTAACATTAATAACTAACTTGACCAGATTTTCTAGAAAAGCCTGTAACGTTTTTTTCATATGAAAGAATATCTGCATTTGAACATTATTAATGTACACACACATATATATGTAGGAAGTATTACAGTATAATATTGTTTAATTTATTGTATTAAATTATTTAAAATCTTTAACTATACTCGCATTACAATTTCTAGTTTACTATTGGCAACGATATAAAAAGTGAGACGATATGTGATACAATCTCGGTTAGAAAGATTCGAGTTTGAACAATGGAATTATGAATAAAGTGAGGGAACATATGGCGTAGAAACTACGAGTTGTGAGTGAAGTAACTGAGGAGGTTATCACAAGATGGAAGCTCATGTTTTACGTCGGACCAACAGTTTCTGTTTACTGCGAAATAAATTTCCACCAGCAAATTTTGAATGGAGTTTTAGCTTTATTTAGCGGCATGCTGATTGATAATTTCTTTTATTGTAAAATGTTCTATTCATTTTTAGTGGTGAACGCTGGACCTAATATCATTATCTCTTTCACTGACATTGAAAAGAATCTCTTTAGGTTGACAAAATATGGTAGAAACACCGGGTCTGATTACCGCCGAAGTAATCTTACAACAGTAAAAATAAACAAGTTGGAAATTGCTCGTCAAACGTGGCAAATGAGGTGCGTTCGTACTATAACTAGTTTTATAATTATTTTTTGCACCCCATATTGTACTGAATGTGTATTTATTTGCAATTCATAAGTGCATAGTCTGTAACATCATTAAAATGCACTTGCAATAATTTTTTCCCCTTCCCCTTAATGTAACGGAAAACTTTTGACTGTCCCTGTAATTAAGCTATGCATCCGATTTTCATGAAATTTGAAATGGCTCGACAAAATTTTGCAGCAATTATATATTTAAAATTTCAGCCCATTCGGAAAGCTGTAACATCATTAAAATGCACTTGCAATATTTTTTCCCATTGGCTTTAATGTAAAGAAAAAATTTTGACTGTCCCTGTAATTAAACTGTACATCCGATTTTCATACAATTTGAAATGGCTCGACAAAATGTCGCAATAATTATATGTTTAAAATTTGAGACCATTCGGAAAGCTTTAACATCATTAAAATGCACGTGCAATAATTTTTCCCATTGGCCGTAATGTAAAGAAAAACTTTTGACTGTCCCTGTAATTTAACTATACATCCGATTTTCATAAAATTTGAAATGGCTCGACAAAATTTTACAACAATCATATATTTAAAATTTCAGATCATTCGGTTGGGTAGTTTTTGCTCTATTATATGCGGACGGACGGACGGACAGACGGACGGACAGACAGACGGACTGAACGACGACTATAGATGCTACGTATTTATATAATTACGAACGCACCTAAAAAAACTGTTTTTGGCCGTAATTATGACTGAAATTCTGTATTAACATAGCTGTTAACCCCTTAACTGATTTGCGCGAACGGTGTTCGGGCAAAAAGAATTTGATACAAAAAGCTTTCGATACTACGATACAAAAAGCTTTTGGATACCACTTAATTTTAACTGTAATCTTTGATTTCTAAAATGACATAAGTTTTTCAATTGTACAAAGCCAAATATTTTAGTAAACAAAAAGTGGTGCCGAGGTCTTATTTTTTATTTAGTGGGTCAAATAAAAACAACCAGTTAAGGGGTTAAATAAGGAGAAAATATCCATTAAAATTTACTAGTGTAAATTTGCCCCGGTGATAATCAGGGACTGCGAAGACGGTTACAGTTAAAGCTTCACCATTTGGGGATATGCCAGTTCTTCTTTATTCATATTTTCATGGTTTGAACAGTGTGCCGTAAGATAAGCTGAAAACGTGATTCTTTTTTGTTTTGTGTTTATTTTAATAAATGTTGTTTTGTTATTTATTAGTGGATTACGATTTTACAAATCCCATATATATAATATGTTCATCTTTAGACATAAAAGAAACAATTTGCACTAGAACTATAATTGCAGATTATTTTCGAATAATCTCTCTATTCTAAAAAAAAGTAACTACGGCTGTCGCCGCCGCCGGTTTTGAATTTTTTGTGACTGGAGGTCTTTCTTCGTTAATATTAAGAAAAATAATGCATACAAAAATATGAAAATCGGTGGTTTTATACAGAAATGTTTGATAAACACGCTGAAGCAGACAGTTTTCAAATCGAAGAATTATTTTAAGAGATATTTAATGGTAAAGTTGGACAAAATCGTTCCACTAAAAAAGTTTTATAGCAGCAAAAACTATACATGGCAGTGTAATAATTTTTAGATCATTTTATGCGTTAGAATTTGCCGGAGTGCAGATTGCATTATTTTTTTATTTTGACTCATTTTTTTGAGGTTTTATTTCTATTTTAAATTCAAATTTTTAGCATTTCTAGAGATATTTTTTACAGATTTTAGAAAGTGATATTAATTTAAACTGTTGCCAACTGTATAAACAGCGGAAGCAATAATGTTTGCTTCAAAAAAAATATTTATACGTGTAAATAAATTAAAAATTTATTTACACGTGACTGTTATAAACAGAAAAAAAAAAAACATTTGGAATTAGAATTAAATAATTATGTACAAAAAGCAGGAACTTATTAAAAATTACGTCATAAAAACTATAATTACACGTGGATTTTAAGAGAGAAAGGAATTCGTAAAATAATAAATTTATTAACATGCGTTAGAAGTCTTAAATAGGAGAAATTACGTCACATTACAGTTATTACATAAAATGAACACAAAATAATATTGCAAAACGGTTTAAATTTAAAAAATGCGCTAGACATTTATTTGATATTTTAAGAGGATACTTTTCAACTATTTTTGTTAGGAAAGCGCAAATAATATTTCATTTCTAACAAAAGTATTTTGACGTGAATATTTAAAAGAGAAAGAATGGCTTGGTAAAAATTACGTCAGATTAAAAACGATTAATTTAAAATGTCTCATTTAACAGAACTTTCATTTCGCTTTGTTAAAAAATACCAAGAGACAAAGACTCTGTTTACTTAATTCCTTTTAAGAGCTTATTTTGAAATGTTGTTACACGTGTGTACGTCATCAAGTTATTTTTATTTCGACGTTTTATTTGTATTTTTATTAATGTTGTACTAATTTATTTGTTCTTTCGTTATTTAAAATAAAAATGATGTCAATTTGTATAATTTGGCGAGTGGTTTGGCGATTTATATAGTTTGGCGAAATGGGTCGAAGGGATTTTCAAGTAGTACCGCAGCGGATTTTGCGTTAAAATTCCCCCAATCAAAGAGAAATGAATAGAAATTCGTTTATAGGGAGATCGACACTGTTTTTTAAATTATAATTCAATCTTTCGAAATCTTTTTTAAAGCCGATCAAATTAGCGTGCATTTAGAGTCTGCGGTGTCTGGACGGGGGTTGGCGAGCGTAGCTCGTAGGGGGCCGAGCCCCGTAGTTTTAATAAAAAATGGATTAATTTTCTTCCATTTCAGATAAGAGTATTTCTGATTGATATGTATCGGTTTGACGAAATTTTATTTGTCCGGTTCGGTTCGGGTTTCCTGTTGACTTTAATATAAATTTTAGATTTCTGGTCATGTAAAATCGAACCCGCGCCGGAATCTAATAGGAACTAACCTCACGAGAAAAAACTTTTTTAGAATACAGTGACAATCCACTCTACTAGAGTAGCCAAGCTACAATAATACAGACAGCTCTCATATGCCTGATATATGAGACTAACAATTATATATTAATACAAAGTAAACAATAATTCTTATCACATAGTCAGTAGAATGACAAAACATATTTTCAACTATCTAAATAGCCATTAATCTTTTAAATTACTGACATATACAAAGTCAAGAATTTTGAATCTAGAAAGTAATTGTCCACATACTCAATATACTTTATCATTTGTCAAATACCATAAAAAGAAAAAAAATGTGTATGTATCTTTGTTTATTGTTTTCTGACTTTTGTTTGTAGATGTTGAACTTTATTCGCTTAATCATGAAAATAGAAAAAGTTCAAGATGTATTGTGTTTCTTTACCGAATTCTCTTTTGTTCGAATATATATCAAGAAAACTGATTGCGCAAAATAGGTGATTGTAGTTATTGATTTCTTCTGTTAAACCACTGCAGATATTTTAAACTAAATAACACACTCTTGAAATAAAAATAGAAACATAATATTTTAAAAATATGTTGTGTTTATTCTATTGAAAATAAAGCATTAGAATTTTATTATATTAGGTCTATTCGTGAAAATTTTCGACTTCCGGTTTTCGGCGGAATTACATGTTTTAGGGGTCAGAGATCCAAAAAACATGTTGTTACAAAATGCCTGTTTGTGAATCTGTGACTCTGTCTGTCTGTCCGTCTCTCTGTATGTCACACAAATTTTGTGGGCACTCTATCTCAAGAACTAATGCTCGGAATTAAATAAAATTTTATATTCAGGTAGACCCTGATATAAATTGGTGATGATTAGTTTTTGGTGCAAATCGCCCATCAGGTGGCGCTGCTATGTTGCATTTTTCACGATTTCCGCAATAGCTCTATCTCAAGAACTAATACATTGATTTTTATAAAACTACAGATTCTGTTATACCTTGATATGAATAGAGGCTGTGTATGTTTTGATGCAATTCGCTCAACAGATGGCTCTACTATGCTGAAATTTTGCAGGATATGTCATTACACGATTACCGCAATAGCTCTATCTCAAGAACTAATGCACACATTTTCATCAAACTTCAGATTCAGTTAGTACTTGATATGAAAAGATGCTGATTAGCTGTTGGTGTAAATCTCCCAATAAGTAGCGCTGCTGTACTGCATTTTGCACGATTATCTCAATAGCTCTATCTCAAGAATTAATGCACGGTTTTTCTTCAAGCTTCAGGTTCAAGTATGCGAAAAATAAATAAAATTTCAGACAGATGCGGAATGCCACAGTCTTGCCACATCTGGCAATTTTTTATTAGGGATTGCAAATTCTCACCAGTAAGTTAAAATAGTTGTTTTTATTTTATAAGATCATAGATATTCAACAAATAAAATAAAAGAAAATCCCTATTCAAAATTTTCCGGTGTGAATGCCAACGCTAGTGAAAAGTCGATCGGTTAGTCGTGACGTCACACTCGTGTCCTCCGGCCTTGAGTATTTTCGATGGCAGAGTATTTATCCATCCTATGTCACTTCCTGAGGGACATCGGTACTTTGTCGTCTGGATCGTAAGGCACGTGTGAGTGACGAGATTAAGCTGTTCGGGAGCAGCGTATCGTACACAAATTTTATTCGGTAGGAACAAGTTTTTTTTAAGCTTCACTTTCATTTGAGCTCTGACAACGTGTGCAAGAAAGATGTACTACAAAATTTACTTTTAAATATAGTGGTGCAAATATAATATAAAAATTGTCGTCTGTGGTAGTCCTGTAACTTTTCTCTGAATACAATTCAGTCGGTCATTTTCATATTGACCGATTTAATTACAAGTGCAACCTAGTAGAGAATCATATATTGTTTGAAAAAAAAAAACAATACATGATTTTGTCCGATAAGGGTTAAGATCTAAATTACTTGAAATTGCAACATTGATGTATTACGCTGTATATTTAACACGTTCACGTCGGCGTGCATCACCGGTGGATCACGCTGGACTGTCACATCAGGCGGCGTGCATCACCGGTGGGTCACACTCGACCGTTCCATCATATGGCGTGCTCACAGACAAACTGAAACTTCTAAACTTAATCTGTGGGCGTGTACTACTGGTGGATTTAATATTCGGAAATTAAGTAGTAAGAACAATTCAATATTATAATTTTAACGTAACTGTTTTTTTTTAATTTTGATGCAATTTTTTAAAGCATTCTAAACTTTCTAAATGCTCTGGACACCACTAATTTCTTACGGTTTATTTGGCAATCGCTAATTGCAGATCATTCTGAAATCAGATAAAGCGGAATAAAGTTACTTTAAAATACCGGTATCCAGATCATTTGTAGTCCCGATTTACGCGGGATACCTTGCAACAGTATTCATCGTATACGGTGTCTGAATAAGCCATAGTTCCGCGTTGCCAGATGAAGCGAAGCATGATTTCAGGAGCCGCACAGTGTAAGATTTTGCAAATCTAGCTGGAAAATAGTCCAAAAATGGTCTTGCGGTAATTTCACTTTTAGACATTTGAAATAATAACTAATATACTGGAGAAAAAAAAATAGAGAGTGACAACAGCCTAACTCCACAACAACACCATCAAAAATCTGGTCCAACACCAGATTTTCTTTTTACCATTTTAGAATAGCGATTGCTGTAGATGAAACTGCCATTCATATTGATGGCTAAAAACATACTTATTTTGTATTTTATATGATTGAATGCATAGGTGCCAACTCCAAACTAATTTTCCGTGGTACGTGCGTTAATTTGACCCTGGTTCAATACGTTCCGAACCAGAAAATTTTTTTTGAAATGAAAATTAATTCGTTCCACGTAGAAACCTTGAAATAATTAAATAAAGATTCATGAAATAAATTTTCTGGTTCGAAAGTGGTTAACCTGGGTCAAGTTAATCCAGATATTACGGAAGATTAGTGAAAAGTTGGCAGCTATGCGAATGGAATTTTTAGAACAATGTAGGTACTTTGTATTCTACAGTTACGATAGATATTTAGAAGTATTATTTAAAAAAAATTAATTTAATGTTAATATAAAAAAATATTTGAAAATTATGGCATATGATAATTTTTAAAATGCTGGCAAAAATGTTTTACACACTGGTACATTGTAACATAATTATTTTTGTAATTATGTAAGTATATAGATATAAAAAAAATCGATTTCAGCTTCAACTATTTGCAACTCTTTAATTTAAGTAATTTTTTTTTCAGGCGCGGAAGTGTTAGTTTCGAAAAGAGAATTGTATAAGATTTTGCAAAATGCTGTTACTGGACATAAATAATTCCCTGTGAATTCTAAAGATATCCCGATAGACTATGTATTACACAAATAAAATCTTCAACATTGCTCATCTGTTATGTTAGACCTTATTAAGCGACTGATCCATTCATTTATTATTGACAGTAATCGAAGATGGCGAAAGTGCCATCGCATATAGAAAGTTTTTTGGAGTAAGATAAGAGATGGTTAGATTCAAATATTACAATAAATATATTTACAGAACAGAAATAATAATGACAACCCGAAAAAGTTGGACGACTAAAAAAGAAAGTTTTTGTTTAAGTGGAGAGAAATCAAAAGAAAAAATGGTAACATCGCTATTTCCGGAAAGTGAATTAACGCGTGCCACTTGTTTAAAATTGAGACAGTGTGGACGAAAGGATGCTGCGTTAAACGAAACATCTGAAAGTCCTCAAAGAGCAAAGACATTTTAAAAAATCGTCCAAAAATTCGGATGTTCGTGATAAAAAAAAATGACTGTAATGAAGAAAATCAAAATTTTGTAATTGCTAAATTGCATATTTGTAATTGCATATTTATCATCCACTTCTTGATTTAGACCCATAAAGTTTAAATTGATCATGGAAACTGATCAGTCAATAACAGAAGAATTTGAAATTGCCAGAATATAAGTCTTTACAGCTCTTGCACCAATTATAGTAGAATTCAATGTTTAGATATATGACATAGAGCACAGAGAAGAAACAGTGGTAGATAGCACAATGTGCACCGGCATTCTATCTTCAAATAAAGCAACTTAAAATGCAATATCTGTAATGGAAAATCCAAGGTGATGAATAACTTGAAAATTATTGGATTATATATGAGTAATGCTCACAAATATTCTTGGGGTTATCGGCTGTACATGCACAATTAAGATTTGTTGATTACCTCTTAGATATTGGTTATAGATTTGACGTAAAGCGTAAAGAAGTGCTGAAAACCTGAAGAAAAAGGATGTATCGCAGGAAGAAAAAATATAATTGAAAGATTTAGATATGAAAAAGAATGATAAGAAACTCCAAAAACAAGGACGACGTAATAGTACTGTAGAAAATCGAAAAAGAAGACTTTTAAAGGATGCTCCTGTGTCCCCTAGCATAACAGATGTTGATCAAGCTCTTATTGAGAAATTTTATGTAATTTTGCATGACATGTGGATACGTCTTTATTCATTACTAATCATGAAATTATATCCTCAATGAAAGTATAGAGAGGCTGAAATTCACTCTGAGGATTTTACATTTATTCGGTCATCGAATCTACAAATAATAAAAGAACAACAAACAACGAAAAATGACAGTGATACACTTTATGATAGCATTGGTAGCTATCGCTGTATGTAATAAATTAATTACTATTTTTTTAATACAAGAAATTTCTTTTTGTTGAAAATAAATATGTACTACATTTTAAAAAAATCTGCACTGAATAAAATAGCACTACGCATATGCAAACGTGTGAAAATGAAAAAAAAACACCTTTTTATTATAATTATCATTATGGAATTACAATGACGTAAATTGTACAATGTAATAGGTAAAAATATATTTTTTCATAATACAGAACCATTTTATCTCCATTAAGATCTATTTGATTACTTTAATATCGATAATTTTCATAAATAGAATTTTGTCCAGCTAGATTCACAAAATCTTACACTGTGCGCTGTCTCACAGCGAAAAACATGAATATCGGCGCCGGCGTGAAAGTTTTAAACAAGTTTTCAATCAAGATTCGACTTGCAATTTTTTTTTCTTATTTTGAATTCTTGTACACAGAACAACAACGGTGAATTTTTATTGGACAATAAATCCGTATCGGTTAACGAACATTGATATCATCCATTTTAGAGCAGGCGACGGCGACACGAATGACTACGTCATCGAGTTACGGGATGAAATCATGATGCAGCACAAGATTTTTAAGCGTAGATTAAGGAATGACTGATCTGCCTCGACATTTCTTGGTACGATAGGCGCAGCAGCGGGCGCCAACTCGTCATTTTGGCGTCACTATCACGTCATCGAGTTACGGGATGAAACCGGCGCCAAATTAAAGGTAAAAAAAGTCTTTTAAGAATATTTTGGTCTGCCTGCGTATATCCTGGTAGAAACCCCCGGCAGACTAAAATCTATAACAAAAAAATACGTTATAATGTGCAATTAAAACCCTATAAACGTAATATTTTACATTACATTGCCATATATATATTACTTCGAATCAACTTTCAAGATGAATTAAGGGTTTAGGAAAAGATTATTAACAGTACGTGATAAAATGACTGATTCGGCATAACTTGGTACAAAGCGCGAAGAACGGGCGCTAATTCGCTATTTTGACAGTGTTATTACGTCATCGAGTTAGGCTTGAAATTTTGGCACATTAAACATACGGATTAGTACAATGCGAATGTTTCAGTCTGCCTTGTCATATCTTGGTAGGAGATGAGCAGAGCGGAGCGCCAATTTTTAAATTTGGCGGTATAATCAGGTCATCGAGTTACGGGATGAAATTATGATGCAAGACAAGATTTTTTGGAGAACATTAAGGAATGACTGGTCTTCCTCGACATTTCTTGGTACGATAGGCGCAGTAGCGGGCGCCAATTCGTCGTTTTGGCATCACTATCACGTCATCGAGTTACGGGATGAACCCGGTGCCAAATTAATGGTAAAATAAAGTCTTTTAAGAATATTTTGGTCTGCCTGCGCATATCCTGGTAGGAACCACCGGCAAACTAAAATCTATAACAAAAAAATACGTTATAATGTACAATTAAAACCCTATAAACATAATATTTTACATTACATTGCCTTATATATTACTTCGAATAGACTTTGAAGATGAATTAAAGGTTATGGAAAAGCTTATTAACACTACGTGAGAAAATGACAGATTCGGCATAACTTGGTTTTTTGTTATAGATTTTAGTCTGCCGGA
Source organism: Maratus speciosus (assembly GCA_963932465.1). Classification (NCBI taxonomy): domain Eukaryota; kingdom Metazoa; phylum Arthropoda; class Arachnida; order Araneae; family Salticidae; genus Maratus; species Maratus speciosus. The sequence goes on along the minus strand of OZ010797.1, from coordinate 201,168,840 downwards.
GGTTTCTACCAGGATAAGCGCAGGCAGACCAAAATATTCTTAAAAGTCTTTATTTTACTTTTAATTTGGCACCGGTTTTATCCTGTAACTCGATGACGTGTTAGTGATGCCAAAATGACGACTTGGCGCTCGCTGCTGCGCATATCGTACCAAGAAATGTCGAAGCAGACCAGTCATTCCTCAATCTGCTCCTAATAATCTTGTCCTACATGAAGATTTCATGTTGAAACTCGATGACGTGTTAAAACCGCCAAAGTTAAGAATTTCGTCTCTGCTCGTCTCGTACCAAGATATGACGAGGCAGACTGAAATATTCTTATTGTTCTTATATATACCTTTAATGTGCCAAATTTTCAAGCCGTAACTCCATGGCGTGATTACACCGCCAAAATTAAGAATTGGCGGCTTGCTCTGCTCATCTCCAACGAAGATATGACGAGGCAAACTGAAATATTCGTATTGCACTAATCGGTGTGTTTAATGTACCGAAATTTCAAGCCGTAACTCGATGACGTAATAGTACTGTCAAAATAGGGAACTGGCGCATTCTTCTCGCATTGTGCCAAGTTATGCCGAATCAGTCATTTTCTCACGTACTGTTAATACACTTTTCCTAAACCCTTAATTCATCTGGAAAGTCGATACGAAGTAATATATATGGCAATGCAATGTAAAATATTACGTTTACAGAGTTTTAATTGTACATTATAACGTATATTTTTTGTTATAGATTTTAGTCTGCCGGATGTTTCTACCAGGATGTGCGCAGGCAGACCAAAATATTCTTAAAAGACTTTATTTTACCTTTAATTTAGCACCGATTTCACCCCGTAACTCGATGACGTGATAGTGACGCCAAAATGACGAGTTGGCGCCCGCTGCTGCGCCTATCGTACCAAGAAATGTCGAGGCAGACCAGTCATTCCTTAATCTACTCTTAAAAATCTTATCCTGCATCATGATTTCATCCCGTAACTCGAAGACCTGATTATACCGCCAAAATTAAAAATTGGCACCCCGCTCTGCTCGTCTCGCATCAAGATATGACGAGTTGGACTGAAATATTCTTATTGTACTGATATGTGTCCTTAGTGTGCCAAGTTTTCAAGCCGTAACTCGATGACTTGATTATACCGCCGAAATTAAAAATTGGCGCCCCGCTCTGCTCATCTCCTACCAAGATATAACAAGGCAGACCGAAATATTCGTATTGTACTAATCCGTATGTGTTAATGTGCCAAAATTTCAAGCCGTAACTCGATGACGTAATAACACTGTCAAAATAACGAATTAGCGCCCCGTTCTTCGCGCTTTGTACCAAGTTATGCCGAATCAGTCATTTTCTCACGTACTGTTAATAATCTTTTCCTAAACCCTTAATTCATCTTGAAAGTTGATTCGAAGTAATATATATGGCAATGTAATGTAAAATATTACGTTTATAGTGTTTTAATTGTACATTATAACGTATTTTTTTGTTATAGATTTTAGTCTGCCGGAGGTTTCTACCAGGATATGCGCAGGCAGACCAAAATATTCTTAAAAGACTTTTTTTTACCTTTAATTTGGCACCGATTTCATCCCGTAACTCGATGGCATGATAGTGATGCCAAAATGACGAGTTGGCGCCCGCTGCTCCGCCTATCGTACCAAGAAATGTCGAGGCAGACCAGTCATTCCTTAATCTACTCTTAAAAATCTTGTCTTGCATCATGATTTCGTCCCGTAACTCGATGACGTAGTCAATCGTGTCGCCGCCGCCCGGTCTATTTAAGCTTACATCCCGACTGGGAAAAAAATTAATTTTATATCTCTATGAAGACGATTGTGCACGCTATTAGAAGCAGTAAAATGTATATTAACGACAAAGGTTTCTAAAAATAAAGAACGCTAACTATGTCTAACTCAAAAAAGTTTATTCGTTCATTTTCGTTCGTGGTTATATTATGATTTCCAAGAATAAGAAAAAATATTCTATAGTGTCTAGACAAAATCACCAAAGAAGTGTGGCATGGCGTAAATGATAAATATTGCATTGTTGTAGTCATATAGCTCAGTAATTATGTCTCCTGTTTCAAAATGGAAAGACCGGTGTTCGAATTCAGCTGATTCCATTTTGTCTTAAGTCTCCCATCTATCATACGGGTTCAATGGGCCCGATAGGTACATTCAAGATATTTATTAAAATTAGAAATTTCTTTAAAATAAACTGAATACATAAAACAGATAATAATAATAATAAGTTAAATAAGTAAGTAGAATTATTTTAAATAAAAATCTTGAGTAGAATTATTTTATAAACTTGAGTAAAATTTCCGGTTGTTTTAGGTTTAAATTTATCTGAATCCGTGGTATTTTGTCAAGCATTCTATTGTCGGGTGTATTCGCTTCAGATTTTTTTATGATCGCTTGAAATATTCTGTATCTTTTTAAATTGAGTAATTATATCGTAATTTAAATTAGTGATACAAAAACAAGATTTTTTTCAAACCAGAATTATAAAGGTCAGGAAAAACTTAATATAGTTTAAACAAATTGTCAGCGAAATATTTCTTCTAGTTTGCATTTACTTGTTATTGTTTAATTTTTTTTTCTTTTAGACATAAATAGTTTTTCCTTTTAAAACAGAGAGAGAGTCAGGCTGTAATACGAGGGTTACTCTGAAATTATTGAGATACGTGCAGACGAGAATGTACAAAATAAAAATAACGGTTTAATTTTAAAATACAAAGTATCTTAACACAGCAGACGATTTTTTCCTGATTTACTTCAACTTGTTTAGCGTAGAATAAATTTTAAACAGAAGAGAAAATGGAGTTGACGCGAGAACATTTTCGCGCTATGATTTTCTACGATTTTAAAGCAGGATTAAATCAAGAAGAATGCTTTCAACGGTAGAAATTAGCATTTGGTGATGAATCTCCAGCTCGTGCTACTGTATTCAGATGGTTTAAAGAATTTAGCAGAGGTCGCAATTTTCTTCAGGATGAAGGACACACAAGAAGGCCGCGGTCGACAGTAATCCCGGATAATGTGTCTGCCATACGAAAAATGTTAATGGTTGATAATCGCTGTACCTATCAAATGATACAGAAGGAACTTAACATTGGATCCGCAGCCATACACAAAATTATTCATGAAGAATTGCATATGAAAAAAGTAGTTTGCCGTTGGGTTCCCCATAATCTAACTGATCATCAAAAAAAGAGGAGCGTGTCAGAATCAGTAAAGAAACTCTTCAATTGCTAAATGAGGGTGGCCACCGCATCATTTCTAAAATTGTAACGGGTGATGAAACGTACATACCGTTTTTTGACGCTCCAACACGTCAAGAAATCAAAGTATGGGTCTTTGAAGATGATACCACGCCGACAATGGTGAATAGACAACGCGCACTGAAAAAAGTGATGTATGCCGTTTTCTTCAGAAGTACGGGATTGGTCAAAGCCATCAAGTTGGAAGGACAGAAGGCAATAACAGCAAACTGGTATACCACTAAATGTCTTCCAGAAATTCTACAAGAAGTGAATGTTAGGGGACTAATGCTTCACCATGACAATGCATCTTCACATACAGCCGGATTAACAGTTGAGTTTCTTAAGCAAAAACGAATTAAAGTTATAGAACATCCGCCGTATTCACCTGATCTAGCTATGTGTGACTTTTGGTTATTCTTTAATCTGAAAAAGAACTTACGTGGACGTCGTTTTCATTCAGAAGAAGAGATTGATGTGGCTATAAATGTATTTTTTTCATCTATTCCAAGAAATGAATGGCTTGAGGCTTTTAATCTGTGGAAAATTCGTCTACAAAAGTGCACTGATGCTGGAGGAGACTACTTTGAACACACCTAAAATTTTGTAAGTATAACTTTAAAAACCTAGCGGTATCTCAAAAATTTCAGAGTGACCCTCGTATATATACCATGCATATTTTTTTATTTATTTATTTACAGTGACAATGTGCTAAAAGAGATTAATGATTGTTAAAGCGCAACTCGTAAAATGTACTTAGTTTAAAGACATATTTCCAATAATTTAAACTGACAGTTTCCAATTCCATTGCCTAAATAAAATTCAATTAGCTTTGAAGAGTCATTTTTCTGAGCGGAAATGTGTTATAGAGAATTACGGTAGTAAGTTGTTTGACAATTATTATAGAGGAAATATTTTATCGACTGTTTGTAAGGCATTAGGATAATAGTGTTACTGAATTATTTCAAATTTTTTAAACTAATATTTCTAATACAGTAGTAGAAAATTTACAGCATTCTTTACGAAATTAACAAAAAGAGTGAGGCAGGGAAAGAGAGAGAAGGGGGGACAGGGAGAGAAAAAGGGGAAGAAGAAAATAAATAAATAACGATTAACTCAATTGTTATCAAAATGAAAAAAGTAAAAAAAAAAAAAAAAAAAAAGATAGCGAAAGAAATGTTAATTAATTAAATGCAGAAGAATTTTAATAAACATTATAAATGTGTATAACATTATGAATGTATTGTACATTATATAATTTATGTATGTAAGCATTATGAATGTATTGTACATTATATAATTTATGTATGTAAGCATTATGAATGTATTGTATGCATTTAAAACCGCATAATATCTGCAAATGAAAAGCCTCGTTCGGAGTATAAAGGAAATGACCCATAGTCCTCGATATAACAGCGACACATTAAGTATCGAATCAAATTCTAAGTACCAAACACGCGATATAGTGATGGACATCGCTACATCCAATATAAGATTATGCTTATTCCATTAATGCTTTGCGGTCGAAGTATTTCGCTCTGACACTTGCATCTCTTACACGAATTTATTCCGTCAGCACAACTTCTTTTTTTAAGAAACATATTAATGACTATAACGGATAAATGTGAAAGACAAATTTACTAAAAAATGTATTCTTAAAATATACTGGTGCGAATAGAACATAAAAATAAAATAGTAATTAATTATATCAATCAATATTTTGAGTGTGACTCACGTTACATGGCATTGTGACTCACATTACATTTCCCACTTCAGCCATTAATCCTTTCAGGCGCGCAATTGCGTTTCTGTAATGTTGAACTCACACCGGAATATTCGAAAATTTTTGTTTCAAAATATGGAAAAGCAATTTTCGTAATTTTTTTCCACCAAAGTTAGAAAGATAAATTTTAATTAAATGTTTCTGGTGCAAATCCTGGTTAAAATTAGGTGGGATAAAGTATATCCCCCCGCCCCTCAAGGTCTACACTATAGTTCACATGTTATGTGGAATTGCCCTTATGCACATAGTGAAATGGATAACAAAATGCAATCTAACAAAAGCATCTTTAAAGAACTAAAAGTAGCAAATAGGTAAGACCCTAGTGCGTATCTGTAGTAACTTTGATTCAATTTACAAATACACTCATGTCCGAAATTAAGGTCACAAACATAAAATCTGTGAAAACTGATGAGCTATTCACTGTGTTGCCACGAAAGTTTGCACAGAGGGTATATTAAAATAGGAGAAAGAACTTAGCAATATAAAAATATGGAAAAGATTTTAATTGTGAATTAAGATACAGGGTATATCAAAAAGTGTTAAATCTTGAATCAGAGATAAAGCATTTATCTCAGGGAAAGTCTATCTAATATGGAATGTGACCACCATGGATCTCATAACATGGATCATACAAGCCTCATAATGAGCTCCCATACTGTTTATGAGGATGTCAATAAATGTTTGTGGTAACAAAGCCTATTCTTCCAAAAGCGCAGCTTTTAAATCCTGGCGGGTCCCACGAGGGGGGTTATGCTGTGGAATGGCTCTTCCTAGACCATCCCAAACATGTTCAATAGGATTGAGGTCCGGAGATCTCAAGGGCCAATTTATACGGCAAATATCTTCTTCTTCGAGAAAACAGTCTGCAATGTTAGCTCTATGTGGTTTCGCATTATTGTACATAAACATGAAGTCCGGGCCTACAGCACTCCGGAAAAACCTCACATAGGCTTCAAGGACCTCATCCCTAACGCCCGGTGTCCAGTCATATGTGTCTCTTTCACTGCATCCAACAGAAGTAACCGGTTGTTGTGGAGCCGAAATCATCATTCATGAGCACAACAAGAATGGGAGCATGTTCTTTTCAGTGATGAGTCGCGATTCACCACGCAGAGTGTTCTCGTCAAATCTTCATCTGGAGAAGACGTGGAGCTCGATACGATCCCTTCTACATAAAAGAATTTGGTGGCAAAGGAATCCTTGTCTGGGGCGATATAGTATTGGGCAGTCGTACGCCACTACATGTCTTCAATGCGGGTAATGTCAACGCACATCGCTATAGGAATAATATCCTTGAAGCCTATGTGGGGTTGCTCCGGGTGCTGTAGGCCCGGGCTTCATGATTATGGACGATAATGCGAAGCAACACAGAGATCACATAGCTGATGATTTTCTTTAAGAAGGAAATATTTGCTGTATGAATTGGCCCTCCAGATCTCCGGACCTCAATCCTATTGAACGTGATTGGGATGGTTTAGGAAAAGCCATTGAACAGCGCAACTCAGGACCCGCCAGGAGTTAAAAGCAGCGGTTTTGAAAGAATGGGCTTTGTTGCCACGAACATTTATTGACACTATCATAAACAATATGAGAGCTCGTTGTGAGGCTTGTACAGTAGTGCACGGTGGTCACACTCCATATTAGACAGACTTTTCCCGGGATAAATGCTTTATCTCTGATTCATGATTTAATACTTTTTGATATACCCTGTATCTTAATCACAATTAAAATTTTCCCATATTTTTATGTTGCTATATTCTTTATCCCATTGTAATGCTCCTCTGTGTCAAATTTTGTGGCAACACAGTGAATATTTCATCAGTTTTCACAGATTTTATGTTTTGACCTTGATTTTGGACATGAGTGTAATAACATAAAATTTAATAGAAGAGTTTTAAAAGGGAATAATCAGATTTATTTTACGGTAATCAGTTGTGCTAATATTATAACGTTACAAAACAGATTTTATGCGCATCAGATTTGACGTTTCCCTTTCGAATATATTTTTTTAATCTATGGGTCGTAAAAAAGCACATGTCTCATGCCATATTTAAGCATCATAAATTAACTTCCTTGCTCTCTAGACGTTCTCTAATGCATATGCTAATATTATTTGAATATCATACCACTCATATCATATAGTATTTATAAAAATAAATAAAAATGTGGTTTATAAAATCAATTTTTAAAAAACTAAAAATACTTTTTTTATAGGATAAATATAGTATACTTCTATTTAGAGTACGGTAAAAAATATTTAATATAATACAATTTTTCAAAGGTAAGATACTGTTAAATGACAATATTAAATAATTAAAGAAGAATAGGCAATTAGCAGATACTTATTATGGTTTAAAAAATTAGAAATGTTAGAACATCATATTTTTTCTAAAATTTGTAATGTAAAAAGTCCTGAAAATATAGAAGAAAAATGTCTTCGGTGGCGTAGTGCTTCGGTAGAGCAATTTTCAGAGCAATAATTTCAAGAAAAGGGGTTAAGATATCGATACATGGTTGAGCCAGAAACTTTTCAAAGGCTTCCAAATATTCAAATTCAGTAGGGTAACTCCGGGAGAGGCGCCGCATCCGGGACAGATGCTGCACCCCTTGTATTTCTTGCAATTATCGATAAATCGTCGTCAAACGCGCAGTATAGGTCCGCAATGAGATTATTTTAACCAGTGTATAGCGTGAATCCTATTTCGATGTTTACTTGTAGTAGTACAATCCTTATTTTGACGTAAGGGCATGATTTCGCTGTCCAAAGTTTTAAACACATTATGCTTAAATAATTTTCATACACTAATTACTATATGCATGCATGATTTCGAAGTCAAAACTAAGTGTAACGTTTGTATAGATTACTGTGTGTATGGTTATGACATTCCTCTTAGCGATGGCAGGTAACTATGATGGCCGACATCTGCACCATGCAAAATGGGATACATGCCGCACTGCAATTCCTGTATACATGCCGCAGTTTCCTTTGTACGGGATGATTAAATGTTATCAACTTTCCCTTTATTTTTGCACAGACTAACCATATTAGGCATGCTATCAAATTTACTAAAACCGATGGAGAAAAAGTGTAAAATAAAAAGTAAGTAGGCAAGAAAGATGCAAGTCAAGATGTTAATAATTAAATTGGATTACGCTTAACGCAGACGTTCTTTGCAAGGAATGTTTAGAAAATACCTTAAAAAGAGGAAGTGTAATTGGCTTCGTTGCATCATGTGTTAATTGTAGTTACATAAATACTGTACTTTTTCGACACTTTTTGTGTAGATTATTGTCGAGAAAACAGGTTTGTTAACCCATTCGGGACCATAGGTGTATATAAGCACCTTCATAAAAAGCATGCAAAATTTGTTTATTGCACCAGTAAAAAAGAAAAGTAATATTTGTTTTCTATAATTAAAACATTTAAATAATTTTTTAAATAAAGGTAATTTTTCTTTTTAAGTGGTGCCAACCAAAAAAGGTTGTATAAAAGCCACCCGTCCCGAAAGGCTTAACAAATAAATTATGTCAACAAAATTTTACTTTTTACTCTCTAGTACATTGATGTTACGTTGTTGCTGAAACAACAATTAAAATTTAATGCAAAAAAAAAATAAGTCGATAATTTTAATAGTGAAAGTAGGCAAACAATTATTCATTTGAATGTACTTGTACGTTTCATTGTACTCATTTAGTTTCATTTGGTTATTACATCGTTAATTATAGTCCAGATATGAATATTTCTTTGATTATTTTTATTTATAATTTCATTCTGTTCTTATTACAAGCGCGGCATAACTACCGCACAAGTGCGGCGCCTCAGCCTGAATGTACGGGTGAAGCGCCGCAGTGCAATGATTTAGAAAAAAATTGTTAAAAATTATTAATTATTTGTTTTGAATGTTTTTGTCGCATTACACGCGTTGTATATTTAACATTAAATAGCACAGCATGATTTTTTTATTCTATGTCCACCATGGGACTTTATACACAAATTCAAAAAAATATGCGGCATAAATCCCGGAATTACTCTGTTGACTAAGACCAATAAATAAACATTAGTGTGGCGATAGCAAAATAAAGACGAGATGGCATGTGTGTAACTACTGTTGAAGATCGAAGAAAATGGTAAATAAATGGATCACCGCAATAGTAGTCGAACGATGTGAGCAATCTTTAGAGCTCACGTGCTATTCCCAGCTGAAGTACAGAAGTTATAAAATGTGCAATGTAAGTGTTGCTATTAAGCAAACATTTGTTATAAATTGGTCGAATATTGTCTCCAGAATTAACTATATGCAAATGAAAGGTACATTGTCCTATAAATTTCCTCTAGTTTTCCGATGTCGAATACATACAAACAATGTTTGCAATGTTTTCAACTTTTCGACTAAATGGGTATTTAAAGCACGGTAAATTGAACCAGCCGGTTGTGTTCTGAAATTCCTGCTACCTGAGCTAGATTGAGTAATGGTTTGATTAATAAACATATAAAAAGGATAGGGTGCATCATAAGTTCGTGAAAACTTATAAAATTCCTAATAAAAGTAGTAATCGGAATTTATTTCGCTATTTCACATAGTTTGTACAAACAGAAATTTATTCAAAAATTACCAGTTATGCATCTTTGGTATCTATATAACCTCAATTAATGGCATGAAATTCCGTGCAGCAGTTTTAGTGAAAATCCGTTTTTTTTAAAAAATCGGAAAAAACATTTTTATCTCATTAAATATCAATATTTATAGGGTGATAATAGGGGAAATATATTGTCAGATATGTAGCTACGTCTGGAAAAAAAATCAGGAAATTTGATTAAAAGGCATGTTTCCAATGCTTATCCGGCTATGCCCTTTAGGCACAGTTTTTATAAAACTTAATAAATCTAGATATTTGAAACTTCCATGCTTGTTTAACTAATTTGTTTCTCAAAAAATATCAAAAATTGCAAATGTAACTGTAATATTACAGAAGGTATTCCGAAATATATTTTTTCTATAATTTACTATATGTTTCAGTAATTTTGTTTTAATTTCATGTTTTTTTAATTGAAAAAAAAGGAAACTGCTTCCTCTTATGATTAAATACTATATTTTTAAAATTCATTTATGAAGAGCTCACAACAATAGTAGACCAAGTCTATTTTGAAAAAAAAAATGAGATAGTCCATTTAGAAGGTATTGGGTCGTTCGGAAAGTCGTGTCCATTTGGGAAAATCAGTTCGCATAGGAAAATTCTACCATTTAATTATTAGATATTGAATTCGATATCTAATGTCTAACAATTATAGGGCAGAATTTTCCGGTACGAATTGATTTTTCCTACACGGGCACGATTTTCCGAACGACCGAATACATAAAATTTTCTTTATTAAAATTCACAGTAAACCAAGTCTGTAAACAGATGACCTATATGAGACAGTATGTGAAAACAGACTTAGTTCACATGGGGGAGGGGGAGGGTATAAAACAGATATTATGCACTCTCTAAATGGACTATCTCAATTTTTTACAAAATGGACTTGGCTTACTATGGTTGTGAAGCTCTCCTATGATCTGAACTAATTACATAAACAAAGCTGCCAACTCTTCAGCTTTTTTTATACCACAAAAATTTAAAAGACATTTTTGCCTTATTTAACCGGCAGATTAAGGCGATTTGGAAAGATAAAATTTACTATTAAAATTTTTATGATGCAAAAAAAGCGTAAGTGTTGTCAGCTATGCATAAATTTTGTTTTTCTAAACTTGTACTTAACCCCTTAACCCCTTGGTGACGAGCGACACGTATACGTGCCGCATGAAGCTCTCAGAATCCTTGTTTTTCCTCACCAGTAAAATTTTACTGTAAAATTTGCCTTGTTTAATCAGCGCATTTTCTCGATTCAACAAAACACAAATTTCTGTTTTTAAAAAACGGTGACAAAAGATTAAAAATTTCGTAAAAGGCTCCCGTCCCGAAGGGGTTAACCTACGATTTAACCTACGGTTTGGAAAATCCAGCTACCACTAAAATTTAATAGAGATTTTCGCCTTGTTTAATCATGGAATTTCGACGATTAAATTAAACTATATTTACTGTGAAATTTTAGTGGTAAGAAGAATTTACATTTGGCTCGATCATCGTACGCGGGCTATGCCCGTCATTGTAGGTTAAGGGGTTAACTGGTCTATAGTCACAGACATCTGTGCAGATGTAAATAAAAGAAAAAAATACTATTGAATAAATTACGTATATGGTAAGTGATCTTTGTTTTATATATAAACTAAAATGCATCTGTTTGCAAAGAGAAAAAGAATTTTTTGATCTATTTCTAAGCAAAAAAAATAATAAATAAAATAAACATCATGCTAAGTATGATTTGCTCGCATTGTCGAAATGCCATCATGTGCTCTTAAAAGATACTACTTATGATTTTTTTTCTCATATTTAGAGAATGATATTCTCAAAAAGACAACTAATGCATGATACTAGCAAGGATGAAAGAGCTGCTCCTCAAATGGCTGAGTTTTATTACTAAATATTAATAGTATTCGTTGCCTTATTAAATCTCAGAAATTCTGTCAGTGAATAAGGGGAAGAATATTATAAAAAATTAGTTGCAGCAATTAGCCATTTGTGGTATATTGCTTTCATCCCTGTACTAGTCAAGAAGGGCCCGATTCAAATTTCCGTTTTCTCATTTCTATTCGCAGTTGTTCGTATTCAAATGAAAACAGAGATCACGATGTACTTGAGCCTTATTAGAAAAAGGTGAAATTAATAACCTATAACTTCAACCTCATAAACAACTCCTTCAGAAAACTTCGTTCTCATGTAAATATTTACGACAGCGCTTGTATTATGTACAGATGTTGGGCACATAATTGTTTCGTGCTGCTTATCCAAAAACAGACGAAATCTTCATGTACGATTAAATGAAACATCTACTACAAACATATTTAAGAATAAAAAAGCCTTTAGCAAATACCATATGCAGTTTCAAATTTTGCCGTTACATATTTGAGGAAGATTTATCCATTAAAATCGTTTTAACCCATTAACCGCCCACACTATAAAATAGAAAATTTCAAATTTCTTATTGAACGTCGTTTCCGACCACAAATTCAGTAAGGTAGTTTTCGCTTTATTAAAACGAGTTGGAACCCGTCGAAATTCGACGAACTAAAATGTTAGAAAGGAACTTCAGATCGAATTTATAATAAACCTACAAAAATAATTACAATAAAAAATTCCTCTAATATTGGTTGTCTCACTCTTAAAACAAATAATATTTTCAAAATATTATTTCCACAAACTTCAGCTGCTTAATTTATTGAAAAATTAACCTCTATTACAGTGGTGGAAAATTGGCGCAGAGGAGGAGCCTATTGACACCACTAATATTTTATAGTAATCTTCCGGTTAATAAAAACTCATAAATTCTGTCATTAGATAAGCCGAAAAATACTACTAAAAGTTAGTGGTGTCAATAGGCTCCTCCTCTGCGCCAATTTTCCACCACTGCTATTAGAATACGTAATCAAGATGAATAATTATGGTGAATTTATCGATTGAGGCTCTTATGTTTGTTTTTACGGTATGAAAAATCAGTAAAAAGTATTTCGCTTTGTCACATCATAATATTTCCCCCCATAAAATCTAAACTGTGCGTTATTTTCACATTCTCATAATTTACATACGCACCACTCAAATTCACAATTTGAAAGTATTTTAATGCGCAATAGATTATTAATGAATGTATTTCCAAACTTAAAGTCACGTTTGTCCGATAAAACTTTCCATGTGAACTTTAAGTTCTAATCTCAATACCCGCGAAAAAAAAAAACATTCAGAAATTTGCCTTTAGTTGTCATATTGGCCATTTAGTATCGGTCAAATATTTAGTTTTATCAAAATAAATGATCGTATTGTTTTAAATACGACATAATTTTTACACTTTGAATCATTTTTCATAGCGTCTCAAACTCAGTATCAGCGTAATGTAAAAATATTGATATGTAACTGATTTATGAAGAAAAATGCGTGTTCTTTTTTAATGTCTGACATCATTTTCTGTTCAAAAATTATTAAAAATTTACTTTTATTTGTAATGTGAAAATGGCATCAATAAGGATATAATCAATAAAAATAATAAACCATGACTATTTTCCCTTTACTTTGAATATAAATGGAGTACTTCAGTTGCCACGATTACAAAATTTGTAATAAAAACTACAAAAAAATTAATATCTCAAAAATAAATTGAGATACAGCTTTCAAGCAAAATGCATTTAAAAGAGCATTTTTTTCCTAATACGACGGTGTTAAAATTTAAAATATGCGATGTTTAGAAGTTTAAAAATTTGCCGTAGATATAATTGCAAAACCGAAATTTTATTTCAAATTTCAAAGTGTTGCCATTCACAAAATGACGTATGCGTCACGCACAGATATGTTTGTCCTTTATAATATTGATAGCAACATTTCTGTCAATAAATAAGATATTTTTTAAATTCTAAAATAGTGGTGCCAAAGTAATTAATTTAAGCATGAGCAATTATTTTGACTGTTGCGTCAACGCAACGTCAGCAGGTAATGGGTTGAGGGATGCAAGCGCTGCGCCACAAATGACCGATTTGTACCGCTAAATTTTAATAGTACTTCTCGCCTAATTTAATAACAAGATTTATGAGATTTAATAAAGGCAAAGAATACTATTAAACTTTAGTGGTTAAAATCAGCCATTTGTGGCGCAGTGCTTGCATCCCTGTGGGTTAACACTAGAACCTACGGAAATTTTACCCAACCTTAATAAAAACATTTTAACACCAGAATATTTATTTAAAACTATTTCACTTATTTATTTAACTGAAATTTTTTTCATTTTAAAATTTAATTTATTTTACAACAAAATAATTCTGGTTTAAATCGACATTTTATTATTTTGTCGGTGTCGAATCGATACCAGCTGGACGTTCTAGTGTTAATCTATTCTTGTAAATGCATATTATATAAGTAATTTCAGTATACTTAAGGAAATATTACAACTCAAACCGGAAAAGTGTTGAGACAAATATCTGTGGTATTTGAGCTTGCTTTTGTTACGTAGTTGACATATGTGGCAGCAACAGTTCACGAACCAAGGTTGCCTTAAATGGGCATCCTTAGCACACTAAGCTAATTATAGTCTGTGGCGGTGAATTTCGATTGTTTTAGCTCATTCAATTCGTCACATCGACCTAGGTAATTTGCTACTTCGCATATTGGCTATTGAGTTTTAATAATTCCTGGGGCCGGGTCAATAATTTAAAATTTCGCTCATTCAAAACCAGTTGCCGTCAAAGAAATAAGTCAGATTTAAATTTACTTAGGGTTCTTAGACTGGCATGCACTGATGATAGTCAATTTTTGACACATTGTTTATTCCGAAGAAGTGAGTAAAATAAAAATATTTCTCACAGTGCACACCACGAGCAAAAGGTCCTTCAGCTGACTCGACGACGCATTCAAAACAGCTCTGCTTTCTTTCTTGAATTTTAACACCTTCGAATTATTACCATCTGTTACACAAATTGTATTTGTTTGACACCACTGTTTTAAAAGAACATTGTGTACTCAGTCAACGACTTGAAGTACAAAATTTCAAAAATGCTCTAGTTAAATAAGGCAAATTTTATTTTCCTTTACTACTGGTGAATAAAACAAAATATTTCTCACAGTGCGCACCACCAGCAAAAGGTTCTTCAGCTGACTCGACGATTTATTCAAAACAGCTCTGCGTCCTTTCTTGAATTTTAACACTTTCGTTTCGGGCGTCTCTTACACACATTGTATTTGTTTGACACCACTGTTTTAAAAGAACATTGTGTAATCAGTCAACGACTTGAAGTACACAATTTCAAAAACGTTCTAAATAAGGCAAATTTCATTTTCCTTTATTACTGGTGCCAAAAACAAATTTTGCAGAGAAAGATGATGCCCAGTCAGGCTGGGCATACAAGTGCAAAGAGTTAAAACAACAGTCTGTAGGGGTGACGTAGTTTTCGTCTTTATTTTTCTTATAATAACATCAATAATATAACCTTATAGTAGTTATTGGCAATGCATGGCACTGTAAAAGCAATTAGTAAACTTAAATCGCACTTAATTCTTTGAAGGCATCTGTTTTTCAATGAACGAAATTTTGAACTTTAACCCGGTTCCCTGTCATTATAAAAACTGAATAGTCAATATGCGAGGTGTAAAATTACTAAGCTCGATGAGACGAATCGAATGAGCTATATAAATCGCAATTCACTGCCACAGACAATAGTAGCTTTATTTGTAAGAATTGGTAATGCTACTTGAGACAGACATTAACCATCGGAGTACTAAGATGGGTTTAAGTTTTTTGTTTATTTGTAGATATTGCAAATGGAATCACGTTGACCCCATCTTACGCAATCAAGAAATGATTGAAAGCTTTCTATCATTTATCACGTACTAAGAGAAAGAAAGAGAATTTTTAGCATCCTGCCAAATGTAGTTCCCTAGTTGCGCTGTGGGTACAGCGTTATCATGCAAGCGAGTGTAGGCGCTTCCCTCCATTTGTTATTTCTTTCTTCTTGTGTTCAGTTGCGAGCAAATTTCTCTATACAACGAAATGAATCGTCGCTTCGTATAAACATTATAATTACTTATAGGAGCCTAAATTACCTATAGGGTCACACTTTTTAAATCGTAGCCATTTAATTAATATTTTGATCTTAGTTCTGCGAGAGTTAATAACGCATGTATTATTTTTAGCGGATTTAGTATGGTGTTTATGTTCAGGTATTTTGTTATCATATATTTATTTATCATTACCTCATAACGATATTGACATGACATACAAACGTATTATTTATAAATTATCATAATATTTTCAGCCATATCATGCCATCCGTTTTCTTAATTAGTTCAAAATTTTCTTTGTTAATATTTTAGATTGGAATTTGGATTAAAATATTTACATTTTAGCATGTCCTTTGTGATCAACATTAATACGTTCGTAAGGTCCATAAATATGCATATGTTTGATATTTTACAATTATTTTAATTAAAATAATATTTTTGTAGAAAACATAATATGTTTTAAACATTTGAAGCCTTGAATTGTCTATTGACCAGATTCTAAATTCCAACAGCTTGTTTAAAATTATAGAAAACCAGTGGCCCATTTAACATAATATCATTTCGGTTAATGTTACCCACTGGTTATAACTATATTGTCTCTAAATATCCTCAAATTTTTATGATACATTGCAGTGTTTTGGAAACAGTTGCGACGAATGTATTTAACCTCTTGGGCACATTTGACGACTGAGACTCGTCATGTATTTGGCCACTGGCGCCTATCTTTACATTCTTTCGTATCACTATTTAAAGAAAAAAAATTCCAGTACATTCCTCTTGCACATAGTAACATTCGCCTTATCTAATGACAGATTAACCCTTTCCGGAAGAGACAAATTTTGTTGTAAAAGGATGAAATCATCAACTGACACCGAAATTTACATACGACTTTTTAAGAAATTAAAAACTTGTTAATTTACACTTTCATTGTTAATGCAAAATTTTATTAAAATGTTATTGGTGCCGTTTGTAAGTTTGGAACTAAAATTAGGTATCCCGCCCCGGGCACACTGCGTTGAAAAGGGTTAAAGAAGGCGAATTATACTGTTGCCTGAAAGTACAATTAAAAAATCTAAATGTAAACAAGTCGGAAATTGTACGACAAAACGTGGTAAATTAGGTGCGCCCGTTGTATAACTAGTTTTATAAATATTCAGATCTTGATGCAATAGCTATGATAATGTAATGCTATTATGAAAAAATGCATGAATACAAAATTTATTACGATTACATATATTAAATTCCGTAATACGGAAATAATATGACTCCGTCTTAAATAGGACGTTATCACCATGGCAACCGAGAATCATTACCTATCACGAGATATCATTGAATAATGACGTATGATATGATTGAATAAATGAAGAAAACATTTATTAATATCTTTTTTAAGTTTTGATTCGATTTTCCTAAAATTTGAAATGGCTCGACAAAATTCTGCAGCGATCATGTAAATTAAATTTCAAACCATTCGGTTGGGTAGATTTTCGCTGTTACATGCGGACAGACGCACGGACCATACGACTACTCTCTGTGCTAAGCATTTATGTAATTACGAACGTACCTAAAACCAGTCTTTTCTTGATGGTCATGGACTTGTTAAAATTTTTATTAGTTTCATATCTTTCTTTTAACCCTTTATCTACTGACTGTACTTAAAAGTACCACTCACTTTAAACTTTCATCCCATAGTGAATATTACTGATATTCAAACGGTACTTTGAAAAACACTCTTTTAACTCCACTTTATCCGGATACATGGCAACAGTAGTTCTAGGTTTGTTATTTTAGCGAGGAAGGAGGATATCTTTGAAACAGTCGATGTGTTTTGTGCCGACATTTTGTACAGATTATCATGCTCGTCTTTTTATTACTGCAAACACTGTAAAGGATATAAAATAAGTGTTGAATTTTTTACATGTGTAAAATGATCATAGAATACAATTTGTCTAACTATTTTAAGTGAACGGTGGATGTATTTGATTTGACAGTTGAATTACTCGGTGGTACTTATAACTACCATGTACACTGGATGTTGGAGAAAACTTTTTGTTTACTTTTCGGCTGAGTAGTTATCGATCGTTTCCATATGCTTTAAAATGTAATTACTAAAATTTAATGCAGTAATAATTTTCCTAGTGCTTATTTTCTGGTTCATTATTATTTTTCACAGGAAATCGAAAAAGTTGTGGTACCGGCTCTTTTTTGGTATGCTAGAAATGGCATATGGAAATTCATACGTTGAATATGTGGAGATGCAAGAGAACATGTCATCACTGGAATATATTGACGTCGCATAACTAAAGGACTGCTAACGAGATCAAAACATGAAAAAAAAAAATAGTTTTTTAATCCTTTCAGGGGCAAAGCATTTTCAATGCTAAAATATTGAAATAAATGATTGCACCGGAATGTGCCGAAAAGTTTATATATAAATATGAAAAAAAGGTTATATGTCACAGACATATCAAATCGAAAATATTTTACCACAATTCTGGTGTCATTTAAAATACCTTGTGGGTTTTCTGTTACAATATTTTAGCCATAGTGTACTGACGGTACTTTAACCCTTTAGGGCGCAGCTTTGCATATACGCAAACAACACTGTTTTGAATTTAATAGATTTTTTTATTCGCATATGCCTAATTAACACCAGAAAATTAAAATAGCAATATTTGCTTTAATTAAAATACAGACATCCCGTATTTAAATAAAGCGAAATTAATCATTGAGACTTGGTATAAAGTCAGGTTCTCTGAACTACGTAATTTCCAGAACGTATTCTATTATGGGAATTAAAGGGTTAAAGGAAAAGGTTTATAAATTAAATAATCATATAAAATAAGGTAATTGGAGACATACTTATTAAAGTATTTACTAATTTGTATTATTTTAGCGTAAAATAGGCACACGACAGTAGTTTTTTCTTGTATTCCAGATGTGCAAAAGAAGAAAAGATTGACGTGTTATATGAAAATATATCTCTGATTTTTTTCATTATTTTTGCTGTGTTATAAACCTTTTAGAGTATCATATATAATTTTTTCGAGACAAAATAAAAAATCGCGCATTTAACCCTCCGTCTACCAGACGGGTCCATTGGACCCGACAGGTACATACAAAATATTCATTCAAACCAGAAATTTCTTTAAAATAAACTAAGTATATAAACCAGATAAAAATAAGGTAAATAAATAAGTTAAATAGTTTTAAATAAAAATTCTGGTGTAGAACGTTTTATTAAAACTTGAATAAAATTCCCGGTAGATCTAGGGTTAAGGGTTAAACTACCACTTTAATTAATTACCTCTAATCAATTAAATTTCTCACTGGTGACTATTTTTTATGTTTATCCTATAATTTTCATTGTAAAAACTGAAAAAAAATATTACATGCAATAAATTGCAGTAGATCATAATGCAGTAGATAAAGGGTTAACCCCTTCGGGACGGGAGCCTTTTACGAAATTTTTAATCTTTTGACACCGTTTTTTAAAAACAGAAATTTGTGCCTTGTTGAATCGAGAAAATGCGCTGATTAAATAAGGCAAATTTTACAGTAAAATTTTACTGGTGGGAAAAAACAAGGATCCTGATCGCTTCATGCGGCACGTATACGTGCCGCTCGTCCCCAAGGGGTTAATCACGATATTGTGGTATGGGTGAGGTGAAATCTTTTTTTCTGAAATATTTTTATTAAGAAGTAATTTTAGTTTCCGCGTTGTCATACCAATGTAATCTAGTATTTATTTCTTGTCATTATTCATGGTAATGTTTTACAAGGCCTCGAATATCTAGGAAATAAATTATTATTATGGTTCATCTATCAGAGAATCTTTAGAGATTATATCCAGCACTAATAACACCTGTAACGATAGTTTATTTTATATTATCCACAGAATTCGGGTCAATTTAGTAAGTTAGAATAAGAATTTTCACCCACCAGTCAATCTACCCCCTGTTTAATTTTGAGTATTCCAACGGATATTTGATTTGAGTGAGTTAATATGGCCATTCACCGTTCTTGTATTATTAAAAACATACTAAAGACCTTTTAGTAAAGTTTTGACTTAATTATATCTGAATTTATTCATGTAACCGAAGTTTACAAGGTTTTAACAGTTGATGTGCAGCCAAAAATCAGATTTAGAACGGATAAGTTAAAAGTTAGTTTTTTGAATTATGCTTAACTCTTTGAGTACGAATTTTTCTTTTATTACAACTTGCTATATCTAGCAATTACTCTTTTTTTAATTCTATACATACCATACGTTAAAATTCAGAATATTTTAAAAGTCTTTCTAGGATAATACTTTTTAAGAATTTAACCTCAAATGAAATATCCTTTAAGTACTAGTACAACTAGGATATAAAAAGTGTCAGTCCTGTTAGGCGCTCCACACACCAGGGAGACATGCGGCAGAAAAGCGTGAGGCATGCGACAATTTCACCCTGTTAACAAAGAAAAAACCGGTTTGAACAGCAGAATTTGCCTCATGTCTCACGATTATTGCCGCATGTCTCTCTGGTGTGTGGCGCGCCTTAGGCTGCGATGCATTTTAAAATTCTACGACGAGAAGTTATACATTATTTCTTTGAATTTTGTGTTTTAGAGGCTTGGAAATTTTGCTCTATCTCTTTTCGTTTCCGAGTTCAATGGCTATCTTCCAAATTTCGCCACTAGGGTCGCTGCTATCGTTTGCATTAGGTTGGGCGTAATCGCTTTACTATACCGTTACCTCACATGCATAGCTGTAGTTCTATCCGATCGCAAGTATTTTCAGGTTAAGGGGACATTCCTATGCACCCTGTATAAATATGTATATGTTTGATATTTTACAACTGTTTTAATTAAAATAATGCTACAACGAGTTTCAAATTTTGTCCTGAAGTATTTTAGTAATATGTATCCATTAAAATGTATTTAAACGAGTTTTCTAAATATTTACATGATACCAGTAAACATGAAAAAAATAATATAAGACATACCGGGAAAATTTTGAGATAAGAAATGAACCTATTTCAGCTTTTTTAAAACTACGGTGATATTGGCATTTGTTGAAATAATAGTCTAGAAATGAGGCTAGAATTGCTAGCCTTAGCCTTGAGAAATAGAAGGAGTCTTCAGGGTACGTTCAACGCAGTGTTGCCAGATTGGGGACTTTTTAACCCCTTCACGCTCGAATTAAATTGCGGTTAAAAAATTCATATTGCTTATTGGCACCACTTTTATGAAATAGAAATATTCACCTTATTTAATGACAGGTAAATCGATAATAAAATATATCCAATTTCACTATTTTATAAAACTGGTGGGAATCAAACAATCTGAGTAAAAGACGCAGCCTGATAATATGACGGGAGCGAGAATTAAGAGGTTAAATTCAAATTATTTGACTCTTACCACTTTTTAAAAATAGTATAATTCGCCTTATTTTTCAGAATTTTTAATCGATTTCTAAATAGGCCGAATATTTCTATTTCAAAAAAAGCGGTGATAATCAACAATCTGGGGACAAAAAAGTCCCCAATCTGGAAACACTTGTTCAACGCGTGAAGCTTCGTTATGATAGGTTTCTGCAAAAATAATGCACTATTTTTCAATTCATGTTTCGAATAACATAAATCTTTTTCAAATTAAATATATTTAATCAAAGAGCTATTAATCAAAGAAACGAAAAGAGATAGTGCAAAATTTCCAAGCCTCTAAAAAACAAAATTCAAAGAAATAATTTATGACTTCTCGTCGTAAATTAAATATATTTAACCTTCCGTCTACCAGACGGGTCCATTGGACCCGACATGTACATTCAAAATATTTATTCAAACCAGAAATTTCTTCAAAACAAACTAAATGTATAAATCAGACAATAATAAGTTAAATAAACAAATTAAATAGTTTTAAGTAAAAATTCTGGTGTAGAATGTTTTTATAAAACTTGAGTAAAATTTCCGGTAGTTCTAGGGTTAATCAAAGAGCTATTATTATAAATACATTTTTAACAACGAGAAACGAGCTTACTGGTTCATGTTTTATTTTTTAAATACTTTGTTATAACGATATTGCATTTTCTATTTCTTTCCATGACTGCAACTTTTATATATGTTATTAATTTTAAAAGCTAAGTTTTGGATTTTTTTTTATATGGCAAATAAATATTAGGGTGGGCCGAAAAAAACTTTTTTTTGATTTTCGATGATGGGTAGTGCGGAAAAGTGGCCACTAGTGGCACCAAGTTCACACAAAAAATTTGAGATTTTTTGGACAATTCCTATATTTGCCGCTTTTGGCTTGAAGTTTTGCTAAAAGGCTGATTTTTGAACTTTATTAGCAAAAACTTTTTAAATGTTAAATTAAACTTATTTTAATCGTATTTACTTGAAAAGGCATATTTTATGTTCCAAATGTATAAATAAGCTCTGATAATGTATTATTTAATTGCTATGTGTATTTTAAATTAGACGATTTTTATAGCCTTTTTGCGTTTAAGTGAGCAAAAGTTGCATGTATTGTTTGAATCTTTCAACGGTTTCTCTCTTTTGTCTTGTTTATGTCCCTTTGTCTTCCTTATTTTTTTCGATGCTTTAAGGGTCATATATTTGAGTGACGGACAGCAGAATCCCTCAGAAACAGATCTGGAGGGAGAGAAAGGGGTGAGGCGAGAACTTAAGCGAACGCAGTGACTCATTGCGATGTTGGGGGAGTGAAGGAGGAAATACAAGAGAGGAGAAAGTGAATTAAGGGATGCTTATTATTTTCAGTGTTCCGTTTCCCTGAGACATGGCGGACGCTGTGTGAGACAGGAATATGCGTTTAGGAGTGTTTGACTTTGAAGGGCCTGGTTCAAATTCAGATTCAGTCGAATTGCTTGCTTGAAAGCTCCCACTACTTGAATCTTCCAACAATATAACTGTCTTCCATCTGGATCTAACTCCACTCGTTGAAGGCTTTGTCGCAGAACCACTATTAATCGTTGAAATTGTATTCCTCTCCATTTTCCGCGATATTTTCTTTGCAAGAGTTTTGCTTGTTTTTAAATCAATATTTCCGATAAACATTTTTCGAACAGTTCTTTGATCCTTCAAGAAGTTCACCTCCCGATGTAGAACTTTACGTCTGATGTCGCAGCTAAATTGTTCAAGCCTCTACACTTACAAGCTGCAATGTCAAAGAGAGAGGTTTCCGCATTTCTTACGAAATCTTCGCAGATCGCCTTGCCTTTAACGCCCGTATGATTACAAGATTTCTCCAATGATCTACGCTCATTGTAATAGTTTTTAATCTCTCCGTTAATTGTTCGTTGGGAAACCACTGGTATGGAAGATTTTATCCAGATTTCGGAAACTTTTTCACCTGCCATTTTAATAATATCATCCACTGGTTGAAGATAAATATCTCGATTTTCTTCTATATCGTTTCGCAACCAATAGTAGTGGCGCATTATATCAGCAATAGTTGGCAATTGCAACTCTTTCAATTTGCATGGTGCCCCAAAATGGCTACTTTTCACACTATCACATGTCTTTACATGATCATGAACTTTCGCATTTCCAAACTCGTCGTAATAAAACGCACAAAACACGGTAAAGTCACGTTAAACGATCCAAAAAGCAATGCATTGCACGAGAAAAAGGTTTTACTTTTACACTGAACAAATGTCACAGGGAAACCGAGCACTGAAAAATAATAAACATCCCTTATCGCACTTTCTCCCCTCTTGTATTTCCTCCTTCACTCCCCCAATATCGGGATGAGTCACTGCGTTCGCTTAAGTTCTCGCCTCACCCCCTTCTCTCCCTCCAGATCTGTTTCTGGGGTATTCTGCTGTCCGACACCCAAATATGTGACCCTTAAAGCATCGAAAAAAATAAGGAAGACCAAGGGACATAAACAAGACAAAGGAGAGAAACTGTTGAAAGATTCAAACAATACATGCAACTTTTGCTCACTTAAACACGAAAAGGCTATAAAAATCGTCTAATTTAAAATACACATACCAATTAAATAATACATTATCAGAGCATATTTATACATTTGGAACATTAAATATGCCTTTTCAAGTAAATACGATTAAAATAAGCTTAATTTAACATTTTTTAAATTTTTGCTAAAAAAGTTCAAAAATTAGCATTTTAGCAAAACTTCAAGCCAAAAGCGGCAAATATAGGAATTGTCCTAAAAATCTCAAATTTTTTGTGTGAACTTGGTGCCACTAGTGGCCACTTTTCCGCACTACCCATCATCGAAAATAAAAAAACAAGTTTTTTTCGGCCCACCCTAATAAATATGTGTTTTTAACTATGAAGTCACTGGATGACCCCACATGGCTTTTCATGATTAAAATTTTTCCTGGTCATCCAAGGCATAAGAATTTACCTGAGTGTTTAAAGAATTCGTATCCGGTTGGCGAGATGTCCAGTGAGTAAGTTGGGTGATGTCGTGTTTCGTAGGCCTACGCGTGCAACTTTTGGAGGGTCAATTGTGCGACGTGAGTTGTCGTTTAACGCATGAGGCTTCCACTTACAGTGTTGCCAGTGAACTACTTTTTTAAAATTCAAATTTATTGATTGGCACCACTTTTTTAAATTGTAAAATACCCCTTGTTTATTAATATGTCATTAAATAATGCGAATTTTAACATTTCAAAAGTTGGTGCTAATTGAAGAGCTAAATGGAAGAACGTGTTAAGTAACAAAAATTTCATTTGAAGAATTTGATGTGAAAGTTTTTGTTGTCAATTTTAATGATTTGTCTTCTGTTTGATACCATGTGTTTAAAATATTAAGAGATGTGGTACTGAAATCTATCAAAAAAAAAAAAAACTTATTCATTTTTAATTTTTAAATATTAAAAAAATATTAATATTACTTACACTATTAAATAATAAAATATTAAATATTAATGAATATTGTCTTAAATCTTCGAGGCTAAATAGAATTTTGGTATTTTATCTTTACTATATGATAGAATACCTGATAACACCTTCGTACAAAAGATAAAATAATTTTTAAGAAAATGCAGCATAACATGTTCTTCCACTCTGCTCTTCAATTACGAAATCTGAATTCAAAAGAATGTAGCCCACTGGCAACACTGCCCATATATTGTCTTTCTTTTCCTTTAAAATTTTCTCTAAGTGCCGAACGATACTGGAATGGTCCATGTTGATTTCATTCACAATTTCTTGAGTTGTTTTAGTTGGATAATCTTTGGCCTTCAGTTGATCACCCTCAACAACAAAAGGACGCCCGCATCCACCCTTGTCTTGAAAGTCAAAATCTGCTAGGTGAAAGTTATGGAAACAACGCTTAACTGTGATTACTTTGATGCTTCACTTGCCTCAAACATCATTAATGTTTCACGTGTTTGTTCGGCACTGCGACGGACTTTATCCCTTTCCGGCGCGGTGTCTTTAAAAAAAGGACACCTAATTTTAATTCCAAAACTGACAAAAAGCACCAAGAATATTTAAATAAAATTTTCCTATTCTAATGTACATGAAAATAAGCAAGTTCGTATTTTCTAATAAATTCATTTATAAATTGAGGTGTCAGTCCATTATTTCATGAGTTTATAAACAGAATTACTCCGCGCTGGTAAAGGTTATACTCGTAAAAATAAATTTGACGACCATCTTGTTTTCACATTTCAGCTTCTTAAGTCAATTATTAGTATAAAAAATTAAAAATAAAACATTTAATTACAAAGGAAGTGCTTAAAATAAGATTTAAAATGATATATAATATGCACAACTAAAATTAATTTGTGTATAAAGAATTCATATAAAACAAGTTGCAAGAATAGCAAAATAACACTAATTTTAATTTTAATACTAATGCTACTAATTATTCATGTTTGTCTGTAAAATATGTTTGTTGAACATGAAAATGATTACTTAACAATGTGAAAAGCCATTGTTCCTGTTTTCAGAAAACTGATTAACCCCTTAACCCCTTCGCGACGGGAGCCTTTTACGAAATGTTTATTACTCTGCTACCGGTTTTAAAAAACAGAAGTTTGTGCCTATTCAAATCGGGAAAATGTTCGGATTAAATAAGGCAAATTTTGCAGTAAAATTTTACTGGTGAGGATAAACGAGGATCCTTAGGCCTATTTCCGGCACGTATACGTGTCGCTTGTCCCCGAGGGGTTAATTCTCGCTCCCGTCATATTCACGGGCTGTGTCTTTTACTCAGATTGTTTGATTCCCACCAGTTTTATAAAATAGTGAAATTGGCTATATTTTAGTATCGTTTTACCTGTCATTAAATAAGCTGAATATTTCTTTTTCATAAAAGTGGTGCCAATAAGCAATTTGAATTTTAAATCGTAATTTAATTCGAGCGTTAAGGGGTTAATACACTGTAAATACTACTTGGAAACATTTCAACATTGGAAAAAAAGAGTAAGGGAAGAATAATAATTAAGCATAAAAGTAAAACTAGCTTTTTATAAACACTTTTTAGCTGCTTTTGTAATTATATAAAAAGACGTAATTACTTAAACTGTGTCTTGTCCGCATATAACAGCGGAAAAACGTCGAATGGTTACAAATTTAATATGTATAGCCTTTGCGGAATTTTGTTGAGTCATTTCAAATTTTATGAAAATCGAATCAGTACTTAAAATATATTAATAAAAAGTTTCTCCATTATGTTAAATTCTATCATATGTAATTAACTCAATAATATCTGGTGATGAAAAATGATTCTAGGTTACCATGGTGATCATTTTATTAAATTCTAGCATAAGTAATTCATTCAATGATATCCCATGATAGGTAATGAATCTAGGTTGCCATGGTGATTACGTGCTATTTAAGATGGAGTCCTATTATTTCCATATTACTGAATTTAATATGTATAATCGTAATAAATTTTGTATTCATGCATTTTTTTGCATAAGAGTGCAAGAACTATGGCACCAAGATCCAAATTTTTATAAAACTAGTTATTGTACGAACGCCACGTTTGACGTACAATTTACGACTTGTTTAAACATTCATCTTGAAAATCACACCTAATTTTTTTTGGCAGCAATTCATGTTTTTCTCCAAAAAGTTGTTCGATACATTCACTGGACGAGGGTACCGAACTCAATTAAGAAAAATTCGCTATTTTTTACGCTTGGTAAAAAGCGTAAGCAAGTGAATGTATCAAAAACCCTATCGATTATGCTTTTTTCGTGATAAAGCAACAGGAAGGGAAAAATTAAACATTATTTAAGCAATATTTTGGGGATTGATGACTCAGTGTATGACCGTAAATTAATTACGATTAATTGGTAAAAGCGTATTTTTTTAAATATTACACATTTCAGTTTTTTCTTGCAAGTTTTTTTTTCCTTTTTAGTCGTTAAAATTCCTCCTTGTTGCATTTAATATTTTGGAAAGCGTTTATTTGCGCATAATTAAATCCGTCTTAGTTTCAACTATTTTACATATTTTACACAGTAGTTTCTATAACTACAGCTATACCTTATATTAAGATCCCTATCAACTAACTTACTTGACTTAAGTTTAAACTTAAGGGGTCTCAGAACTCTGATAATCGGAAAAAAAAGAAAAAGAAAGACCATTTTCAACATTTAATATCTCAAAATGTATTTCATTTTAAAACACAATTTCTACGGGGATGAAAGATATATGTGTGTTCTTCAATTTAATTTATTTAAGAGGCCTCGGGACTCTTAAAGCTTTATTATTTTCGAAATGTTATTTTTTTTAGTTCTTAAACTCCTATCTTTTCTGAACATTTTGATATAATTGTTTTCTTTAAATTCCCATTAGAACATAAGTTATGGCTTTTAGAATTATATTCGCCCAATAGCTGAAGGGGCGTTTCCGAAACTTTGATGTCATTTTTCTCCAAATGAAGGTTTTGGGCATAACTCGCAAGATATCTCAAAATCTTCTGAATATTTTTTCATGAGATTTTCAAAACATATGTTTCCTGTTAGTCTTTATAAACTGAACCTAAAATGTCATTTTTATTATTTAAAAAATATATATTTTTAGGTGATTATACCTTTCAAATTTTCAAAATTTTGTATTAGCTAAATACAACTTTGTATTAAAAATATAAAAATACTTTAAATACAAATTTATTTAGGTTCAGGGTAATTATTATAATCTGAAGTATAAGTAGGCACCAAAACTTTTGTTCTAGTTGCAAAATTTATTTTGTAATCTTTCACGTAATCTGTTATGCAGATTTTCGGCTCGTCAAATGTCTGACAGCTTGGAGCCCCTATATGTGCTAGTTCTGCATCTTGTAATTTTTTTAATACATGAAATGAAAGTATACACTTGTATCTTTCATCCCAATAAAAATTGTGTCTTAAAATAAAATATGTTTTAAGATATTAAATATTGAAAAGGGTGTTTTTTTTTATTTTTTTTTCCAATTTTAACAGTCCTGAAACACCTTTCAAAATCTCAAGACTCGGAATTAGCATTTAGTGGGAGCTCCAAAGTGTCACACATTTGTCGAGCAGAAAATTGGTCTAACAGCTTACACGCAGGATTACAAAATAAAAATTACAACTAGAATGAAATTCCTTATGCCTAATTATACTTCCGACTCTATTAATTATTCTTAACATAAATGAATTTGTATTTAAATCGTTTTTATATTTTAAATACAAAGTTGTATTTATCTAATAAAAATATTTGAAAATTTCCACAATATAAAGACCTAAAAAAATATTTTTTGAACAGTAAAAATGAAATTTTAGGTTCCGTTTGTACAAACTAACATAATATATGTTTTGAAAATTTCATGAAAAAATATTGAGAAGTTTTTAAGATATCCTGCGCGTTATGCCCAAAAACGTCATATGGAGAAAAAATGACTTCAAAGTTTCGAAAACGCCGTTTCAGCTAATGAACGGTATAATTCTAAAAGCCATAACTTCTGTTCTAATGGGAATTTCAAGGAAACAATTATATAAAAATGCTCATAAAAATAGGTGTTCAACTTCTAAAAAAATTAAATTTCGAAAAATTTTAAGCTTTAAGAGTCCTGAGACGCCTTAATACTTAATTTTAACCTTTCCCATAAAATTGTACTTTGTTTTTACATTAATTTTCTTCATTTATCCATTAAGTAGTTTTACACTACACTGTTTCTTTTCCCAAAGGCTCACCTAAACATAAAACATTTCATTAATAGACTGGGTGTCAACCCCTTCACGGTCGCTTAATATTTGGAAAAACCACAAAAAAGTGCCTATTTTTTATTACAGAAACTGAATAATTATAAGGTTTCTAAATAAAATATGCAATTAGTTTTTTTTTTCTTTTGGCGAAAAATAAAGATGTTATAGAACAAATTCACATGTGTAGAAAAGCCATCATGCAAGAATTCTTTGTCTTTGTTTTACACCATACAAGTTCATGCGAATAAGACCTTTATTTTTCACATCTGAGATCTTTATTTATCATCATCACACAAATTTTTACAAATAATATTTGAATATATATATATATATATATATATATATATATATATATACATTAAATTTTGATTATTAATAATTTTTTGAGTGTTATATATTTCGAAACATGCAAATCAAATCGCAGCACTACATTCGCGACAAATGCCAACCCCAAGCGAAAATATTCAGGCTTCACATGGAAATGCCAGTTACATTTTTCTGGTTTCAGAAGTGTTTTACAGCAATTAACTCTCCAGCCGGAAATATGACGGGCACGAGAAATAACGAACGACACCTCAGCCCGTGATATTGGCGGGACCGAGAATTAGCCCCTTGAAGGGAGATGGTGCCGTCACGGCATCACATAATTTTAATACCAAATTGCCACATTGGCACCGGTATTTTATGATGAAAATGTCATCTTTATTAAGTACGCGAAAATTTACTTTTACTTGCTTAGAAATAAAATCTCTTGTTAATACCTGTGTCAATAATTTTTTTGAACATTTTACGAATACACGTACCTTGCCCCTGAAAGGATTAAGGGGTGTTATAAAATATCTTAAAGTTTCAAACAGATCGACTTGTTAGATTTCCTAATTTTAACAAAATCGCGTTATGTTAGTTCCACATTCCACCACCAGGGAGCGCACTGTATTCTTAACAAAAACATGTGTCAACGAAACACCTTCACGCAACCTTTCCGTAGATACATGGGTCGGGAAGGTGGCGGTCTTAACCAAGAATTCTGTTAGTTCCACATTCCACCACCAGGGAGCGCACTCTATTCATAACAAAACTGTGTCGGAAGGAAAGTCCGTTAAATAACCTATCAGTAGATATGTTTCTCGAGGTGGTGGCGGTCTTAAGCAAGAATTTAAGATATTTGAACAAATTACTATAAGGAAATAGTGGTAACTAAACTTTTGACATTCTTATATTTAATAAGTATCATATATCTCAATGTGTTATGAACTATCTTAAAGTCGCAAGCAGATCGCCTTGTTATATTTCCTAAATTTAACAAAATCGCGTTATGTTTGTTCCACATTCTACCACCAGGGACCGCACTCTATTAATAACAAAACTGGAGCGGAAGGAAAGTCCGTTAAACAACCTATCAGTAGATATGTTACTCGAGGTGGTTGCGGTCTTAAGCAAGAATTTAAGATATTTGCACAAATTACTATAAGGAAATAGTGGTAACTAAACTTTTGACATTCTTATATTTAATAAGTAGCATATATCTCAATGTATTATGAACTATCTTAAAGTCGCAAGCAGATCGCCTTGTTATATATTCTAAATTTAACAAAATCGCGTCATGTTAGTTCCACATTCTACCACCAGTGAGCGCACTCTATTCTTAACAAAAAACATGTCTGAACGAACCCCTTCACGCAACCTTTCCGTAGATACATGGGTCGGGAAGGTGGCGGTCTTAACCAAGAATTCTGTTAGTTCCTCATTCCACCTCCAGGGAGCGCACTCTATTCATAACAAAACTGTATCGGAAGGAAAGTCCATTAAACAACCTATCAGTAGGTATGTTAAACAGATCGCCTTGTTAGATTGCCTAATATTAACAAAATCGCGTTATGTTAGTTCCGTATTCCACCACCAGGGAGCGCACTGTATTCTTAACAAAAACATATCTCAACGAAACGCCTTCACGCAACCTTTCCGTAGATACATGGGTCGGGATGGTGGCGGTCTTAACCAAGAATTCTATTAGTTCCACATTCCACCACCAGGGAGCGCTCTCTATTCATAACAAAACTGTGTCGAAAGGAAAGTCCGTTAAACAACCTACCAGTAGATATGTTACTCGAGGTGGTGGCGGTCTTAAGCAAGAATTTAAGATATTTGCACAAATTACTATTCGGAAATAGTGGTAACTAAACTTTTGACATTTTTATATTTAATAAGTAGCATATATCTCAATGTGTTATGAACTATCTTAAAGTTTCAAGACACGACTACTTGTTATTTTTCCTAATTTTAACAAAATTGCGTTACGTTAGTTCCGCATTCCGCCGCCAGGGACCGCACTCTATTCGTACCAAAAGCGTATCTGAAGGAAACTCCTTCACGCAACCTTTCCGTAGATACAGGAGTCGTAATGGTGGCGTTATTAACCAAGAATTCTGTTAGTTCCGCATTCCGCCGCCAGGGAGTGCACTCTATTCGTACCAAAAGCGTATCTGAAGCAAAGTCCTTCACGCAACCTTTCCGTAGATACAAGTGTCGTAATGGTGGCGTTATTAACCAAGAATTCTGTTAGTTCCGCATTCCACCACCAGGTAGCGCACACTATTCATAACAAAAGTGTATTTGAACGAAACTGTGTTAAAAAACCTATCAGTGGCTATGTTACTCGAGTTGGTGGCGGCCTTAAGCTAGAAATTAAGAAACTTGCTAAAATTACTATTCGGAAATAGTGGTAACTAAATATTTGACATTTTTATATTTAATAAGTAGCATATATCTGAGGACTCCCTCAAAAACGGTATCTAAAAAGGTCATAAAAGCTAATTTTTTAAAAAGAAAACCAGCGCCTCTCCCCGTTTGCCTAAAAAGGATCCAAAACGCACCCCATTGTCCACTACACATGCAGATTCATTAAATAAAAATTAATATCGCAACTTACAAATAAGCTATCACGCACAGAAAGATAGAAATTTTCCGATAACGGGCGAAGCACGCTGGTCTTTGTCATAATAATATCTGTAATTCGATTTAATTGGGATATTTAATCAAAAGTATTCCCCCCCCCCCCCCTTCCCATCGACACAAACCTAACAAAAATTATGCGATAGCGGGCGAAGCATGCTTTTTCTCACCTCGAATATACTTATCTGATAGCGCTGAACCTCATGCAAATTGATATATTTCCTAATTTAAATTATTTCGTGGTTTAAAAAGCACGTGCCACCCGCATTTCATGGAAATGAAACCCAATTAATTAAATAATAATTAATATCTCCGCTTGTAATTAAGCTAGGAGTTTGAACTGGGTATGTATGAAATCACCGAAGAATTTCAAATCAGGATGGCAAAAAATTTAATCAAAAAATTTAATATTTAAAAACTTTAAATTTCGTATTAAAATAAAAACCGCCAGCGCGCCGTAATGTCTGAGATAAAAAATCAAGTCTGCAGTTTGCTAGCCTCGCCAAATAAAATCGGGGTTCAGCTTTCGTGAATCCTCCAATGGTAGTGCTCCGAAGCTAGCCTCGCAAAAAGGGTCCAATTGTAGTCAGAGAGGTGCTTTTGATAAATTAAAAAGGTGGATTGGTTAATTTTAGAAGTTAATTAGCCCGTAATTCGGTTAATTACCAACTTTTTCAAAATTTTATGATTTGTTGTTTGATGTGAGGTATTCAGCTATAAGTACCCAAAATTTCAAGTCTCTAACATGTATAGTTTCTGAGAACGGGCTCTGTGACGGACAGACAGACAGAGGAGCGAGACGAATAGGGTTTCGTGAGATGAACGAAACCCTAAAAATAGGTAAGTAATATAAAAAATAGTTTAACATTGATGAGAAATAATTAGTTCGCTTTTTACGCAGTCGGGTTTTTTGAATTTTTAAATTTAATTTTTACTTGTTAATATTATCTAATTCACCAATCAAATTTTTATCACATACTTTATTTAAGTTAGTTATCATGAAACATGCTAAAGTCACATGTGATTTAATTAAAAGCTGTACATCAGCTATTATTCGGAATAATTAAAGACGCACTTGTGAACAAGAAGTAGAAAATTAAATTATTCTTCGACGATGTTTTGAACAACGTTCATAAAAGCAGTAATTCAATAAAACTGCACATGTGAAGAAAATTAATTATGCTGTTAACGTCTAACATAGCTGCCAACTCTTCCGCTTTTTCAGACCACAAAAATTTAATAGAAATGTTTGCCTTATTTAATCGGCAGATAACGGCGATTTAACCCTAGAACTACCGAAAATTTTACTCAAGTTTTATAAAAATATTACACATCAGAATTCTTATTTAAAACTATTGAACTTATTTACTTAACTCATTATTGTCTGGTTTACATATTTAGTTTATTTTAAAGAAATTTCTGGTTAGAATAAATATTTCGAATGTACCCATCGTGTCCATTGGACCCGTCTGGTAGGCGGAGGGTTAAAAAGGTAAAATTTACTGTAAAATTTTTGTGGTCTGAAAAAGCGTAAGATGTTGGCAGCTATGACGTCTAAGATAAAAACAAATTTTGCAAAGTAAGTTTTTGTTATTAAAATAATAAAATATTTTAATTTCTAACGAAGTTAATAATGACATTTTGATAATCAAAATAAAGATATAAACATTATCATATTGATACGCAAGATCATTGTGCCTAAATGCGACGCGATTCCCCGTAGTTTTGAAGAATTGAGGGTATACAGTTTGACAAAAATCCGACATCAAAACCATCTTTTCCCTTTCTTTTTCTTTTACATTTTCAAGTTATGGGAGAAGAAAAATAGCAATTGTTTATGAATTAAAAACTTCAACATCGAAAGTAAAAATGCAAAAAAAAAAAAAAGAAAAAAAAAGTATATTTGACCTTTTTTTTTTATTTGCCAGAGGCGATTATTTCCTGAACAAATTTTATGCTCAATGGTGGTTACACCAAATTAAAACACGGCACGACATTCGGAAATTAGCTGTATGCAAAGTAAAAGAATGATGCTTGGCTATGCATTGACGAAAATGCACCAACAACGAACAATTTAACGAACAGCGAGGTCGCTGACATTGTATTAAATACAAGCGCGGATGAACAACCGGCAGAAGAAAAAGAGACACTTGAAAAAAATATAAATTTGACTTGAGAATTAATATCTGCTTTAGAGAAACAAGATTGTATTTCCGAAATAGGCATTCTCCATTTGCATAAAATACAAGAAAAACTTGTTATAGAATAGCCAATAATATTGAAGCAAATAAAATTGACATCGATGTTTTCGAAACTACACGAGAAAAAATAATTCCACTCTTTATTAGTTTTTTTCTGTGACACAGAAAATATCAATTAAAGTAAGTTATTTTTTTATTTAATTTTCTTTTTTTTCTTACATAATTATCACTTAGAAATGAATTAAATTATCGCTAAAGGCACCATTAAGAATATAAAACTCTTTTTTTTTATATTCCTAGTTACTGCTTTTGATATTCCTTCAAAAATCCGAAATTTTAAAAAATCCAGCGTAGTCTAGGTGCCGATGATGTCGGATTTTTGAAGTTATACTTTATTTGGCATTTCGTTAAATACATATATATTCTATACAGCAGAATATTATTAAGTACAGCGCCTTTAGTTCAAAACTAACTTATTTTACAAAAAATAAATCATTATTTTTAATTTAAGCCAACAATATACGGTTGTCATATTTAGGTCATTTTTTTGCATTTACTGTAGATAAAACATAAATGAGAAGTCCATTGTCCTAAATGTGAAAATGCGTTTTATACAAGTCGGTTCATCTTAAAATATTCATTTAATAACTATACATATTTTAATTACATAATAAAGAGTTAAAATACATAAAGTTTAAAGTTTAATAGCTTATTTTTGAGCAATTGAATAAACTAATAACTATATTTAAAAATAAACTAAATAAAAAATAACTTTTATATACATAATCTTGAACATATTATACTTAAATAATGCATACTCCAGCATCAATATTTTACACACTTTTAACTTTGACTATGTGTAAAACAAGAACTAAATAATGAATGACAGATACAATAAATTTTTACCAAATCTTTCCCTTTTCAATTTGCTTTTAACCCTTACCGGCGCGGAGTAATTCTGTTTATAAACTGATGAAATGAAATAATGGACTGACACCGCAATTTATAAACGGATTTATTAGAAAATATGAGCTTGCTTATTTTCATGTACATTATAATAGGAAAACATTTAGTTAAATATTCTTGGTGCCGTTTGTCAGTTTTGGAATTAACCCTTAAAGCTCCGGCGTCTCTTACACAAATTTTATTCGATCGGCACCACTTTTTAAAAAGCAGTTTCCTTCAAGTACAAAATTTCAAAAATGCTCTGATTAAATAAGGTGAATTTTAATTTCCTTTATTACTGGTACCAAAAACAAATTTTGCAAAGACTAAGAATGTCTCCGCAGCGGAGCCAACGGAGTGGGAAGGGTTAATATTAGATGTCCTTTCTTAAGGACACCGCGCCGGAAAGGTTAACTCATTTTAAGCCTCTCATTTTCCGTATGGGCGTCATTTTTCTTTTTGATTTCTGAATGGTATGGATCTATTTAAGTTTAATGTTTTGGTTGTTGCACCTTTACTTCCATATTGTGTTATTAAATGACATCAGGTTTTTGAAGAATTTGATTTTTGCTTTCTTAATTTTAATTTTTGCCTCTTTTTCAATTTTTGTCGTTGTTTTTTTTTTTTATTTGCATTGTCCTATTTTGTTTTTCAATAAATTCTGCAGTCTTTAAGTAAGCAGCAAAGTTTCAATCTACAGCTTTTCGCTTTTTGGCGGGAATTTGAATTGTAGGTGATATTGTTTTTAACAGACTGTTTGCAAATGGATGAGATGGAGTAGCTTCGGCATTGAAGAAAAATCACGGATGCTCCTTAGAAAGAACGGACAGTCAGCTTGCCCTATATGACTTGCGAACTCCCCGCAAGAACAATGTAAGAATACACACATTTCGGTACTTAACCCTTTCAGGGGCAAGGCATTTCTGCTCAAAAAATGTTCAAATTATTAATCTGCACCGTAATTAACAAACAAATTTATTTGAAAATAATCGACAGCTTTTTTTCACGTATATTATGAGATTGAAATTGTACAAAAATACTACTGGTACCATTTGTCAATTTAAGCCTTAAAATTAACCGTTTGCAGACTGCAAACAGCGCCCCTCAAAGGGTTAAAATGAGACCTCTACACTGGAATGTACCCTTATTGTTCACCCACACAACAGAACCAGGAAAATACGAAAGAAAAAATGCAGGCCAAATTTATATTTCAATGCTGCTTTTAGTGGAAACTGGTGGCAATGAAGTTTAACATACGCAGATCAAAAATATGACATCGTAAAAATATTTGAAAGAATTTAAACATTTTAATATTTAGACTGTAAAACAAATGATAACGTTCTGCGTATACATATTCCAAAGACGTTTGTTCCTTTCAATAATTTTTACTATAATTAATGCATTTTCTTAAATATTCTGTATTTTTTTTAACACTAAGCCCATAATTTCTGCCATTAAATAAGTCGCTCTTCAGAAACTCTGATGACAGTTGGCTAACTGGCACAGGGGTTCGTCACCCCTGGTTTACAAAATACAGATTCTTCTTCTTCTTTTTTCTTTTTCTTTTTTTTTTTTTTTTAATGTTTGACAGTTTTTGAAATTATTTACGATGTAATAATTGTGCCCTGCTTTTACTAACAAATACAAATTTCTATTCCAACTAGTTTACATAAAATGGATTGTTCATATATATATATTTCTCCTGTGTCTTTAACGCGGTAACAGGTTAAAAAAAAAAAAAAAAAAAACTCTCCCAAAATGTGTGATCTCGCATTTTGCAAGGCGGATCGTGGTTGCTGTGGAGCGTATGCGTTGCACTTTGTGTATTTATTTAATTAATTAAATTTAATAATTAAATTATTAATTTAAATTTAAAAAGATAGATACATTTCTTAAATTTTGTTATATAATTCTGGAACACTCTACTAAAAAATCTATGGCGCTCCTGTAAAATGAACAGGAACATGGGTGGTGAATCCACGTTCTAGCGGTAAAATTGCCACCAGCGCATCCGAGTAGTATTCTTCGACTTACCAGAAGTTCTGCTAGCAGTTTTCAGAAACAAAACTTGTAACTTTCTATTATAAAAACGTATAAAAGGGAAAAATTGATCCTGCAATATAAGCGGAACATTACCCATTTTTTTTTTATTACAGTGCACCGATTGAATTAGAAAACGCCAATTTTTTAATTAAAAATTTTAGAGGGTTCGTACGCATAAAGGGATTCAGAGGATTTTAGATATTTTAGTACCAGAAATTTCGTTAAGTACCGATCCCTATATTTGAAGATAGATTTTTTTCTTTAAACAAGGCAAAAATTACATTGCGAAAATTCTTGTAAAATGTGCTTGAAAGCCCTTGAAGGGTACGAACCTTGTTTTAAAGGTATCTATTTGACTTTTCTGATCATTTGAAAGACATATTTATGTACCTGGTTAAAGAAAACCACTGTTGGAGGATCATGTTGAAATTCTTAATTTATTCAAACACAATTTCTGTTTCGAACATAGTTTTAATACAATTTATGAAAATACCATATAATCGTAGCTCAGTTAATCGCATAAAAGTCTAACCGCATTTAGGGCTTTCAGTTTGTCACTAATAGGTCACTGAAGAAAACAAGTTACCTATATGCGCAGAGAGATGCGTCCTTCAGAACTCAAATTTGAAAACTTTTCGTCTTTTCCCGAGCTTATTTTGCAGGTAAACTATTCACACATTGTAGCCCTTCACGCCCGTAATTTTATTTCATCTTCAAAGTTAAAAAAAAAAAAAGAACCAATTTCGTGATATTTCAGCTTCAAAGTTAAAAAAAAGAACGAATTTCGGGATTTTTCATCCCATTTAGGTAATATGGGGACGCTTTAAAATGAGCGATGTCCATTTTAATTGAATTTTTTTTAATAGAAAACATTTTATATATCGTAAAATGTTTAGTGTTTTGTTCCTGATGCTCGTCTGTCTCAGCATTTATATACAATTTTCACCGTAAGATTTTAAGTACAAGAACATTGTCGCATTTTGGGGTCGTCACATTAAGCACGATGACCTTAATTTTAGTTTAATTAATTAGTTAGTTTGTAAGTATATAGTAATATGTATTTTTAAAATATTCATTAAATATTTTCAAAATATTTAAATTAATAATATTTCAAATTTTAATTGCTTAAAAGGCGAATTATTCAGGCTCATATTTCAGGTTATATAGGTTCATATTAAGTTAAAATTTGGAAATATTATTGAATGCAAGGCGTAAGAAAGTTTTTAAAGAAAATTTTCCAACAATTATAGAGATGTATTTAAATTAAGTGTTCCAGAAAAGTTTTAAGTTGCGAAAATACTTAGACTGCGATTTGATAGTGAGTTAGGAGGCCTATAAATTATTTAGACTTTTACCTCATTTTGGATTTATTTATTTATGTTTGCAGAAATAACACATTGCATCATCTGTATCAGAAAAATAATCTTGAACATTTCGTCGAGGATTTTTTTAAATTGATATCTTTAATAATTCTCTAATGGTTGATAATTTTATATAATTAATATAATTTATTAGAGCCCACTAACAACATTGAAAATGATGTTTATATGAAAAATAGTAGCAATGCGTTAAAATACAATTTTAAATCTTATTAAAAGCGATATTTTTGTATTGGTCTCGAAGCAGGATTTAACAGCTTAAGAAACCACAAAAGATCACTTTTCACTATCAAACTTTTTGATTCTATTAGTTTTAGGGGTTTACACGCGTAGTTTGATTACTTGTCTTAGTTTTTGTTTTTATTTATTTTTTTTTTTTGTTGTTTTATTTATTCATTGACGAAAGTTTTAATTTCGTTATAGAATATAAGCTGTAATGAAATGGGCTACTTATATTAATTTAAGTAAAAAGGATTTATCTTTCGCAAATCGTAATCATCTGCACTCAATAAAAAAATTTAAAAACAAATCATGCTTGAAAACTATTTTAAAAACAATAAAAATTGGTTAAATTTCGATAGAGTTTACAAACAAATTGCAATATATTTGCAAACAAGTAAAATTTGTAAGTACATTTTTCCCCATTCAACTGTGTAAAAATTGAAAATGCGGGGTATTTAGAATTTGTAAAAATTGCACTAAAAGACAAATTGCCACCATCATTTGCCACCATCAAAATGACGTCAACGTTACGCATGGACATATTTGATCTTTATAATATAGCTAATAATACCTAATATATTTTTTTCACCATTTCAAATCTTTCAGGCCCTGAGAGAGATGTATCTATTTAAAATCACGAAAAATAATTCAATTGATACTTAGGCCTATTTTTAAAACATTATATAATTTTGAAGAATGTGAGAAAACTTCTCAGACCAATGAAAAGTTTTAACCCATATTATACCATTGCCCTATATATATGATAGCACACATTTCTATCTCATACTCATAAAATACCCTTCTCCATGAATTTCTTGTGGCAAATAAATATTTCTCACAAAATAAGATAATTCTTGATAACATAATATTTATTATAAATTAGATGACTACTATGAATAACCAACAATAAAGATTATGTTGATATGGCAATACTACTTATAGTGCACAAAATCAAAAATGAATTGACACTTGTAACAACCAATTTAGTTGTGTAGTGGAAGATTTAGGACTTGAAGTGGATGGTTGTGAAGTGAAATGCTGTTCTCTAACAACTTCTATCACTATCGATATTGAAAGCTGGAAGTTTGATTTGTTAACGATTTATATATATCCCAATAAATATGTAACTCTCTCTAATATATGAAACTGTCGGGACTAGCTCAGATTCAAATCACACAGAAATTTCACATAATTTCAAGATAATAATTTCTCGGGGTATAACTTTTTAAATATTTTTTATTTAATCTTGGTAAGACGGCACATCACAAATAGCACGGCACATAACACATATATAATAACACGGATATAACTTTTTACATGTTACCACAGCTCAAAATCAGAAAAGAACTCTCTCGAACTAACAGCACTTCTTATTCGGCAGAGCTCACGCAAGCCGGTCGAGTCTATTTTTGAAACGGGTGACGCACATTACAAAACTATATTTTATCTGTGTTTTTTATCAGCATATTTTATTTATAGAATAATTATCAAAAGTTTGCCAATTCATGTCAAACGCGCTAGTGTGTTCATAAGTGTAATTTTCGAGATTTATTACATAACTTCGAATTTGCGTAATACGTAAGTCGGGGGATGCCTGTATCTGCAAGAAATCTCGATGCTTAATCTCTTCGCTACCTGGGCCTACATATGTGGACCCCTATTCTTTTTCTCATACAAACTTAAATGGTTTGATTTTTTTACAACTTGACTTCACTGCTTAATAGCTGAATGTTTTATGCTTTAATAGCAAAACAATAAATGGCAACATCTATGCTGATTTTCTCATAAAATAGATGTTATTTTCATCTGAGTTT
Organism: Maratus speciosus; assembly: GCA_963932465.1. NCBI lineage: Eukaryota > Metazoa > Arthropoda > Arachnida > Araneae > Salticidae > Maratus > Maratus speciosus. The sequence goes on along the minus strand of OZ010797.1, from coordinate 201,128,454 downwards.
GCAAAATGCCTTTAAGACAGTATGCCCAAGAAACTGAGAAATTTTCATAATTATTTAACCCCTTGAAGGGCACTGTAGTATTATATATACCACATAATTTTAATTCCCAAATTGGCACCAGTATTTTAAAACTAGATTTTGCATTATTTAATGTACGCGAAGTTAATGGGTTTGCAGTCACTAGGGCTGCCATGCTTAAAAATAGAAAAGCAGGGCATCCAATGCCAATCTATATGGTAAATGTCATACCGCGTAAAAACTTTGAGAACATCTACAAAATAAACGTGATCCATTATATTTCTGTCAAAATCGAAGCCTTTACTACCAAATTTAAAGTTAAACAATGCTGTAGGTGCCAAGAATATGGGCATGGGCATGCCTCAGAGGTATGTGGCTTTGATGCCACGTGTGTTAAATGTGGTGAATTACACTTAAGCACTGCTTGTGAGCACAAAGGCAGAATTAAACCTACAAGCGATAATTGTGGACTTGGCCATCCTGCGAATTACCCCGGCTGTCAGAAAACCCCTATAGACTTGAAAATAAACATAAAAAACTACAAGTAATAGCGTCAGCAATCTCTCCACCGAAACTCAAATTCTTGCCGATATCTTTAAAGATTATAACTACACTAAAAAAAATTTGACCAATGAGCTTGCAACTAGTACTAACATGATAAATTCCGAATCCTCAAATACCCCTTCCCCCCCTACTAGTGAAAATACAAATGGTACTAAGAATTAAAAATCCCCTCAAGTTACTCTAATGATATTAAAGTGATATTAAATGATATATATCAACACCTTCAATGAAGTAAAAGGAGTTTTTCAAATTACAAAATTCTTAAGTTGTATTAAAAACATCTCAACTCAAACCAAAAAATATGATAACCCCATGCAAAAAGTGATTGTCATTTTAAACGAATTCGAAAAACTTGCTAACCTTCTTAATTTAAATGAAGAATAAATTCATATTCTGCTAAACTTATGTTTCTTCTTGTCTTGTTTTGTCTGTTTTGTTTTATTTAAAAAAACTCTTCTAAACTGCTTTTTCTAGTGTTTTTTCATGATTATAAATTGTCTTACATTTATATTTTATTGTTTTTTAACACGATTTCTTTCAATCATCTATTTCCATTGAGTTACCAGACTGGGCGTGCGCCGTCCTCTTTCCCCCTTGTTCCTCTATGCTTTTTGTACTCTTTTCAGTTCTGTTATTCTGAACTCTCCTCACTGATGTCTTTTATTATCGTTCTTTATTCTCTTTTGAGCATTAACTTGTAAACTTTTATCATTATTTTTGTAAATATGTAAATATTTCAAAATTTTTCTAAACTTTCGAATTTTTGCTTTGCATTTATTTGTGTTATACTAATGTATGGTCCCTGATAAGAGTCTTTTTTTTTAAGCTGGGGCTTCCTTTTGGTAGCTTTTTCGACTGTCATAGACATTGTTTTTGGATCATATGGAACTTTTTATTTATTTTTTTCCCTCTCTTATTGCTATACTAACAATTTTTAATTGTTTCTTCTTCTCTAATTTTAATTTTTCTAGTGGCCACCAGCCGCGTTTAAACGTTTTTTTTTCTAATGCTCCCAATGCATTGAAACACGCATCATTTATAGCCTGGATGTAAAGTTGCAAGGCAACTAGGAAATCCATGATCACTGCTAACATTGTTACATTGTTCCATTAGCTTTTATTTATTTTCATATATTTTTTCATGTAAATCCTGGTGTCAATCAATCATTATCACATAGTGAACTTCGCTTTGACGGCTATAGACGCAAGTGTCCGTCAACGTGTCAACTTAAATCCTTTACAATAAAATGTTTTGAAGATTTGTATATTGTTGATGTGTTTAACACTAGGACTCCGAGCAGGTGTCATTTCGACACAAACCAATGGGCTAATTGTCTATTCGAACCAGAAATTTCTTCATGAAATAAGTTAAATACAAATTACACTGAAATAAGTTAAGCAACTAATTTAAATAATTTTAAATAAATTTTCTGGTTTAAATGTATTTTTATAAAAACTTACGTAAATTTTCCCGGCGTTCTAGTGTTAAAGACATTAAATTTGTGATTTTAGTAATTTAGGTTAGGGGTAATTAAATTGATATTTTAAGGAGATTCGTAATTTTAGATCCATATTTATGAACCTAAATTATTAGTTCCCTAAAGTATTAATTTCTAAAAATTATTTTTTCTTTCCTCTTAGATGCATTTTGTTTGTTTCAAACAAATGAATGAGTATTTGTAGTATTATTTTAGCTTTGGTAACAAAGAGGTTAAACTGTTTCTTACTAATTCATTTGAAAAAATTAATTTGAATGCGAAACAAAAAAGCATTAATCACGGTCATAACAGTGGATTTGGCCTTTTTCTCATATAAATCCTCAACCTCACTGTTAAAAAAAAAAAAAAAAAAAAAACCCGTATTTTACAAAAATTAAATAAAATAAAATAAAATAAAATAAAGGTGCTGCCACTCCGGTGGCCAACACAGTTGATGTAAAATTTAAAAGTTGCTACCGTTAAGAGTGCTGTAAAATTTCTCTATCAGAGGAAAGTCGCATTCCTATTGACTCTTGTTGCTTGAATTCGCGTTCACAACATCGGTGCTTGAAAAATTACTGCATAAAGTGCAAGAAAAATCACAATATTTTCTTTTAAAAGTGGAAGATAATAAAATAAATTTGAAAAGAATAAAATCTTGCTAATTTTTTCAGTTTTACGTCTTTCTTTGTGTCTTTATGAAACTAAACCATCATTTTTGAACATTTTTTTTTTCAATCCGTGGTTAAACATAGGTTAAACACAGATGCATTTATCAAACTATTTTGTAATAAAATTATAAGCTAAAAAAGAAATGTGACTGGCTTCATTAGAAAATCAAGACGATTCCTTCTTTCTACGATTTATCTTTTTATATTAGAGTTTTGCAATCGCTGAGAAATTACTTTATTAAGAGTTTGATTTTCTTTTTCTATACAACATTTAAAATTATACATAAATGGGAAAGAATGTTTTTAAAAGAAATGTAAATAATATCATTAAAAAAGTATAACTCAAGCATAAATATAAAAAAGTTCAATTCAAATATTTATTTAGCAATTATTATGAAAGTTTAATAATATTTTATCTTTATGTTGCATGGAGATGCATAATTAAAGAAAAATAAAAAAAAGTTCTGAGATATTTTTGAAATAATCAATTAAAAAAAAAACAGCAATGCAATTAAATATTTCGATAAAAAAAATTGTTTCGTAAAAGACTGTACTTTTAAAAAACCGAATTAGCTATAGATATATTTATTTTTCTTTTTAGATAAAATTATGTAGTATAAATTTAAGCTTAAAAATAAATCTTAAATCTATAAACAGTATTAAATTTATGTTCGTTTAGATAAAATGCAGCAAATGATTGTATTGTTTTCAATTATAATTAATTTACATATGATATTCTTATTTTTTTTACTAAATTATAAAATTATATAATCGAAACCATAATAATAACTTAAAAAACAGAGAATAATAATAATTTTACTGAGATATACAGAGAATAATAATAATTTTGGAAATCATAATATGACGTAATTATAAGGGTATAAAATAAAATACTGCAAAAAAGGAAAACTTATTTAGCAATAATAGGCACCAGTATTTTAAATTAATTGTCTTCTCCTTATCTAATAACAGAATTATCAGTGATTAAATATGGCGAAATAAATTATAAGAAATTAGTGGTGCCCAGAAAATTGTGTTTTCAATTTTAATTAATTTATGTATGATATTCTTATTCTTTTCACCAAATAATAAAAAAATATACAATCGTAACCATAATAATAACTTTAAAAAATAGCGAGAATAATACTTATTTTGGAAATCATAATAAGGCGTAATTAGAAGGATATAGAATAATAATTCCAAAAATTTAAACTTATTCAGCAACAATAGGCAACATTATTTTAAAGTAATTTTTTTGGCGAAATAAGCTGTAAGAAATTAGTGGTGCCCGGAGGATCTGGTGTCTTGATTTACGAGGTACTAAATTGTTCCGTTTTCAATTATAATAAATTTATATTATATGTGACATTCTTAGTTTTTTCACTAAATATTAAAAAATATATACAACTGAAAATATAATAATAACTTTAAAAACATTAGCGAGAATAATTATTATTTTGGAAATCATAATATGGTGTAATTAAAAGGATATAGAATAAATATTTCTAAAAAGTAAAATTTATTTAGCAGTAATAAACACCAGTATTTTAAAGTAATTTTATTCTCCTTTCTTTCTTTCTAACCGATGACTAGGCTCCTACCTGCCGGGTTGCTCCAGCTTAACGGGTTTAGTACCTGGCATCGGGGCGAAAGACCTGACATCATTGGTTTGATCGTCATCCTATCTGCAGTGCCTGCTGATCGTTTGTGTATACTATGTTTTGCCGGTTACTTAACGTTATATCCTGTTGTTTGGCACCTGCACATTGCTACTCATGTTGGTCTCGTAATTGAGAACCTTGATCAGATGACGAGACCTTCACCTGGCAAGGCACCTCCAGAGGTATAATTCACGGGTAACTTGGAGGACTTTGCACCCACGACGGATTTTACATGCATCAGGCGCCATTAGCATACATGGCGGATTATAGCCAGCAGTAGGCCTCGATCCCGCGGCCTTAGCTGCGGATTCAATGCTCTGCCAACTGGGCCACCGCTGCCCGAACTACTTCTGATTGACCTGGGGTTTAGAAGCAATTTTATTCTCCTTATCCAATGACAGAATTATCTGTGATTAAAGATGGAGAAATAAACTGTAAAAAATTAGTGGTGCCCGGAGAATTTGGAGTCCTGATTTACGCGGGACACCAGGAGACGCTTGTGGTTAGTGAGAGTGAACTCTTGAGTGCAAAGGACAAAAATTAATAAAAATTTGAAAAATAAAAAATTATTGACTAACTCTATTGACAACTCTGTTGTAAAGAGCATATTGATATATGGAGCGGAAGGATGGAGAAAGAAAGAAAGAAATTAGCGGCAGTAGAAACGGATGGCTGAAAAGATCATGCAAGATATCAAGAATAGAAAGTATAACAAATAAACGAACTCAGGAAACGATAAAAATAAAGGGAACCATATTAGATACTATTCAATAAAAGGAATTAAACTGGCATGGTCATGCTAAAAGAATGAGTGAAGAAACACTATCCAAAATCACATTTAACCCTTTCCGGCGCAGTGGTCGCACGTAGGGATCACGTAATTTTAATTCTAAACTTAGAAACGGCGCAAGGAATATTTTAATAAAATTTTGCTTTTACAATAAAAGTTTAACCCTTTAGTGCGCAGCTTTGCATATATTCAAACAACAGTGTTTAGTATTTAATAGATTTTTTTTATTCGTATATACCTAATTCACATCAGAAAATTAAATTAGCAATATTTGCTTTAATTAATAACAGAGATTCCGTATTTAAGTAAAACGAAATTAACCATTGAAACTTTCTGGTGTAAAGTCAGATTCAACAAAGTAATTTCTAGAACGTATACTATCATGGGAATAAAAGGGTTAAAGGTTAAGTTTTATAAAATAAATAATTATGTAAAATAAGATATTTGGAGATATACTTATTAAAATATTTACTAATTTGCAATATTTTAGAGTAAAACAGCCACACGACAATAGTTTTACTTGTATTGCAGTTATGCAACAGAAGAAAAGATTGACGTATTATATATGAAAAATGTATCTCTGATTTTTTTTTCAATATTTTTCCTGAGTAATAAACCTTTCAGAGAATCATATATAGTTTTGTCGAAACAAAATAAGAAATCGCGCATTTATGGGTTAAAATAAAGAGTTTTTAATTTCTAAAATAGTCGTTTGTAAATTCCAGTGTCAGTCAATCATTTCATCATTTTACGAACAGAATTGATCTGTGCCGGAAAGGGTTAATTATAAAACAAATAAGAATAAGAAACGGGGAAGATCACGAAATAACTGGATGGATGATTTTGTAATGACAATGAGGGATAGAGATCTGGAGGAGGAATGGACCCTTGACCGGAAAAAATGGAAAAAGGCTATTGTAGATTCTTTGGATGGCGACATCTGTCGCCATCCAAAGAACCGAGTTTATATATAGAGACCGAGATTATATATATATTGACTAAAAAGTACTTTTTCACATTTGTAATAAACAGAAATTCATAAATATTGTATGGCGTGAATTCTAACTCTAGTAAGAAGTCGGTCGATTAGTAATGACGTCACTACTCGTGTCCTCTGGCCTTGAGTAATCCGATGGCAGCGTTATGTTGCATATATGCAAGGCGGTGATACAAAGAGTTAACACAATTCTCGAAAAGAATTTTAGAATTGAATTCCTGATATATATGAATTTTTTTTTTGGAAAATTGATTATGTTTGCGCTCATTAACCCCTTAATCGTCGCGCCTAATAAGTGTCGAGTACTTTATTAAAATTAAGATTGTTTGATTGCCACCACTTTTTTTAAGTTAAATATTGTCTTCATTTAATGGCAGATAATTTTACAAAATTTGCGAAGTTCATTTCAGCAAAAACGATGCAAAACTTCTCCAATGATAAATAAAATTTCGGCATTAAAAATAACTCACTATCATCGTCTCTTTTGAATTCTATGGGCAAACTAGAGTTTTAATTGATATGATGAGAAATAGCAGGGATAAATAAAATGTTCTTTTAAAACCCACTGTAGAAGTAACACTGATTTTTGGGCATATTGCATACATGGAACGCGGTGATGCAAAAGGTTAATACAATTCGGGAAAAATTATTTCAGAATTGAATCTCTAATATATATAATTTTTTGTTTAGAAAAACAAGTAATATAAAAATTTTGTTTTTAAAGTCAATTCCTACTTAGGCCATCAAAGAAAAATTTAATATAATCCCTTAAGCTAATATTAGTTTTTATTGCATTAAAATATCTCAATTTGTTGATTTTCTATAAGCAAGTAGGTTTACAATGGAACTCTATGGGAATTTGGCGAAATATTAGAGATACCGCCAAGTTGGCGTCACTTTTGGCGACTCATTTTGGCCGCCAAATTTGGTGATATATCGCCAAGTTGGTGACAAACTTGACGGTATTTGGCGACAGAACAGGGTCATCCCTATGGTAACCCCTTATTGAAAATAATTTCATTGATCTTCAATAACCAATGGCCGCCATTTTGTTTCCCATGCAAAACTAAAATTAATAAATTAAAATTTATTTAATTAATTAATATTTGAAAAAACTGTATTAACATCAATTGTCATCCAGTACAAGTTTTAAAAAATTTATTTTAACGTGATAGGATGAATAATGAGTGTTTTATTAACGATTGTAAATTAGAAAAAGATAAATATATAAATAAATATTGGGAGAGTGTGAGCTAATAGTAGGAATTGAATGAACATCTGTATTCTCTTTAATATTAAAATATATAGCTTTTTTCCGCTGAAAAATATTCACGACTTTCTTTTCAAAAATCTGATGAACCAGAACCAGTTCAAGAGACAAAACCCGATGCGAAACAGATGCCAAACCTGATCTCCATCGACATAAACAGGACTGAAATTCCGATCCGAGACATGGGTTTTGTCCTGATCGGGTAACGTTCAGTTATCAGACCTGATACAGAACTCAACTCTACTTTAAGAAGCAAGGCGAAAACAAAATTTTAACAAAAAAACACAAGAAAAAAACTGTTTTTTTAATTATCTCAAAAAAGACTCGCTTATTGGTAACTTATTGGTAAAAAAAGAAGGTAGGTAAAGAAGGTAAATGAAGGTAAAATAAAAGTTTTACCCAGTAATGTATCAAGAAATTGACATTTTATAGCCAACATACTTTGTAATGTATTATCAAAATTTTTACAGTTATGATGGGGGGAGTAAATTAGCATATTATTTCAAAAACAATGTGTATTTAAATTTATGAGCAGCAAATAATATACGAAATAAGCACCACTGTTAAAGAATAAAGTTACAAAAAGAAAAGAATGATTAATTTTAGTAACAAGAAATAATTATATCCGCACGTTCATGATTTTGCAATTTGCCAATCAAGGATAAAATCTATTTATTATTTTGCTTCATTTTTCTAAAACACTTATTACTCTTTAATATAAACTTTAGTTTATCTGACATGTAAATAAGAAACCGATAAAAAGCTTAAAATGTACATTGTTGGGGAAAAAAAGTAAACACACCATACTAATTCCTCGACAAATTATCGTAGAAGAAAGTTATTGGTACCGAACGATTGGAAATAAAGTCTACTTTTAAATGATGTATATAAAATTTACTTAGAAGGCCATCTACACATTAAAACGAACCCTAACTTCATTTTTTTAATGGCAATATTTTTTAACAAGATATTTCAAATCTTCGGTTCAAACTATGCCTAGTCACCACTTCAAGTCATTTGAGTGATAAGGTTTTGAATGATAAACATTCAAAATTTAGTGCTTCTAATGTTAATTTGCATTTTCATATTTTCGTTAATATCTCCTGAAGTTATGCTCCTAATGTGCTAATTTTTGTGTAGCAATATTACTAAGATACCCAAAGATAAATACGTCGAATTTGCAATTTTTATAATTTTATGATATGAATTTAATTATTATGAAATTAATGTTCGAAAACATTATTTATTGCAACCTACAATTTTTTTGATGGATTTGGATTTATTGCGTCGTGCGTTATTGAAATCCAAATTTTCACATTTTTCTTCCAGGTAGTTTTCAAGTTACGCTTAAAAAGCGGCAAAATGGTGGTTTAAAGGGCTGTCTATGATAGAAGTGACTAGATATTTTGAAATGTCTTGTGCTATCCTGTAATCTAGCAGTCTTCAATGACTGCTCCAGTGACGCTTAAGATGCCTTGATTAAGAAGGGACTCTTGGTCAACAGTCGAATACCGAACTTTAATTTCGATACAGCCGCTAAAATACGCTCGTTTTAAAATAATTAATTTCTCGGAAACTTATAGTATGAATTGCTTTAAAATTTGTTTTTAAGCTAATTGAAGGATGTAGAGTTCATTTATGCTGTCAGAATTGTGTACTGCTATTGAAAAAAACAAAGATATGGCTCGTTTTAATATGTAGATGGCCCCCTAAACAAATTTTATATATATCACTTAAAAGTAGACATTATTACCAATCGTGTGGTACCAGTAACTTTCTTTTACGCTATTTTTTTGCAGAGTTAGTAAGGGGCGTATCTTATTTTCCCCACGACTGTACTTTATTTATTTATACCTATCTTTACATTAAAAAAAAATTGATCGTCGTTAATGGAAAATGTGTTATTGATTTCGCCTGCAAATAGTTTAAACAAAAACAGAGTTTCTAAAAATAAAAGAGATAAGAAAATTAAAATTTTATTTTTGAAATTTGTTGTGTTTAGTTTATTGGAAAAAAATCTTAGATATTTATTATGGTTTTGTAAACTTTTAGGTTGGAAAAGAAATCTAATTGGGCGTTCAAACTCATTGTTTGTCACTATCTTTCCAAACTTCAGTCATGCATTAATGAAAAATGATGTATACTTTTAAACTTTTTATTGTTGTATAATTATTTTACCTAATGAATCCTTTATTTGTATTCATGATGTTACATTTAAACTTTTTTGCAAAATATGTTACTACAAAAATAGAATTTTCAAATAACTTATACATCCTTACGTAAACTAGGAGGTTTTATTTGATAGTTTAAATTTCACAAAGTATTTTGTCATAATTTCTAATGCTACACGTACATCCACTATTTGAAAAAATTAAATAGCACTCCAGCATTCAATATTCTTTTTAACCCTTTCAGGGGCAAGGCATTTCTGCTCAAAAAATGTTCAAATTATTAATTTGCACCGTAATTAACAAACAAATTTATTTGAAAATAATCAACAGCTTTTTTTCTTTTTCACGTATATTATGAGATTGAAATTGTACAAAAATATTACTGGTACCATTTGTCAATTTAGGCCTTAAAATTAACCGTTTGCAGAGTGAAAACGGCGCCCCTCAAAGGGTTAAAAGAACTGTAAGTTGTTATTTGACTTCTAAAGAATTGATTTTTTTTTAGTGCAAATTAGGTATAAAATAAGAGGTAGAAATATGTCATTTAAAAAAGACGGTGTTCAACGAAAATAAATTTTTCATTTATACTTTTTATGCCAAGAAAAATCTGTTGTTTAGAAATAATTGATGCAAAAACCACTAGTAAGGGCTCACATTCTGTGTAGGCGTGAAAAAGATGTAACAATCAGTTATGATCAACAAAAAATGTGAATTTATTAAATTTTAAATATTATTTAATAGGCTCCTGTAGTAAATATTATAAAATGGAAACCTATTTTCGACATTTCTAATCATCTAATTTCTTCATCTATACATTGGAATTTCTGCATTTACGACTCAATAACTTCTTTGGTCGGTAAACCAGATTTGAATTTGCGGTTACAACCTAGTCGGTTCGGTACATTTTAAGTGTTTCTTGTTCGGTTGACCAGATTTTCCAGAAAAGTCTAGAATATTTTTACTTTCTTCTATCATTAAAAGCAGAAAGTATTGGATTAATGAAAAATTTTGAATTCCGGTTTTCGACGGATTTGCCTGTTTTAGAGGTCAGGGATCTCCAAATTTTTTTTTTTACGTAATGTCTGTCTGTGAGTCTGTCTGTAACTCTGTGAGTCTATCTGTCTGTATGTAACAACAACTTTTGGACGTTCTATCTGAAGCACTAATGGATGGAATTTAATAAAACTTTAGACTCCGTTAGTCCTTGCTATAAGTTGGTGCTGATTACTTTTTGGTGTAAATCGCCCAACAGGTGGCGTTGTTACGCTGCATTATTTACAATTTCTGTAATAACTGTATCTTAAGAACTAATGCAAGGATTTTCATCAAACTTCAGATTCAGTTAGGCCCTGTTATAAATTGGTGCTGATTACTTTTTGGTTTAAATTTTCCAACAGGTGGCGTTGTTATTTCGCATTATTTATGATTATCGCAATAGCTCTATCTCAAGAACTAAAGCACAAAACTTCATCAAACTTCAGATTTAGTTAGTCTGTGGTATATATTATTGCTGTTTACTTTTTGATGTAAATCGCCCAACAGATGCCGCTGCTATGCTGCATTTGTACCGAATTCTGCAATAGCTGTATCTCAAGAACTAATGCATGAATTTTCAGCAAACTTCAGATTTTGTTAGTCCCTGATATGAACTCATCCTGATCCGTTTGTGGTGTAAATAGCACAACAGGTGGCGTTGCTATCGGATTTTTTTACGATTTTTGCAATAGCTCTATCTTAAAAGTTAATGCTCGGATTTTCATCAAATTCAGATTCAGTTAGAAGTAGACATAAGTTAAAATAGCAATTAAAGCCTTTGTGCAGGAATATTAAAAAGCAGTAAACCAGCGTTTAAAATGCACAAGAAATGCGTGTAAAAGCAGCTGAGGCAAATAGCTCAGCCTTGCTTTTTCTAGTACGCTGTTCCTTTTTTCCCTATCTTGCACTGAAGAAGAATCTCTTTGTATATTCGAAACAGCTGTTTTCTGCTTTTTCACGCATTACTTGTGCATTTTAAACGTTGGTTTACTGCTTTTTTATATTCATAAGTTGTTGCTGATTAGATTTTGGTATAAATCACCTAACCGGTGGTGCTGATATGCTGCTTTTTTAAAGAAGTATAAATATGTATGAGACAGAGAAGAAAGTTTTGCAATTGCCACATACGACTAGTTTGAGATGAATCTAGCGCTACACTTGAACATTAGTAGTGGAGACCGGGGCTAGTTGGCTACAGGGGTTAGTCGGCGCAGTCCTCATAAATCGTCTGTTTGTGGATAGATTGCAAAACCAGTCACAGAATACCTTTCTTCTTGCTTTTTACAATCCTCATTGTAGTTTTGCAGCGTTACCTACGTGCAGTGAACATTTATTACGATTTTTCTGTTTTTTGCACTCATAAGTAATTTTTTGTTGCTTCATTCTTTTTCTAATTTCTAATATTTATCTTAATAATTGCGATTAAACTTGTGCAGTTTTTCTTAGTGTAATATTAACTGTACCTACCCCATTGGTGATTTACTTGGATTATTTATCCTTAGATGGTTGCGTGTCATTTTTGTGAAGAAATTTATTATGGGGCTAGTAGGCGCATTGAATACAGGGCAAGTTGGCTCGGTATCTGGTGTGTGCTGGTAGCTTGAAAAACAGCAAACACCGAAAAAAGTTGTTTGCTATGCAAGATTTTGGGCACACAAGGCTTGCCCAAACGGAGACACTCGATTTTTTATTTGTGACAACTGTAACTCTGATGATGATATTGAATAGGATAGAAGTTACTCATTGTCAATGTTTTATTCATTATTTTTATGTTTTTATAGTTTCGAATTTGCATTGTACAGCGATAACGCATTTGTTTAAACTTACTGGTAATAATGAAATTGATTTCTCTAAATTGCATGTATTATTTGAGTTTCATTTAAATTTTTATAAATTGTGTGCCAACTTACCACATACGTATAGGCAACTTGCCTCGTGACGGGGTAGGTTGGCGCACAATTTTCCTTTTAATTTAGGCTTCCGCTAAACATAAACTACAAAATCTACAAACTCAAAACTCCGGGTATTTATAGCCCAATTCCTGTTCTTTAAAAGTACAGTTGAACTTTCATAAAAAACTTAAACAAAAAATTAATAAAAATAAATAACTAAAAACTGCGCCTACTAGCCCCAGTCTCCCCTAATTGATTTGTCCAGGTTTTCTAGGAAAGTTTAGAATATTTTTTCAGAAGAAAGAAGATCTGCATTTGAACATTATTAATGTACACGCACACATATATGTGTAGGAAGCATTATTGTTTAATATTGTTTAATTTATTGTATTATATTATTTAAAATCTTTAACTATACTTTCATTACTATTTCTATTTTGCTGTTGAAAACGATATAAAAAGCAAGACTTTATGTGATATAATAACGGTTAGAAAGAGTCGGGATTGAACAATGAGTAATAATGTTATGAATAATAAGCAGGAAGCATATATCGTAGAGTGTTCGAGTTGCGAGTGATGTAACTGAGGAGGTTGTCACAAGATGGCGGCTGATGTTTTACATCAGATCAACCGTTTCTGGTTACTACTGAAGTAAACTTCCACCAGTAAATTTTAAATGGAAATTTAGCTTTATTTAGCGGCTGATTCATACACAATTTCTCTTATAAATATAGTAAAATTTTCAATTCATTTTTACCGGTGGGATTGGGCAGAATATCCTTATATCTTTCACTGACTCTGTCAAGACAATCTTTAGGTTGTCAAAATATGGCGGAAACATAGGGCCAAACTACCGCCGAAGTAAACTTCCACCAGTAAAAATAAAAAAACTGTTTCTGGCTATAATTATGACTAAAATTCTGCATTACGATGACTTTTAAATAAGGAGAAAATTTCCATTAAAATTTACTAGTGTAAATTTGCCTTGGCTGTAATCAACCACTGCGAAACTGGTTACAGTTAAAGCTATTATTAACACTAGAACGCCCGGAAGGAGTCGATCCGACAACTACCATACGATTAAATGTCAACTAGAACCAGAAATTCTTTCATAAAATAAGTTAAATTTAAACTACGTATATTTAAGGTAAATAAATCAGTCAAAAAATGTTAAATACAAATTCTGGTGTCAAATATTTTTATGAAACTTGAGTAAAATTTCCGGGCGTTCTAGTGTTGAAGCTATTAACCCCTTAATTCTCGCTGCCGAGATATTCTCGAGCTGTGTCTTTTACTCAAATTGTTTGATTCCCACCAGTTTTATAAAATAGTGAAATTGGCTATATTTTAGTATCGTTTTTACTGTCATTAAATAAGGTGAATATTTCTTTTTCATAAAAGTGGTGCCAATAAGCAATTTGAATTATTCAACCGTAATTTAATTCGAGCGTTAAGGGGTTAAAGCTATTAAAGCTATTGTTAAAGGGTATATCAGTTCCTCTTTATCCACACTTCCATGGTTTGAATATTTCATATTGTATTAAGATAAGGTGAAAAAGTTATTGTTTTTTTGATTTGTGTTTCTTTTAATAAATATTTCTTTATTATTTATCAGGGTTCGCACATTTTACCACTATATTTTAACAGCATTTTCAAAGTATTTCACTGCAGAAAAATATTGCAAAATCTGTGAATAAAGGCGGTGGTTGCGAATTCTGTGTTTTAAAAATTAAATGTAAATTTTCTTATCATTAATAGTGGTGCCAGAGTCCTTGGAAATTCCAAGGAGTGTGCGAACCTTGATTTATTAATGGATTTTAATTTGACAAAACCCATATACATAATATGTTCATCTTTAGGCATAAAGGAAACAATTTACATTAGAACTGCAATTGCAGATTGTTTTCTTATAATTTTAATAAAGTATAGATTAATTTTCTGCCATTTCAGATAATAGTATTTCGGATTGATATATATCGGTTTTGACGTAAATTTATTTGTACGGTTCTGTTGAGGTTTCCGGTTGACTTTATTATAAATTTTAGATATGCGATCATGTAAAACGGAACCCGCGCAGGAATCTAATAGGAACTAACCTCACGAGTATAAACTTTTTCACCATCCAGTGACAATCCATCCTACTACAGTGGCCAAACTACAACAATGCAGTTCGCTCTCCTATGACTGATACATGAGGACTAGCAATAATATTGTAATACAAAATAAGCAATAAATATTATCAAATAGTCAGTAGAATGACAAAACGTATTTTCAACTCGCGACTTAAATGGCCGTTTGTCTTTTAAAAGTTTTATATTACTGACATAAACAAAGCAGTGTTACCAGATTAGGGATTTTTTTAATTCAGATTATTTGACGGTCACCACTTTTTTAAAACAGCATAATACGCCTTATTTTTCAAAATTTTTAATGTATTTTTAAATAGGCCGTAATGTATTTTTTAAAAAAGCGGTGACAATCAACAATCTGGGGACAAAAAAGCTCCTAATCTGGCAACACTGATACAAAGTCAAGAATTTTGAATCGAGAAAGTAATTGCCATATGCTCAATATACTTTATCAATTGTCCAATATCACAAAGAGTAAAAAATGTATATGTGTCTTTGTTCATTGTTTTCTAACCTTTGTTTGTAGTAGATGTTAAACATTATTTGTTTAAACATGAAAATAGAAAAGTTCAAGATGTATTGTATATATTTAACCGGGATTATATCAAGAAAATTTATTGCGTAAATAGTGATTACAGTTATTGATTTCTTCTGTCAAACCATTGCAGATATTTTTTAATTAAATTACACAGTCTCGAAATAAAAAGATAAACATATTATTTTAAAGATATGTTTCGTTTATTCTATCGGAGATTTTTTTTAAAAATTATTATAGTTTTGTAAACTTTTAGTGCGGAAAAATAATTAATTGGACAATAAATCAATCAATCATTTTTTTCTAAATTTCAATTTTTAATTTTTCAAATCAATAAAACTTTCTTTATTGTTATTTAAATGGCTTGCTTTTTTTTCTTACATTTATCTTTATTTATAATACATTTTGGGCATTTGTTTGACTACGCTGAAAAAGGAGATCTTATAATTCTCAGAATAATACTATTGCTTGCGGCATAAATACGTTCATCGTCTGAAAAAAAAAAAAAAAAAAACTGAAATGAAACTGAATGAAACTGTTGAATGTTGAAGTTTTTCTTCAATATTCAACACTAAATGAAAAAATGTTTGAAATTATTATGCTTTTTAATCTTTATCTGCCCTATGTCGCTTCCTGCGTGACATAGGTACTTTGTCGTCTGGATCGTAAGGCACGTGTGAGGTGACAAGATTAACCCGTTTCGGGGAAGTGCATCATACACGAATTTTATTCTGTTGGCATTAACTTTTTTCAAGCATCACTTTCATTTGCACTTTCATAACATGTGTAAGAAAGATGTACTACGAAATTTATTTTTGAAATGTAGTGCTGCATATAGAATATAAAAATAGTCGTTTGTGGTATACCTGGAAAAATTCGCTGAATACAATTCAATCGGTCATTTTGAAAAAGGTTCAAAATGACCGATTCAATTACAATTACAACCTAGAAGCGAATCATGTATTGTTTAAAAAAATACATACTTGTGTCCGATAAGGTTAAGTTCTAAATTACTTGAAAGTGCAACATTAATGTATATCAGTGTTTAATTAAACAAGCTTTCAATCTGGATCCGGCTTACGAATGTTTCTTTTGGATTCGTGTACACAGAACAACAATGGTGAAATTTTATTGAACCAAAAATCAGTTTCGGTTAACGAACATTGATCTCATCCACTCAAGCTTCCTTTCTTTCTTTCTAACTGATGACCAGGCCACTACCTGCCGGGAATCCCCAGCTAAACGGGTTTAACACCTGGTATTGGGGCGGGTGACCACCTAATCACCGCTTAGAGGCAATAAACTTAGCGACCGCTTAGATCGTATCGGCAGTGCCTATTGCTTAGTTGTGAACGGTGTTATGCCGGTTGCTTAACATTTATATCCTGTTATTTGGAACCTGCTTATTGCTACTCATATTGATCTCGTAATTTGGAATCTAGGTCAAGTAACGAGATCTTCACCTGGCAAGGCACTTCTAGAGGTATAATTCACAGGTAACTTGGAGGACTTTGCTCCCACGACGGATTTTACTTGCACAAGGTGCCATTAGCGTACATGGCGGATTATAGCCAGCAGTAGGCCTCGATCCCCCGGCGTTCAACTGCGGGTTCGATGCTCTGCCAACTGGGCCACCGCTGCTCGAAATACTTTTGATTACCTGGAGTTTTGAAGCCGAATTTTTGGTGCAGACTTGTAAAAATAAAATGGATTTTGGAGGGGGAAAGCAAAAAGTGGGACGCTGCAGATAGACAAGTTGCACCGTAAGTTAATTTTGGGCCGAAATGCTAGCAAACACAATGATGCAGTCGGGATGAGACTCTGCCTTTCTATCGTACCGCTACGCATAGAAACTGACTCCGTAGACTTCCCATTGGAGCGGGTCGGGTAGCTTGTGCAGCCTATGTGCAACTACGAGTAATTAAGAGATGGCAGTCCCCCCCCTCAAAAAAAAAAACCTGAAAGGAAAAAGAGTTAGCTTGTACCTGTTTTAACACTTAAAACTTACATATTGCTATTTGCTTAACTATCATTTATTATATATATTCTTTTAATATTATCCTAGGCACTAGGTCACAATAAACTAACTAGAGTAATTTACTTTAGATTACTTAAACAATGCCTGGCTATTTAAAATGCATTTAAATAAAAAGACAACAACCACGATAGTGACCAAATACCAAGGCAAGGAGACCTCCTCAGAAGAACAAGTCCACTGGATGAGATAAGCATCCACTCATGCTTACATCACAACTGGAAAAAAATAAATTAATTTTGTATCTCTATGGAGATGATTGTGACCTTAGATACAGACAAAACACAAGATGGAATATTTTTCGTGAGCCACCGACATGGGGAAACACGAAACTTAATTAAATCCAGCATCGATTGAAACTATATGCGTTTGTAGCCTTGCCAACATGTAATAGTGAGAAATTTTCCAGGCTGGGTATCGTTCCATGTGGTTTAGTCGGTAGAATGTCAGTGTGCTATACTGATGGCCCGGGTTCGAGTCCCGGCACGGAATCTTTTTTACTAGGTTGGCCTTTGCGCCTTTTAAGCAATTAATTCGAAATTTGATTTTCATTTGAAATTTTGTATGCAAGGCGAATGTTTCTCTCTACAAAAATTTCCAAATATTAATGAAGGATTGGTACAAGAATTTACGAACAATTTTATTTGGGAATAGGAAAATTTTTGGTGTCATTGTAGCATTTGAGAATTAAAACTAAGTGGTTTTATTAACATACCATCGCTCTTGAAAGTTTTAAACAAATTGTCAGTGAAATGATTTGCTATTTTCCATTTATTTATTATTGGATGAAAACATTTCCATTCAATAAAAACAAAATAACGATTGTTAAAGCTCATAAGTTGTACTTAGTTTAAAGATACATTTCGAATAAGTTAAATTGACAGTTTCCTGTCTATTGCCTAAATAAAATTCAATTAGCGTTGAAGAGTCATTTTTCCGAGCGAAAATGTGCTATAGAGGATTTCGAAAGTAATTTGTTTGGCGATTATTATAGCAAAGATATTTTATCGACTATTTGTAAAATATTAAGATAATAGTGATATGGAATTATTTCCAATTTTTAAAATGGAAATTTCTTATACAATGGTAGAAAATGTACGACATTATTTACGAAATTAACGAAAAGAGAGAGAAAAGGGAAAGAGGAATAAGGAAATAAATAAATTAAAATATCCTCAAACGTTACAGAAAGGAAGAAAAAAAAAGAAAACGAAAGAAATGTATATTAATTCAAAGCAGATAAATTTTAATAAACATACGAAGAAAAAATGCATTATATGCATTTAAAACCGAGTAATATCTGTAGATAAAAATCCTCATTCGAGTATAAAGGCAAGGGTTGTACCAGTTCTGAATTTTCCGTAATATAAAATTCACCGGTACCAGTATTTCTTTAAGAAAATCTCTTCTTAACCCTTTCAGGGCCAAGCTACTTCTGTTGCTAAAATGTTAAAATGATTGACCGACACCAGGATTTACAAGAAAATTTACATGAAATAAAGTAAAAGCGTTTCTTAACTATGTAATATAAGGAAGAATTTAGTTTTAAAATTCTGGTGCCAATGTGGCATTTGAGAATTAAAATTAAGTGGCGTATATAATATACCGGCGCCCTTCAAGGGGTTAAATAAGGCTAGATTAGGTGGGATTAACTTAGATTTATTATTCTCTATAAAATTATTGATATTTGCCCTAAAAATATCCCAGAAACGTACGATCCCTGTTAAAGGAAATGACACATAGTCCTCGATATAAAAGCGAAACATTAATTTTTAAGTGCTAAACACGCGATGTAGTGAAGGACATCGGTACATCCAATATTTCATTATTCTTATACATGTAAATACTGAATCTGCTCAAATGTCAAAAAGTGTTTATGCACATCGTGAAATGAATAACAAAATACAAACTAACAGAATCACCTTTAACCCCTTAATACCGTCGCGATGACAGCCCCTTGCTCAATTTTTAATCTCAAACCACCGCTTTTTCAAAACACAAAATTTTATGTAATTAACCCCTTAACGGTCGCATTAAATTACGATTTAAAAATTAAAATTGCTTATTCGCACCACTTTTTTGCAAAATTAATATTCCCCTTATTTAATGACAGGTAAAATGATACCACGATAAAGCCAATTACACTATTTTATAAAACTGGTGGGAATCAAACAATCTTAATAAAAGACACAACCCGTGAATATCACGGGAGCGAGAATTAAGGGGTTAAATCGCGAATAAGCTCTGATTAAAAGAGGTAAACTTTATAATTAAAATTTAAAAGTGTGAATAATTAAGGATTCTGAGCAACTTAAGTGGCGCGTATACCGGTCGCTCATACCCAAGGTGTTAATTCTCGCTCCCGTGATATTCACTGGCTGTGTATTTTATTCAGATTGATAGAGTCCCACCAGTTTTATAAAATAGTGTAATTGGCTTTAACATGGAATCATTTTACCTGTCATTAAATAAGATGAATATTTCTTTTCGAAAAAGTGGTGCGAATAAGAAATTCGTATTTTTAAACGTAATTTAATGCTACCGTTAAGACGTTAACCTTTTCAGGGGCAAGGTACTTGTATTTGTAAAATGTTTAAATAATTTAACGACACCAGTATTAACAAGAGATTTTATTTGTAAACAAGTAAAAGTAAATTTGCGCGTACTTAATAAAGATGACATTTTCATCATAAAATTCGGTGAAATGTGGGATTAAAGTTATGTGATACCGTGACGGCAACACCGCCCTTCAAGGGGTCAAAGAACTGAAAGCAGCAAAAAAGTAAAGAACCTAATGTACATCTGTAGCAATTTCAGACCAGAACGCCCGCGAGCAGTCATTTCGACTGTTACCAAATGAACATATCTCGGTTCGTTTTATAATTTTTTTTTATAAAACTATCTTAAAAGAAGATAAGGAAATAAACTGGTGAAATGGATAAGTTAATAATTTAAAATAAAAATTCTGGTGTGAAATATTTTTCTAAAATTTGAGTAAAATTCTCGATCTTTCTAGCGTTAAATTAGATTTAAAAATAGTGGCAAAAAATGTACTAGAAGATTTTTAAACGGGACTATACGGATTTATTTTACTGTAATTTGTTGTGGTAATGTTGTTATGTTACAAATTCATTTTACGCGCATCATATTTGATATTTCCTTTACGATTTTTTTAATCTGTGTGTCGTAAAAAAACACAATTCCCATGTCATTTTTGTGAATCACAAATTAACTTCCTTGCTCTCTAGAATTTCTGTAATCTTGATGGACATATATATGCTGATTTCATTTAAACAAACACTCGAGAGTCTAACATTACGCAGGCGCTCAGCAGTTTTTATGCAAGCGAATCAAACATACTATCAGCACAGGTTCGATTGCGCCTGACTAAGCAGAACTACATTACAGGAACACTCGAAACACGCACATTCAGCTAGTTACAAGTGCGAGATTACTTTTCAGACCGAGCAGGACTGACCCACTGCTCTCCCTCCCTTTATCGCGATTACGTAATAACAGAAGCCTACGTCACGAATAAATCTTCAAGAAAAGTTTAAATCCAGACTGGTCACGTGATCAGCAGGCTTTAAATTGGACAGGATACGTAGGCGTGACGTCAGAATCTGGACGGTTCAAAGGTCACTTGGACGTTGGAGGTCTTCCAACTAAGGTAATACTAATCTTAGTTGGAAGAAGGGGTCCAAGCCGCTTGTCAGATTCTGTAAACGTCCAAGATGGCGGACGTCTGGGGATTAAGCAATCCAAGATGGCGGACATCTAAAATGTTGGTCGTCCGGGGGATATAAAATCCAAGATGGCAGATGTGCAAATTCCAGCTATGATTAAAAACAGCAGTTTTGTAACTTAAAAATATCTGAAAATTAAAATTTTTGTTAATTAAATAAGAAACAAACAAATTTTATGTTTTAAAAGTGCTACTGCACGCATTTATTTAAAATAAATGTCGCAGAGATATACACAAATATTACAATATGAGTTAAATTAGATTACTATTTACAGGAATTAAACGTATTTACATATTTGTTTCTCGAGAAAAAAGCAGGCTTTGTACAAAAACTGGTACATTACCGTGCAAGCACTGGGCGAACATCTCCAAGCTATTTAGTACGCTTCGGGCTAGGCAAGAAGTCGTCCTCGCTGTTCACATCGGCATTCGAACTTGGTACCTCAGATACGGGCCAATAGGAACAGCCAGGAACAGGAGATCTGGTTCGGACGACTACAGTACGAGACTCAACATGGACAATAGACTTGGAACTACGCTCTTTGTGATAAAATCTTCTGAATAATCGAATCTGTGCTGATAGTATGTTTGATTCGCTTGCATAAAAACTGCTGATCGCCTGAGTAATGTTAGACTGAGTTTTTAATCGCACTTTAGATAAATAACTGGTATATATAGAGGGCGTATACGCTTGTAAAATCAGTCTGCCTGCTAGCGATGTCCAAGTGTAAGCGCTTGGTTTTTACATCTTTTGATCTCTCTACCGAGCCTGCGTTTGATAACAATGTACAGGAGTATCTTGTATATGTCAGAGAGACTTGCCCGGATACGGGTCGTGAACATCTCCAAGGCTTTGTTTGTTTTAAGAATAGAAGGAACCTCTGCACAGTTAAGCGCTGGATTCCTGGCGCTCATTTTGAAAGAGCTAAAGGAACTGTGGCAGAGGCTTCGTCGTATTGTAAAAAGGATGGTGATTTCACAGAATTTGGCTCTATTCCAGCAGATACGGGAAAAGTTAATGCGTTTAGAGACGTACTTCATAAGGCTGAGCGCGGTAAGATCATCACCATTAAGGCCGATTATCCGGGACTTTATATCCGCTACAAGACGTGTTTACACCCTTGTCAGCTTTTTAACAACGACCCGCTTCCAAATTCCTGTGGAGTCTGGATTTGCGATCCGCCCCGGATCGGTAAGGATTACGCTGTGAGGCATTTTAGTCCTTTGTTTATTAAAAGTTTGAACAAATGGTGGGATGGATACGTCAACCAAGACTATGTTCTGATAGCTGACGTAGACACTTCCCACTGTGTCTGACTTTCCAGTTTTTTGAAAATTTGGGCTGATATGTACCCTTTCAGCAGGGAAATTAAAGGGGTTACTATTTTAATAAGGCCCAAGTGTATTATAGAAACTTCTAATTTTCAAATTCAAGAATGCTCCATATGCATTACATTAGACGCACTTAGGGCTAGGTTTAGTATATACGACTTCTTCGGTCCTGAACCATCATATACAGAGAGACTCAGACCCCAGCCAAACAACACAGTTCTAGACATGTTGATAAAGCACGAAGGTTTGAATCTGAATGCTAGTGCCACCTCACACAACGAAGAGGTGGAGGAGCAAAAAGAGCGTAGTTCCAAGTCAATTGTCCATGTTGAGTATCGTACTGTAGTCATCCGATCCAGATCTTCTGTTCCTGGCTGTTCCCACTGGCCCGTATCTAAGGTACGAAGTTCGAATGCCGATGTGCACAGCGAGGATGACTTCTTGCCTAGCCCGAAGCGTACTAAATAGCTTGGAGATGTTCGACCAGTGCTTGCACGGTAATATACCATTTTTTGTACAAAGCCTGCTTTTTTCTCGAGAAAAAATAATACTATAGCATACCTTCCTCAATGCTCAGTTCAGCACTGAGGAAGGTATGCTATATGCTACCGAAACCGGTATGCTTAAAATTTAAAATTTTGGTGCTTTTAACGTTGTATTTTTTACGCTTCTATTATAAAATTTGCCTTATTTAATCAGAGCATTTTTGAAATTGTGTACTTGAAGGAATCTTCTTTTTAAAAAGTGGTACCCACCGAATAAAATTTGTGTAAGAGGCACCGGAGACGAAAGGGTTAATATCTATTGACAAATGTATAAAATACATTGATTGGGATTTGAATTATAGCAAATGGAAGATTACAAATATTAAAATTTCACTAACATATCTCTTCACTATTTAATAGATTTGTTTTAAATATTTATGTATGTAACTTTATTCATAAAAGGTACGTATTTTACATTGAGGTCGCAGTGCCCTATTCATTTTTAGAGTTTCGTTCATCTGACGAAACCCTATTCGCCTCGCTCCTTTGTCTGTCTGTCTGTCCGTCACAGAGCCCGTTCTCAGAAACTATATATGTTGGAGACTTGAAATTTTGCATACTTATAGCTGAACACCTCACATCAAACGACAAATCATAAAATTTTGAAAAAGTCTTATATTTAACCCTCTGGGCTCCAACTTGTGTATTTTAAGCTTTTTGTTCTAACTGAGCCTTTAATTACGTTTAAGACTTAACATTTCGCATACTTATAGCTGAACACCTCACATCAAACGACAAATCATACAATTTTGAAAAAGTCTTATATTTAACCCTCTGGGCTCTAACTTGTGTATTTTAAGCCTTTTTTTTTTTTTTTTTTTTTTTTTTTAAACTGAGCCCGTATTTAAGTTCAAGACTTGAAATTTTGCATTCTTATAGCAAAACATTTGCAATCACACGAAAAATCATAAAATTTTCAAAAAGTCTTATATTATTTACCCATACTCTAACTTGTGTATTTTAAGCAATTTTTCTAACCTCCCCCCATTGGACCCGGTGGGTACTTTTCTAACTTTTGCCGACACCCCTTTGACCACTCTTTCATATTATGCACATAGCCTTGCATATTTCAGTTCCACTTTTTACCGCCAAGGGGCGCATACCTATCTCGGGTGCTATGGGCCCGATCCCCTCGACTAATATATCTACGGATAGGTTGTAAAACAGAGTTTCATTCGGATAGAGGTTTGTGTAGAATAGAGTGCGCCCCCTGGTTGCGAAATGTGGAACTAACAGATTTCACAAAAGGATAAAGTGTTTTGAAAGGAATATTAAACGAAACCCTTTGTGCGATCTGTGATCACAATTACCCACTTGTTTAAAAGTGATACTACTATTTTTATACTATAATTTTTATTATAATTTATTATTACGCATGTAGGATGAATTTACCAGAAAGAAGCATTAAAATTTCAATATATATTATCAAATATATAAAACATATAAGATGCTGAAACCATTACTATATGTGTAAATGTGTTCTATATGCTTTACTTATAATACATTTTTTACAACTTTACGCGCACTTTCTATAAAACCAATTAAATCTAAAAATTTGAAACGGCACATGTTCGTTCAAATAAATTGTTTCTGAAAAACAATCTAAAATTGTAAATGTAGCTATAATATTACAGAAGATATTCTGGAATACATTTTTGATAATTTACTATATGTTTCAGTAATTATGTTTTAGCTTCATGTCTTTTTAAGAAACAAAGGAAAATGCCTCCAATTATTATTTTATTCTCGTTCCCGTGATATTCATGGTCTTTGTCTTTTATTCAGATTGTTTGATTCCCATTAGTTTTCTAAAATAGTGTAATTGGCTTTATTATGATATCATTTTACCTGTCATTAAATAAGGTTAATACTTCTTTTTCATAAAAAACCGTTGATGTATTTAAGTTTTAGGTTTTGTGAACAATGCCCTTTAATCTCTACTACCTAAAACAACGTGTGTCAACTCAATCATAACTCTCTCTTTGCTGTGATAGGTTGTTTAAAATTTACGTTCCTTTTTTTGAAAACAACGTCAATTTGGTTGAACTTCCTCGGCGTTTTATTAAAATAATGTAAGTACTTTTATTAAACAACCTTTTTTTTAAAGATTAGGCATATAACTACGATAATATTATTAGGTATCTATACATATTTACTTCATGTTTAAAATCTAAGCCCAGTGTCCCAGTTACCCCATACAATTTTCAAGAATGGCGTCAGTGTTGCCAGATGGGCTACTTTTTTTAAATTCAGATTCTTGATTGGCACCACATTTTTGAAATGGTAAAATGAGCCTTGTTTAATGACATATTAATTAAGCCGAAAACAAAGATAAATTTATTGCTTAAAAAAGTGGTGGGAATCAAGAAATCTGAATAAAAAAAAAGTAGCCCACTGGCAACACTGAATGGGGTAACTGGACCATGCTGGATCCAATTACCCCAATAGTTATAAATAATTTTTTTGAGTTTCTCTTACAACGGGAAGTAAATTTCTCCATTGTTTTTTGCTAACAATAAAGAAAATTATAGAATTCGTTATTAAAATTACGTAATAAAATAAAAAAAAAGCATATTGCGTGATATCAAACCAAATTTATCGACCCCTTGAGAGGCGGTGATGCCGGAAGCACGCCCGAATATACTTTTACATGTTTTCAAATAGATTCTCTTGTAAATACTGATGTCATTAAATTATTTCAACATTTTACGAATGCAAATACCTTGCCCCTGAAAGCGAGATAACCAAACCTTGAAATTGTACGATACATACAGATAAAGTACTTACGTAGCCGTTTGTTCATAGATTTATCTTGCTATTTTTTTCCTTAAAATAACCATGTGACTTTTATACTTATTACCTATACTAAAGTACATAAGTGCTTATTTAATTTTTATGTTTTTGGTATAAGTAAATCTAATATTTTCACTTTTAGTGCTTTTTTTAGACACATTGACAGCAAAGGTTTCCCTTACAACGCTCTTTATTGGCATATAATTTACAATATCTGCATGTTTTAAATTTTTTAAAGTTGTTAACACTTTTTCAAACAGGACCTGATATCTTACGTGAAAAAAAAAAACGCGTGTGGAACATAGACCCTCCTGGTCCACTTACCCCATTTTTACGGGGCAACTGGACACAGGAGGAAAGAAAGATGAAATATGCATATTTTTATATATTAAATGTAATTTTGAGCATTTCTGTCTGATAGAGGGAACCTAACTGTACATATTTACAGAAGTTCAGACTTTAATTCAAATGAACATTAGCTTTTTGAAGCTGAATTGTCAGAAGTTCCAGAATCACATTGTAAAATCATGGCCCAGTTGCCCCAACTGACCTTAACACTCGACGGTCGCCTACTTTGTTCCTATTTTCTAAGTCGTCCATTTAAATCAACTTTTTACGATTTTTAGAGAAGAACTACTAATTTCTCAGATAGTTAGATGCATTCTAATCTACATAAATTCTTTGTCTCAAACTTTTCCCGGTACAAATGTAATTATTTGCTTATGTGTATTGAAATCATATAAATATTTAGCATAATCGCTTACATTTATTTTAAAGAATAAATATTCCTAAAATTTTTAGAAGATATAGTTGAAAAAGAATATATTATTTGCTAAAAAATTACTTATTCTTAATTAGGTATATATCAACTATTTTATTAAACCACACACGAAGAATTCTTCTGTTATTGCAGGCGCAGATATTCGAAACAGTTTTGTGAGTTTCAAAGGTGTCATATAGTCCGAGAGCCGGTGATATCGAAAACCCCGTGATCGCAGAATTGAAAATTTTTTAAGTAAAAAGCCACAGGAACAAAATGAGCTAGGTATGACTAGTAATAAGTACAGAACTTGTGTGAAAATATAAATTATTTGAAAACAACGTTTAAACACACAATAAAAACAAGCAGATTTGACCATACGTATACGTTTCGTGAGTACTAGGACTCACATCCTCAGTGTAAAAACTATAAAAACTTTAAAAACAATATCCGCCCAACTACATGTACGGTGAAAAAAACCCAAATGTCAAAACATGATACCAAAGACCATCAAGCTCTAACAGCCAATGAAATTAATGCGGAAGTGAAGTGTCGTGACACAACAAATCCATCCAGAAAGTTGAGATGTATGGTGTACTAGATAAATCATTAACCAAGGAGTCTTTATATTTATGGATATGAATAGCCTCAAAACAGTCTAAATCCAGAGGAGTAATGCATTTCTTGATAATTGTAGCTGAGTCAAAATTAAAATTATGTCGCTCCCCCCAGCAATGAGAGGCGATAGAGGATTTCTGTAATTCTTTTTTCTTTACATAGTTGCTATGTTCATTGATTCTGTAACGGAGTTTTCGTTTACTTTGTCCAATGTAGGACAAACCACATTGGCATTGAATGATGTAAATGCCCCAATAATTATGTAGAGGAATTTGGTCCTTAAGTTGCGAAAAAGATAATTTATTAACCGGCTTAAAAACCACATTAAAATCAAATGTCTTAAGATATTAGCCATCTTAAAGCTAATACTATTATAAAATGGTAAAATGATAAGGTTGGAAATGGAAACCGCAGTAACAGGAGAATCAAGATTATTAACATATTTATTAAGACTATGAGAAATTAAATTATTGATATAAGATAAACTAAAACCTCGATCAATAGCCACAGATCTAATGTAATTTAATTCTGTAATAAGTGAATTATTATCTGAACAAATTAAGCGAGCTCTATTAATCAAATAATGAAAAGCCGAAGCTTTTTGGGAAGGGGGGTGACATGAATTGAAATGGGGGGGGGGGGAGTGTGACAGCAAAAGGTTTACGGTAAGCGCAAGTGTCAAAGGTGTTAGGCTGACGTGTAACCAACGCGTCCAGAAATGGCAATCTATTATCAATTTCAACTTCATAAGTGAATTGAATGACTGAATCTATTGAGTTTAAAATCGTTAATACAGAAAATATAAAAAATACAAAAAATATCGTCAACAGAAAATAGAGAAATGTCCAAGAGTGCAAAAGAATCGTCTACATATCTACAATAAAATGGGAAGTTGATAAGGTTAAACATTTTAACCTCAAAGTAATGCATATATAAATCTGCTAAAAAAGGGCTAAGGGGATTACCCATTGCTAAACCATCCGTCATAGAATAATATTGATTAGAAATTTGAAATGAATTTTGTTTTAAACAAGTACTGAATAACTTAATAATGTGGTTGATTTCATAATCTTTTCAGATTATGAAATCAACCATTTCATAACCATTTCATAATCATTTCAGATTATGAAATCAACCACATTATTGAGTTATTCAGTACTTGTTTAAAACAAAATTCATTTCAAATTTCTAATCAATATTATTCTATGACGGATGGTTTAGCAATGGGTAATCCCCTTAGCCCTTTTTTAGCAGATTTATATATGCATTACTTTGAGGTTGAAATGTTTAACCTTATCAACTTCCCATTTTATTGTAGATATGTAGACGATTCTTTTGCACTCTTGGACCTTTCTCTATTTTCTGTTGACATTATATTAACGATTTTAAACTCAATAGATTCAGTCATTCAATTCACTTATGAAGTTGAAATTGATAATAGATTGCCATTTCTGGATGTGTTGGTTACACGTCAGCCTAACATCTTTGACACTCGCGTTTACCGTAAACCTTTTGCTGTCGCACTCCCCCCCCCCATTTCAATTCATGTCACCCCCTTCCCAAAAAGCTTTGGTTTTTCATTATTTTATTAATAGAGCTCGCTTAATTTGTTCAGATAATAATTCACTTATTACAGAATTAAATTACATTAGATCTGTGGCTATTGATCGAGGTTTTAGTTTATCTTATATCAATAATTTAATTTCTCATAGTCTTAATAAATATGTTAATAATGTTGATTCTCCTGTTACTGCGGTTTCCATTTCCAACCTTATCATTTTACCATTTTATAATAGTATTAGCTTTAAGATGGCTAATATCTTAAGACATTATGATTTTAATGTGGTTTTTAAGCCGGTTAATAAATTATCTTTTTCGCAACTTAAGGACCAAATTCCTCCACATAATTATTGGGGCATTTACAACATTCAATGCCAATGTGGTTTGTCCTACATTGGACAAACTAAAAGAAAACTCCGTTACAGAATCAATGAACACAGAAACTATGTAAAGAAAAAAGAATTACAGAAATCCTCTATCGTCTCTGATTGCTGGGGGGAGGGACATAATTTTAATTTTGACTCAGCTACCATTATCAAGAAATGCATTACTCCTCTGGATTTAGACTTTTTTGAGGCTATTCATATCCATAAATTTAAAGACTCCTTGGTTAATGATTTATCTAGTACACCATACATCTCAACTTTCTGGATGGATTTGTTGTGTCACGACACTTCACTTCCGCATTAATTTCATTGGCTGTTAGAACTTGATGGTCTTTTGGTATCATGTTCTGACATTTGGGTTTTTTTCACCGTACATGTAGTTGGGGGGACATTGTTTTTAAAGTTTTTATAGTTTTTACACTGAGGATGTGAGTCCTAGTACTCACGAAACGTATACGTATGGTCAAATCCGCTTGTTTTTATTGTGTGTTTAAACGTTGTTTTCAAATAAGGTATGAGTAGGTTCGACAAGCCGAAAATGTGTTTAATTAAATTAATTATTATTTAAAAGCTATAATATTTTACCGTTATTGCGGATATTGATCCCTCTTAGAGCATTTGATAGCAAATTTTGTGCTCTTTCAAAAAAAAAAAAAAAAAAAAAAAACTTGTTTAAACCGTAATTTAATGCGACTGTTAAGGGGTTAATTGTCTGAGAGAAGCGAAGGCTAATACTCAGCGAAATATTACTGTCCGGACACTTTACTACTACGATGGATATTAACGCCATGTCCTACAAAAAAAAAAAAAAAAGCCTAATAAAAACCTTTCGTCAAGCATAACTCAAAAAATATTTGTCGGATTTCGTTTCTGATTGCACCAGAAGGTACCTATGAGGGTCGCCTACTGAATGCACCTACTATGAAAAATAAGTTCCAAACTGTTTAAATTATATAGAAAAAACTCTTAAAAAAGCACAATTTATCTGTATACGTCACAGAAATTTGGTGTGCGTCACTTTCACCGGTTGATGTTTTCGTAGACAACTGGTTTGAACACATGGATCAAATAAAAAAAAAATACGCACGCAGTAATATTGAATAGATCAGTTTCAACCACGTGATCACAAACCTTGCAACAACCCGTGGCAACCAGTTTTGGTGGGCAAACAAATAATAATACAGTATTCCGTACCACGGTGACCGTTTTTAGCCTGTTGTATAAAATCTGGCATGTTGTATGACATACAATTGCAGATGATTAAAAAAAAAAAAAAAAAAAAAAAAACATGAGTGTTTATTGATCCGGAGGTTATCTTTCTCTGGATGTCTGTCTGTCTATCATACAGCATGCAATTTTCTTGTAAAGGATGATATTATTATGCAGTAAAACCTCCATAACGGACACACCCGATTAGTGGGCACCTCTATTTAGCGGGCATTTTTTCGATTACCAATCCTTAAATAACTGTACATTTTTTACTCTCAGTAGCGAACACCTCCAAATAGAGGACAAATTCTGCCTTCCCGAGGTGTTCGCTATTCAGAAGTTTTACTGGTAAAACCTCCATAGCGGACACAAACGATTAGCGGATACCTCTATTTAGCGGACATTTTTTCGATTACCAACTCTTAAATAACTGTACATGTTTTACTCTCAGTAGCGGTCACCTCTAAATAGAGGACAAATTCTGCATTCTCGGGGTGTCCGCTATTCAGAGGTTTGACTGTATATAATATTGATAATTATTTTACAGGGCCGCACAAAAGAATAAGAATATATGAAACGAATATAAACTAAATTCGGGATTGGTAGATCGCTGATGGTAATGTAATTTTAGGATGTTGTTACAGTCATCCGCAGCATGTTTTTAGAGTTTCGTCATCTAACGAAACCCTACCTGTCTCACTCCTTTGTCTGTCTGTTTGTCCGTCTGTCACAGAGCCCGTTCTCAGAAACTATATATGTCGGAGACTTGAAAATTTGCATACTTTAGCTGAACACCACACATCAAACGGCAAATAATAAAATTTTGAAAAAGGATTAATATTTAACCCTTTGGGCTCTAACTTGTCTATTTAAAGCAACTTTTCTAACTCAGCCCCTAATTAAGTTGGAGACATGAAAGTTTGCATACTTATAGCTGAACACTTGCGATAACACGAAAAATCATAAAATTTTGAAAAAGTAATATTTAACCCTCCGGTCTCTAACTTGTGTATTTTAAGCAGTTTTTCTAACTCAGCCCCTAATTTAATTAAATTGGAGACATGAAATTTTGCATACTTATAGCTGAACATCTCACATCAAACGACAAATAATAAAATTTTGAAAAAGGATTAATATTTAACACTTTGGGCTCTAACTTGTCTATTTAAAGCAATTTTTCTAACTCAGCCCCTAATTAAGTTGAAGACATGAAAGTTTGCATACTTATAGCTGAACACTTGCGATAACACGAAAAATCATAAAATTTTGAAAAAGTAATATTTAACCCACCGGTCTCTAACTTCTGTATTTTAAGCAATTTTTTTAACTCAGCCCCTAATTAAGTTTCAGACATGACATTTTGCATACTTATAGCTGAACACCTCACATCAAACGACAAATAATAAAATTTTTAAAATGTCTGATATTTAACCCTCTGCGCTCTAACTTATGTATTTTAAGCAATTTTTCTAACTCATCCCCTAACTAAGTTGGAGAATTGAAAGTTTGCATACTTATAGCTGAAAACTTGCGATAACACGTTAAATCATAAAATTTTGAAAAAGTCATATTTAACCCTCCAGTCTCTAACTTCTGTATTTTAAGCAATTTTTCTAACTCAGCCCCTAATTTAATTAAATTGGAGACATGAAATTTTGCATACTTATAGCTGAACACCTCACATCAAACGACAAATAATAAAATTTTGAAAAAGGATTAATATTTAACCCTTTGGGCTCTAACTTGTCTATTTAAAGCAATTTTTCTAACTCAGCCCCTAATTAAGTTGGAGACTTCAAAGTTTGCATACTTATAGCTGAAAACTTGCGATAACACGTTAAATCATAAAATTTTGAAAAAGTCATATTTAACCCTCCAGTCTCTAACTTCTGTATTTTAAGCAATTTTTCTAACTCAGTCCCTAATTTAATTAAATTGGAGACATGAAATTTTGCATACTTATAGCTGAACACCTCACATCAAACGACAAATAATAAAATTTTGAAAAAGGTCTAATATTTAACCCTCTGGGCTCTAACTTGTGTATTTTAAGCAATTTTTCTAACTCAGCCCCTAATTAAGTTGGAGACATGAAAGTTTGCATACTTATAGCTGAACACTTGCGATAATACGATAAATCATAAAATTTTGAAAAAGTCATATTTAACCCTCCGGTCTCTAACTTCTGTATTTTAAGCAATTTTTCTAACTCAGACCCTAATTAAGTTGGAGACATGACATTTTGCATACATATAGCTGAACACCTCACATCTAACGACAAATAATAAAATTTTGAAAAAGTCTATTACGTCACCCTCTGGGCTCTAACTTGTGTATTTTAAGCAATTTTTCTAACTCAGCCCCTAATTAAGTTGGAGACATGAAATTTTGCATACTTATAGCTGAACACCTCACACCAAACAGCAAATAATAAAATTTTGAAAAAGTCTAATATTTAACCCTCTGGGCTCTAACTTGTGTATTTTAAGCAATTTTTCTAACTCAGCCCCTAATTATGTTGAAACATAAAAATTTGCATACTTATAGCTGAACACCTCACATCAAACGACAAATAATAAAATTATGAAAAAATCTAATATTTAACCTCTAATATTTTGTCTCGCGCAATTTTTAAATTTAATCTGTTTTGCAATATTATTTTTTGTTCATTTTGAATAATAAGTGTAATATGACGTAATTTGTTCTATTTCAGATTTCTAACGCATGTTAATGAATTTATTTTTCAATATCCTTTCTCTTTTAAAATTCACCTGTAAATATAGTTTTTATGGCGTAATTTCCAATAAATGCCTGCTTTTTATACCTAATTATTTAATTGTAATTTGAAGGTTTTTTTCTGTTTATAATAGTAACGTGTAAATAATTTTTTTATTTAAAGCAAACATTATTGTTTGCTCTGTTTATACAGTTGGCAACAGTTTAAAGTAATACCATTTTCTAAAATATGTAAAAAATATCTGTCAAAAGGCTGAATATTTGAATTTAAAATAGAAATAAAACCTCAAAAAATGAGTCAAATTAAAAAAAATAATAATAATGAAATCTGCAGACCGGATCTTCTATTGAATAAAATGATCTAAAAATGATTAAATTCCCATGTATAGCTTTTGCTCTTATAAATTTTTTTTAATGGAACGATTTTGTCCAACTTTAGTATTAAATATCTCTTAAAATAATTCTTCGATTTGAAAACTGAATGCATTAGTGTGTTGATCAAACATTTCGCTATAATACCACCGATTTTCATATATTTGTATGCAATAGTTTTCTTAATATTAACGAAAAAAGACCTCCGGTCACAAAAAATTCAAAACCGGCGGCGGCGGCGGCGGTGACAGCGTTAGTTACTTTTCATAGAATAGAGAGATATATAAAAATGAAAACTTGTCTATCTGTCTGTTTCTAATTCTATAAAAAATCCACAATTTGGAAGCCAAAATTGTGAAGAGATACGTACATGTGTATTAAAACATGGCCGAGACAACTAAAGTAATCCGGAATCGAAATAACTTATAAATAATTTTTAATTAATAAAAAACCACCAATTTAACAGCAATTTCTTATCAAATTTAAACATTTTTCGTTATAGCAGTTGCCAACAATTAAAAAACACAATAAAATTATTACTACAACAATTAATTTTCTACTGCAAGATTTCCACGTGAAAAATGAAAATGAAATAAATAGTTTGCCGAATTTAAAAAAAAGGTGAATATTACGTCATAACTTTTCTAATGCCAGATATTCACGTGAAATATGAAAATGAAATAAATGGTTTGACGAATTTAAATGAAAGTGAATATAACTTCATAACTTTTCTATTTCAAGGTTTCCACGTGAAAGAGGAAAATATTACGTCATATTGGAAATGTAAAGGGCATGGTGGATATAGTATAACGTCATATGAGTGTGAAAAATGTATTGAAGCATAATAAAAACCCGATTAGGGAAATATTGGCGTATTTTAACATTATTGCTCCAATTATAAATTGAAATAAGTTCATTTATACCTGTATTCTTTTGCGCCTGTTATATACATTTATACATTTTTATACAGCGTTTTGATATGATTCATTCAATAACATTTCGACTGCTTTTTTTTAATGTTTGTTTTGTGTTGTATGTTAAATTTTGAAATTGATTTTTCAGAACAAACATCCTTCAAATTCTGGGCAACGCCGGCACTTTAGCTTGTAACAGATAAATGGCTTTTGTATCTGTACATCTAATGCTAATATTATAAAGCGTTATAATATTATAAAGTATATAATATTATTAATGCTTGTAT
Source organism: Maratus speciosus (assembly GCA_963932465.1). Classification (NCBI taxonomy): domain Eukaryota; kingdom Metazoa; phylum Arthropoda; class Arachnida; order Araneae; family Salticidae; genus Maratus; species Maratus speciosus. The sequence goes on along the minus strand of OZ010797.1, from coordinate 201,093,952 downwards.
GGTTGTGAGGTGTTATCTCTGAAACTACATAGCCAACTTAAAAAAATGTTGGTGGCCATCTCTGCTCCGAAAAAAAGACTATTTTATGTCAGTGCAAGAACCTACATCGCTGCAGGAGCAAAAAAGTTCTAAAATTGTGATTTCTGCGATATTGATTGGGTTAAAAACTTTAAATTTGGTGCTTTAGTTACTTTTAAGATGTAAATACTCGTAATGAACGCTCTCTAAAAGGTTCAATTTGACGGATAAACGTAAAAATTTCTAGAAAGGTTCTAAACTATGATTTATTTGGAATACTGAAATTTTTGGGATACTGTTGGGGTTAGAAACTAGAACTTTGGCATGGTAGTAATTAATAAGATGTAAATGCTCGTTGTAGAACGAATTCTAAAAAATAGAAAGACTAAATAAAGCGGAAAAATATCTAAAGATGATCTAAGTAACGAAGAACATGGAACTGTTAGGAATATAAACATGAAAATTGACATGGCTGTATTTATCATGACGTAAATTCTCGCAATAGAACAATTTCTAAAAATGTCGCTATAAAAAACAGTGCAGAAACAAAAAACTTTCAAAATTTTTCTATTTTTCTGTTACTGCTGAGCCCAAAATCTTGAAATTTTGTTTCGGGTTAGTTTTAAAATATACAATTGTCTCTATGAATGGTTTCTAAAAAAATTAAAATTTAAAAAGATGAAATTAACGGAAAGCGATCTCAATTACCATTAATTTGGAATTATTAGGTACAGCAACTTTAAATATTTCATAATGCTGCATTTCCTCCGCAAAACATGCGATTTAAATGCAACAAAACTGATAGATACCCACCTAGCATTAAATAAATTGTGTAAATATTGAATAAAGACCTGCATGAAACAGTGAGTAGGTTGCCCGAAAGTACTTGTTAAAGTGTTCCTTCTCTAGGCTTTTCTCTCTCGCGCCAAGGCCACTAACAGAGGGAAGTGCCGTTTTAAATGTGATATGAATTTTTTATCCGATTCATTTTTCTAGACATTTTATCATAAGGTCATATTATCAATTATCATTAGTAGATTTTTTATATTTTAACTTATTCTGGTGAAATTTTGTAATCGGGTTCATATTGGCGTATTTTAGCTTGCATGATTTGCTGAATAAATATGTATGGATTTGTAAATTACTTCAAATGACACTTTGACAGCTCAAAAGTTATGCAGACGATATATTCAGATCTTGTGTCATACTTTATGTTGTAATCATTGCCGATTTCTTTTATTTAATACATGCTAAATACAGCTCAACTTGTGCAGAATATGTTTGAAAACAAAACAATACAGCGTATTAGTGGCCAGCATGCACTCATCATTTAAATCCGATCGAGCATATCTAAAACACACTCTAACGAAGCATTGCATGCCACTTTTGATGTATTCGGTACTTTGATACTATATTAGATTTTGTGAAGAGAATTCCTTAAATGTTATCGACAACCTCATAGCATCCGTGGAAAACAGATATTGTACAATATTAACTATTCCGGGGGAGCACACACCATATAAAGTATAGTCCATTCTTTTTAAATATCATATATTTGTCATTTAAAGTTACTCAAATTGGTGCGGAGCGTCTGATTATGCTCTTGACATCATTTTATACAGTTAAAATTCCGATATAAGTAAATTAGTGTTTCATTTTCTATTTTACTTTTAATATATTCCGTACTTATAATTTTATATCCATGCATGTCTGTCTTGCATGGTTAGATTTCCCATTTTTTTAAACAGTGTATACGAATTTATATATAAGATTTTGTAATTCTACAATTCGTTTATTTTCATTTTTTCAATTTTTCGCAGTATATGGACAATTAAAGATAACATCTCATTTTCTTTGGTTCCACATGTTATTATTAAATATATGTTCTCAGTAATATCGCTCAGACTAATCCCTCTGAGGGAAGTCCTAGTAAATACCATATTTTTTATTTCATGTATGATTTGGCGAATTTATACAAATTTTATTTTTACAAACGTGTACTAAACGGATCTACAGTCATAGAACATTTACACAGGTGTAAATAAACCTGAAATTAATAGTAAGTATACCACTGAGTAAAATTATGTATATAGTAAGTTGATCTTTTGTTATATATAAACAAAAATACATGTATTTGCAGCGAGAGTAATCTCTTACACATCTATTTCTAAACAAAACAATTGATTTTAAATATCATCTAAAGCTGATTGCTCGCAGTGTCGAGATGTAATTGAGTGCTCTTAAAAGATGCTTCTTATGGTTTATACATATATATATATAAGTAATGATATTCTTATAAAGATCACTAATGCATGATACTAGCCAAGAAGTGCTGAAATCGAATTTCCGTTCTCTCATTGATATTCCTAGCTGTTCAGATTCCATTGCAGGGTTGCCACAAGCGAGTATTTTAAAATTCTATTAGCTCCATTATTTTCTTTAATTAATTCTTTAATGTATTTCTCTTGAAATTGTTTTTAAACCGTCTATAATTCGTTTGGGGCTGGTAGTGCAAGGTAGAATTAAAAAGTAGTCGCCTGTGGCAGCTCTGCCATTGGAAACAGCAGGGACGAAAGTGCTGCTCCATAAATGGCCGATTGCTACAACTAAATTTTAATAGTATTCCTCGCCTTATTTAATTACAGAATTTTTGAGATTCAATAATGTGATTAAAATTTTGTGGTGAAAATCACTCATTTGTAGCGCAGCGCTTTAATCCCGGAAACAGGGATCCTGGTCTCCTTAAGTTGGACTCATAAATCTTTCGTGCTGCTCATCCAATAACAGAAGAATTCTTCGTGTTCTGTTTAATAAAACATTTGCTTCAGATTTATTTAAGAATAAGCCTTTAGAAAATACTATATTCAGTTTAAAATTGTTTTTAGATATTTTAGGAATATTTATCCTTTTACTTCTTCCCAGATAGCATGAACATTAGCAGCAAGTTTGATTTTTTTTATATTATCTTGCTGTGACAAATTTGAATTGAGAAATTTCCAGCGAATGTCCGTCAAAGTATACCATCACCCACTTGCATGAGTAGTTTGTTGTGAAACTGATAGCAAGACTTCTTTAATTCACGAAAATTTCGAAAGCAATCCCTCTGTTGAGAGAATAGACAATCAACAGATACGTATAAATTGCAGAAATTTTATTCGGTTGGCACCGCTTTTTTTAACAGAAGAAGCGCCAGAGCAGTCATTTTGACTGTTTTAATCATTTCAGCTTGGATTATTTTTTTTTAAACATCTATCTTAAGAAGTCACAATTTTTGGAATTTTCCTAAAAAGCCTGGCAAATTATTGCTACCAAATATGAATCGAAAGAAATTCAAATTAACGAAGACATTTTTAATTATAACTAGAAGCGCCACGAGCAGTCAAATTGACTGCCAGTAAAATTGGGTAGATTCAACTTGTTTTCCAGATCAGAAAACACTTTTGCTTGGAAAAACATATTCCCTACGCATTCTTTTCATTCACTCTTTCCTTTCAACAGGAAATTCACCCCCGCATTTTCGACTGCCCACCCTTTTTCTGCTAACTGTAACGCAGGACGCACACCGACGCAACACATGAAAATGTTGCTCGATTTCCGAGAAAAAACTGGTTTGAAACAGCTTTCTTCTTTCTTTCGACCTCTTTAGTTCTCCTATGTCGCACTTAATTTCCCCCCTGTCGCCTCAGTGTACGGCCTGCCTAGCAAAACACATTTCCCCTACATATTCCTTTCATTCATCATTTCTTTCAAGCATGAATTATTTCCACATGTATTACACCCCCCCCCCCCTCCCTGTTTCATGACTTTTTTGCGAAATACAACAGGTGGGAAATATGGAGCGCAGAATATGCTAAAAGAAATACCGGATCCAGTGCCATATGCAGGAAGAAATGCCGAGGACAATGTTTCCAGTGCTTGGAAGTTGTTATGGATGAATCCATGTAACGCCAAATAAAAAAATTCACGGAAGCAGAAGCAGTTTTGAATAATAAATAAAACCTGGAAAGATCTTTGGAAGAACTTTATACTTTTATTGCTATTATTTATGCAAGAGGAGGATACGTTTGCAGTCATATGGATTACGATTTTCTGTGGAATAGTAAATGGGGTCCTGCTTTTCTTCGAGAAATAATGTCGCGGAATCGGTTTCGAGATAAAATGAAAAATCTGTGGTTTGACTTGAATTCAACTAGAACTCAGCGTTTTGAAATCGATATGTTTGCTATTATTTCAGATATTTAGGATACATTTTAGTGCGCTATTTCCTGTAACCCAGGAGAAAATCTAGTTGTCAATGAGCAGTTATTTCCGTCCAAAGTCATGTGTAAGTTTATAAAGTATATGACAAGTAAATGGCTTCGGTAAGTAGTTCGGTATCAAGTTTTGGATGCTAGATGATATAGGCTCGAAGTTTAAATGCAATGGCTTGCCATATCTTGTAAAAGATAAATCATATAGATGGGAAATTGCGCATGAAGTAATGAATTATAAAACACAGCTGTATGAAACTGTTTTACTAAAGAGCGGATAAACTATTCTTGAGGTCTATCAAGTTAAAAATTAAACATGTGCTGATACTTAGTACGTTGCATCCAAATGTAAAGTGAAATTACAAAATAAGAAGAAACTTCCAGAAATAGTAGAGGTTCCGCAATAAAACCAAATGTAGAGTTGATATCGTTGACCAGATGAAGCGTAAATATTCTATTCGGGCTGGTTTACGTAGATGGCCAGTCCATGTTTTCTAAAATGTGCTAGATTTAGCAGGAATAAGTGTGTACGTGAGCTACCGAGAACCTGATTTGTAGAAATATTTCAAGGAATAGCTTCATATTTCTTTTAGCAGAAGGGTTAATACAGATTCATTGCAACAGAAAAACAAGCTCAAGACTGACCATAGAAAATTCCAATACTAGCAATAGACTCTGAAAGAAAAGACGCAAGTGCCAGATTGGACTTTGTAATAACATCAAAAGAAATAATGTATGTAAAAAATGTTCCTATTATGTTTGTGGAAAACATACTTCCAGCATCAAAAAAGTTGTGTTGTGTAAAACTCCTCATAGCATAAAAATGTGTTTTTATTAAAGGTAAGTAGAAATGTATTACAAAATTATCTATTTTTCTTATAAAAATAAGTTGTTTTTCTTTGAAGAAGTACTTAACACTAGAAAGACGGGAAATTTCACTCAAATTTTATAAAAACTATTTCGCACTAGAATTTTCATTTGAAACTATTAACTTATTTATTTAACTAGATTTTTTTTTATCCTTTAAACTAGGTTTCTAAAAAAATTTCTGGTTCGAAACGCGATACATTCATTTGGTAGCGGTCAAAGTGACCGCTCGCCGTCTTTCTAGTGTTAAAAGAAATAATTAAAAGTAATTACAATATTATAAAGTAGTATAAAGTAGTATAAAGTAGTATAAAGCATTTACAATTTAAGATATGCATTTAATTCATTAAGCAGTCAATTTGACTGATGTTGGCGCTTTTAGGTAGGGAGAATGCTTGGCGCTTCTAGTGTTAAACGCTATACTTATCAAATACCGAAAAGGCTCGAAATGAAAAGTACAAATATTATCCTAACTTGCTTATGGTGGTAAAGTTGGTGCATGTACCTTAACGGTATGTATCAATAGACCTAATCTGGTCTACGGACACTTTCGAAGGGGTTAAACTTATAGTATAACAGCTGTAAACAGTTAATGTGTCATGGAAAGGTTACTTGTTTGCCGTTAATTTGCAATAAGTTTGATGCAGCATCAATTTAACTTGCATCACAAGTTATCTCCAAGTTCAAAGTGTTGACTTCGGCGTTTGCGTTATCTTGTTGCAGTCTTCTTATAAACTTTCAGTCTTATCGTGCTGAGCTTGCGTTAATTTTGCAGTTTTTCAAAGCTAGACTTCTGCAGATTTTCTGCAAACTAAAAATGCTATGTGTCTTGCGCTTTGTGACACACGCAGCATACGAAATGCTATTTGGGTCATTACTAACAATGACGTACGCAGCGTGAGACATAATATCTGGCTGAATTTTTAATTAGACATTCCGAATTATCACCAGAAAGTATTAACTCTTATTTTTGCTTTACAAGATGATTGATTTGGCATATATAATGTAAGAGAAAATTATCAATTAAATTTTTGTTGTGTGCATTCAAAATTTATTAAAAAACAAATCTACCAGATGCGGCAGCACTGGTGGCTAGTGACTTACATCCGCTAACGTCGCTAGAGTTCAAGGGGTTAAAATTAGTTTAACCGACGATTCTAAATATCCAAGTGATTTCAGAAAACGTAAGCAAATAATAAAATTCACACCCGAAAAGTTTTAAGACAAATATTTAGTAGATCTTAACTTTTTTAGACACACGTGTTCCAGCCTACGTTGTTAGAAGTTCAAGAAATAAGGTTGTTTTAAATAAGCAACCTTTATAAATGGCAACGCAACTTAACTCTATGTACCTCGATGGTACTTTAACCTTGGGGACGAGCGACCGGTGTGGTGTACGTACCGCGTAAGCGGCTCAGAATCCGTATTTAATCGGAGTATTTTCCCGATTTCATTAGCGAAAAATTTCTGTTTTTAAAAACCGGTGATAAAAGATGTAAATATGATCGTCTCGAGAGGTTAAAGAACCATTAATGCAAATTTTATAAAATTTATTTAATGCATCGATAAGTTGTAATACAGTTTAGAATGAGTTTTAGATACTGTATTTTATCTTGTTCTAAAAGTATTATTGGTTACACAAAACAAAAATGTTTTCAAAACGATGATTTCTTTTTCGCCTTCATCTTTCCAGTTTTTTTGACGTTGAAAGATTGAGGAGGGGGAAATTTTTCCGTTCGGATGTATTTCTATTGTAAGAGCCTTATATTTGTACATATCCTAATTCTATAAAATATTAAAAAAAAATATTTTAAGTAAAAGATTTGAGTGGAGTTATAAATATTGGACAAAATCCCTATAAATTCAAATGTAATTTTAATAGACATGATTTAAAAGACGTGATTTTAATAGACAATATCATTCTAAAATTTATTAAATGATTGCGTAAATCTTCTAATGTAATTTCAAAAATTCACGAAAAATACTTTAGAAGATGAAATTTTCATTAATTCATAATTTGCACATAAAGGGTTAAAAAAAAACTTTAAAAATGCAGGAATTAATGTTAAATTACGGAATACGCAGTAATGCCAATTCTGTGGTGTTTTATATTTTGATTGCGGAGTTGTTGCCACTTTTTAAAAATAGAAATATTTGGGTCTCTTAATGACAGATTGATTAAAACGAATGTTTGTATTCGAAAAGTGCTTACAATCTGAAAAAAAGAAAAAAAACGGAACTGGCAACACTGCCCTCATATGACATATTTGACATTGTGAACGAAGCAAATTTAGCATGGTATTTATAATCACGTAATTTCTTAACTTATTGTTTATCTGTTATTAATAAATAATCACATCAGTATGTAATAGAAACGTATAGCTTATTATTGTTAACCATACCGCGCTATTTCTTTAAATTTTTCATAATTTTCTTTGTTTGTATTTAAATTAGAGTTTTCAAGTATTTTGTTATAATGTATTTGTTTGTCAGTTATTAGCACATAACATCATCAATATGACATAGATACGCTTATTTTAATATTTTACGCCATATCACGCAATCTGTTTCTTTATTTTGTCCAAAATGTTCTTAGTTAGTATTTTAGTTTCGAATTTGAATTAAAATGTGTACATTTTTCCATGTTCCAACCCTTTGTTGTCAACATTAATATGCGCATACATATGTATTTGCATATGTTTGATATTTTGCAATTATTTTAATTAAAAGTATATTTTCATAGAACACATAATATGGCTGAGACATTAGGAGCTTAGAATTGTCTGTTGATCTTATTCTGTATTTCTTAAATTTGTTTAAAGTCAAATGAAAACAGTTGTCCCTTGACTTAGTATCACTTCCCTTATTTTTATCAATTGGTGTATCTAGAGTGCTGCACAGACAACTATTTTTTCATTCTACCTCGCATCACTTTATCGAAACAAAAACCTTTAACATATAGTTTGACAACATTTGCTAGAGAAATATATATATATTTTTTAATTAGTGAAAATCTGTCGCCTGTCGCAGCCCTGTACCTAGCACTAAATATATTGTCAAATCTTAAAAACTTTCGCCCGCTGTTGTAAAAACTATGGGAGAAGCTTCTAAAATTATCTCGTTTGCATTTGAATACTTTTAAATTATTTTTTTTTTTACATTGGATATCTGAGTTCGATCTCTACAAAGTCAATTTTTTACTTTTTCGATTTCGTTTACTTTCACATTCAGAATCGGTCCCCATAAAAATATCCTGAAAAAAATAAGGCCTTTCAGATATTGACCGCACCTATACAATGCAAAGAGCCTTTTAAATATATTGAAATGCAAACAAGATATTTAAACAAAATTCTCCTGTAGGATTAAGATTAGCCAGCAGGCATTTTTGCGTGAGCGAAGTAGCCTCATAACCCTTTAGTGGGCGGTGTCCACAAAAAGAGGACACCTAATTTTAACTCTAATTTTAATTAAACTGACAAATGGCACCAAGAATATTAAATTAAAATTTTACTTTTATAAAGTACGGAAAAATAAGCAGGTTTTTATTTTCTAATAAATTCGTTTGTGAATTCTGGGGTCAATCCTCTCATTTCATCACTTTACAAACATGATTACTCCGCGCCGGAAAGGGTTAAGATAATGACACGCGATTTTAAGCAAATATATGGTGACAGTGGGTACACTGAAAAACGAATCATATATCAGTAATTTTTAGATGTTTCATCTGGTGTAAAAACTAAACAAAATAATAGCGTGGATTTTAAATAAACTAGTTTTGCATCTTTACTCCCACTTTCATTTTTTGTAGCAACAGACCATAGAATACTAGGACTACACGCTGGAATTAAAGAGGTGTCTACCGTAGGCAATTAATTTCAGAGTTTGTACCGGCCCTTGAAATTTAAGATTAGTATTTTTTTTTTTTTTTTTTTTAGTTTTTTTCGCATTAAATAATCTTAGAAAACTTTTTCAAAATAATTCAGAAATATTATTTTGCAGAACTTTCGAATTCATAATACTTGACATAAATCAGAAAAATAATTTGTCGTGATTGTATTTATAAGTGTTTGGTTTTATGATAAAAACCAGGTAGCATCGCTTTTTCATTTGAAGCACATAGAAGAATGCGTATTCAGTTTGTTTATACATAAGCAATTGAAATGCTTTGGCTTACTCTTACATATGTAAACTTCAAAACTATAATGAGCTGCTACCTTAACCCTTAAATGCGCCATTTTTTATTTTGTTTCGAAAAAAATGTATATGATACTCTGAAAGGTTCATAACACAGGAAAAATAATGAAAAAAATCAGAGATATATTTTTCATATAATACGTCAATCTTTTTCTTCTGTTGCACATCTGCAATACAAGTAAAAACTACTGTAGTGTGGTGTTTTCCGCTAAAATAGTGCAAATTAGTAAATACTTTAATAAATATGTCTCCAAATACCTTATTTTATATAGTAATTTATTTTATAAAACTTAACCTTTAACCTTTTAATTCCCATAATAGAATACGTTCTAGAAATTACGTAGTTCAGATAACCTAACTTTATACCAGAAAGTTTCAAAGGTTAATTTCGCTTTATTTTAATACGGAATGTCTGTTTTTTAATTAAATCAACTATTGCTACTTGAATTTTCTGGTGTGAATTTGATATATGCGAAAAAAAAAATCTATTAAATTCAAAACAGTGTTGTTTGCATGTATGCAAAGCTGCGCACTAAAGGGTTAAAAACTGAGGCCTTTCCCAGTTTTTGTTAATGAATGTAAAGCAAAAAGTCCGAGAATGAATATCTCTTACCTTTGTAACCGAAAATAAACCCATAAAGATCATGTGCATTTTATGCCAAAGCAGTAGAACCTACCTTTAACATATTTCTTCACGAAAAACAAATTTGTTTTAAATTCAAAACAGCGTTGTTTGCATATATGCAAGGCTGCGCTTTCCGGTCTCTCTTACAGGGCTGCCACAGGGGATGATTTTTTCATTCCACCTCACATCTCATTTTCAAAACAAAAATCATTGACATACTTTCCTGGAACATTTGCAAAAGAAATATATTATAAAATCTGTTTTATTTTAATAGTGGTGTCAATAGAATAGAAAAATAGTCGCCCTGTGACAGCCTTCCTCTTCGATATTCGTAATGGTTTGGATTCAAATGTAAACTGAAATCTCGGACCACTTACTCCTTATACGGAAAAGTTGTGATTAGGAACCTATAACATCCAATATTTAAAAAAATTCTTTCAAAAATCTCACTTTTCACGTAAATATTTATGACAGTTATTGTAATGCAGATGTTGAACGTTTAAAAAAATTCGATCAACTGCTCATCCAGCAACAGACGAATTCTTCGTCTACGGATTAATTAAATTTTTTCGAAGATTAAAAAAAAAAAAAGTTAGTTCTTATTAACCCCTTCAGTACCGGCAACTTTTACACAAATTTAATTCGGCTGGCACCACTTTTTTTTATAAAAAAGTTAATTTTACATAAATAATCACGCAAATGCTTGAATGAGGAATTTGCACACATGGGGGAATTGAACATTTTTATATTTTTCTGTTAATTCCACATCACCACATGTTATCAAAAACGCAAAAAAAAAAAAAAAAAAAAAAAAAAAAAAAAAACATTAACAATTAACACGTTGAGTGCCAAGGTGACTGGCACTGAATCTGGAAAATTTACAACGTTTTAAGTATTTTTTAAGAAAGTATAATCCTGTAATAATTAAAAGGTATTTAATTTTTAAATATATTTTCAGTAATTACTTAAATCAATACATATATATTTAGTTTTATATTTTAGACCGTGAGTCATCTGTGGTCAGCCATCATCTAAGATTAGTATTTTTTTTATGTTTATTTCGCATTAAATAATTTTAGAAAATTCTTTCAAAATTGTTTAGAAATATTATTTTGCAAGAACTTTCTAAATCATAATACTTAACATAAATCATTAAAAGCATTTAATGTGATTGTATTTATGAGTATTTGATTTTATGATAAATACCAGGTAGCATCGCTTTTTCATTTCAAGCACATAGAAGAATGCGTATTCAGTTTGTCTATGCATAAACAGTTGAAATGCTTTGGCTTACTCTTACGTATGTGAACTTCAAAACCAGTGGTGTAGTCGTAAAAAAAAACAGTGGGTATACGTTCTAAGCAGAGGGTATACGCTCAAGGCAGAGAGTATACCCTCATGCATATATACTATAGCTTTCTTGAGAAACAGAGGGTATACGGTGTTCCTTAAAAAAATCCAGAGGGTATACGACGTACACCCCCGTATACCCTCCACTACATCCCTGTTCAAAACTATACTGACAAGGGAACCACTTTAGGTGTTGCTCGCACCTAGTATTGAAACCTGGTGCATTTTAAAGCTCTATATTAGGAAGTTTGGGAATCGATAAAATTTTTTTGTTAAAATAATATTTTTTGATTTTACAGCCGATTAACTTTCTGAAAATTCAATTTTCGAGACCACTTTTCGGGCTGTTAAAGTAAAAGTTTAAAAAAGAAAAATAGTTAAAAATATAAATTAGTCAATAATAACTATAAAATGTTGAAAAAAGTTTTAAAATTTGATTTTATTACATGCACATGTATGGAGTTCTTACATAAAATGCTTTTTAGTAATTAAAACAAAAATTAACCATGCGTATATTCTAGAAGGAGGATTTTGTTTTAAGCAAAAGAGAGACTAACACTAATCCTGTACCAATCGATGAAAAAATTGGTATTTTCAACGTTAAAGATTTATGAAAGCCCTTTTTCTCTTTCTGTCTTTTTTCATTGATTAAATATGCTTATCCCTCTCGCTGTGCAGCCCGAGATATGCTCGGACATGCATTTTTTCGTCAGATTACAGTGAATTCTCGATAAGTCGAAGTCTAATAAGTGGAATATTTGTTTAAGTCGAAATTTACACGAAGTCCCAACCCCTTTATTACAAATCAATGTTAAACATTCTCATTCTGTCCAAGTCTAGATCTTTTAAGTCGATATTTTTTCAGAAAGATAAATAACACTAATTGGATGAATCTCTTAATTTTTCAGCCACAGCTCAAAAATACCGGCAGTTTCTGTTAGATAAAACTTTTCTGTACTCCTTCGCCGGCTTTGAAGGACGCTATTTTTACTTCCCACCTTGGACAGTGAGAAGAGTCTGCGAGTTTGCAATTTCGGTGGCAATCATTCACCCTCCCCCATTCTTTTCTCCTTTACGTATTCACTTTTCTTAACTTGGATTCTTTCGAAACAGAACAGGCATTGTAATTTGCCAAATTTCTCACGCTTTTACGGAAGGATTTCGATTCCATTATTGAGCTTTCTTGGGTTCTTTGTTTTAATGTTGAGTCTTGTCATTTTAGCGTTTATTGCTTTCACATCGTGATACGCTTTTAGTTGGGTGTTTTAAAATGTTGAAGCGGAAATTGGAAATTCTTACTTTAGAACAAAAGTAAATTTAATAAGATATTGAAAAAAATCCTAATTTAATGAATAAGATGTAGCCCTGAAAAATGATATCCCTCCCAAAACACTTTCTAACAGACTGAAAGATAAAGAACGCATTTTCAAACGGCGTAAGTCAAATGTCAAACCAAAGTGCAAGATGATGACGTAGAAATGATGAATACGTGTGCCTCCCAGATATCTAAACAGACCTCGTAAAATGGTTTACATATTACAGTACACAGAAGAGTGTAATTCCTTTCAGTGGTACGATGTTACATGAGAATGCTTTGGATTTCACAAAATTATTGAATGTTTAAGGAATCCCTGCTAGCACAGGATGACTGGAAAAATTTAAAGCCAGACACAACATTGTGTTTCGGACATTAGACACTGAAGAAAAAGATGTGTCTGATACGCTGTGTGATGAATGGAAGATAGTTTCATTACCCAAACTTCTTGCAGGCTATACTGCGAACGACATTTACAATGTGGTTGAAATGGGAGATTTTTACAAATGCTTTCCTAACAAGCCAATAATGTTTAATGGGTAATCATGTTCCGGTGGAGAGTTAAGTAAAGAACGTTTAAAAGTGCTTGTCGGAGCAAATGCTTCTGGAATAGAAAAAATCCGTTTACTGGCCATTGCTAAATACAAAAATCCTCGCAGTTTCAAACATAAAAAGTTACTTCCGGTAGAGTACAGATCCAATAACAAGGTTTGAATGACACTGCTAACGTTCGAGGAGTACATCAGAAATTTGGATGTAGTGTTTCATGCAAAAAAGCGTAAAATGTTGATCTTCATTGATCCGTGTACATCTCACGATCAACATTTGAACTTGAAATCTATCAAGTTAGAATTTCTCCCTTCTAACACAACTTTTAAACTACAGCCAGCAGTCTAGGGAATAATTAATGTTTAAATGTTTAAAACATTCCTACAGAAATGGGTAGAAGGCAATCGAGGATGACGAAAATGGAAAAAAAAATTGTGATGTGTAAGAAGCAATTAGATTGATTTCAAGTGCCTGGAACAACGATGTGAAACAAATCACTATCAAAAATTGCTTCAGTAGATGTGGCTTCTTTGCAAGCAATGTGCACTCATGTGTTGTGAATGAAAATCTACAATATCAAGTTATTTCTGAAGATGACGATAACGAGTCTTTGAATATTGACGAAAATGTTACAGTTTGCGGAGAAATTAGTAATTCAGATATAGTTGAAGCAAGGGAAAAGGTGGAGAACGATCTTGAGTCTGAGGATGATGAGGAAGTAAATTGCGTTTCACCTCCAAACAATTAAGAAGCGCATGCGTCAACGACGACACTACAGCACTATTTCGAAAGTAGTGACGGTGTGGACGATTCTCTTTACCTTTGTTTGCATACTTTCTGACATGTGAAAGACAAAAAAGTTTCTTCAAGCAATCATCATTAACAAGTTTTTTTTTTTTTCAGAAAACTTGAGTTTGTAAGTACCTAATATGTACCAATTAAATTATATCTCTCTTTAGCGCTCATTTTGCCAGACTCTGTTATTAGAGTATAATTGCAATCCCTATGTATATGACTGAAGTACTTTTCATACATTTTCTGTACGTATTTAAGGATTTTCGATAAGTCGAACTTACGATAACTCGAAAATTTTGTCGGTCCCTTCGAATTCGACTTATCGAGAATTCACTTGATACTATTTGGTTATTCCCACCAGTTGCTTTTTAGCGAAAACTTTGTCTGATTTAATCATGACATTTCTCCCCCCCCCCCCCCCCATTTACGATGGTCAAAAATTTCTGCTTTAAAGAAACCGGTGATAAACGATTAAAAATTCTGTAAAAGACAATCATTGCGAGGAATTACTTACGCAGCGAGAGCGTTAACGGTAAGATGTTTTGCACATTTATGTGAATTTATAGTTTTATAAAAAATGAGTATAAATGAGTAATAATTAGAAAGTAGAGATGAAGCCATAAAATGTAATGAACAAAGATCTTCCATAAATTGTCTTATCGGATACAATAATTACATTTTCTCCTAAGAAATTAGAAAAAAAAAAAGAAAAAAAAACGTGCTATTCTATTTACATTGAAAAAGCAAATGCGCATGTATGACACAACTGGATAAATTAATGCTATTAGAAAATTTAGAAAATAATGATAAAAAAAATATTATTAGAATAATTAAGTTCGCAGAAAACAAAATCATTAACTTTAATGAATTAAACAGAAGACAGGAAAATTACACGCAAGTTTCCTTTCTCAGGAAATGTTGGAATTTCAAGTCATATAATGTATTCATGAACAATTAAAAAAATAATTTAGAAATGCATTTTTTCTGAACTGTTAATTATCATGTTTGCATTTATTATTAATTTTTTAATGAATTTCTAAAACACTTTTCTTATTTAGCGGTTCATTTTATTTAATATAAATTAACTAATATTTTAAAAGAACTTTTATAGTCCCCCTTAAATATTTAATATTAACTGTCCTTATCACCAAATATGTAGGATGCTTAAAAAGCATAAAAAGAACAAAAGTATATCTCGTTTAACACAAGTACGCTTAAAACGAGCAATTTAGACGTTAAAAGTGTTTCATCATTTATGCAATATTATTATTTTTCCCGCTTTTTACGATCTAAAAATATAGGATCAGTGCTAATATGAGCAAAATTTCTGTTTTTTTTGTTTTTTGTTTTTTTTTTCAAAGTAATTTTTGGCCAAAAATAGGTATAATTAAGAATGAAATCGCTTATTTATATAACAATGGTCCCTTTTAGAGATAATACCTCTACTTTACAACAGTCTGTCAAATCTATGGAACTATGAATAAAGCGGAATCGACATATACTTAAAATAGTGAAACTTCAACTGTAACCACTTTCTCAGGAGTTGATTACCGCTGGGGCAAGCTTCCACCAGTAAACTTAAATAGATATTTTCTCAATATTTAAACACCTTATTTACGCAGAACTTCAATCATAAATTATGTCAAAAACAGATATACATTTTTACTGGTAGAAAATTATTTCGGCAGCAGTCTGGACATGCTCTTCCGCCATATTGTGGCAACCTAAGCAGCTGCCTGTCAGAGTCAGCGAAAAAGATTTAAATACCTAGGTATGCTGACACCAGTAAAAACAAATAGACATTTTTACTATATTTGTGAGAGATATTTTCCATAAATAAGGCGCTTAAATAAGACGAAATTTTGTATTCAGATCGAAAACTTTTATATTTTTGTTTCTTTAAATCCGAACTCTTTCTACTGTATTAACAAGGCTTTCTAGGTGCGTTCGTAATTATATAAATACGTAGCACCTATATTCATCGCCTGATCCGTCTATCTGTCTGACCGTATATAACAGCGCATAAACTGCTCAACCAAAAGGTTCGAAATTTAATATGTATAATCGTTGCAGAATTTTGTCCAGTCATTTCAAATTTTCTGAAAATACAATCAAAACTTAAAAAGATATTAATAAAAGTTTTATTCATTCTATTAAATTTTATCATACGTAATTAATTCAACGATATCTCATGATAGGTAATGATTCTAGGTTGCCATGGTGATTACGTTATATTTAAGGTGATGTCATAATATTTCTGTATTACTGAATTAAAAATATATATAAGTAATAAATTTTGTATTCATGCATTTTTGCATAAGACAGGGAATTCAGGGAATTTTTGAGAACAAATATCAGTATTTCTTCTTACAGGAAAATAAATCTAGTTTAAACGGGCGAATTTTCGCCTAATTTAAGAACTTATTTTCTATAAGAAAATACTGGTACCGAAATATTTCCTGGTCTTGAAATTTCTGGATAAGTACGACCCCTGATAAGGATGCAACAGCTACTGCACCAAGCTCTGAATATTTTTAATACTAGTTATAGTACGAACCCACCTCATTTGTCACGTTTAATGTACAATTACGACTTGTTTGTCTTTTACTGCTCTATTACAATTGAAAGGTTATTTGAAATAAATAGCTCGAAGATTGCATTGACTATTGCAATATTAGCCAATGCATGAACTTTGCTTTCAAAGTTGACCAGTAGCTGAATTCATCTATGCGCTCTTATCACGACTGCCATGAGAAGTTAACAAAGGAAATGCGACCTGCGTAAGTATTCAACCTATCTTCGTTGGACATTGGGCAATGTTAGCTAAGTTTTTCTGGGGGGGGGGATGAAGTAACTGTCCTTCATTCATGTATTTAGGAATTACTAGTTTTTTAACGGCTTTGACTTTCTCCTGTGATTTCATTTAAACGAAAGACCCGTCTAACGAAAATGACAAGACTCAATATTTTATGTTAGTTTTATGATATAAAATTAATTTTAGAATTTAGATAATTAGAGCAATTAATAGTAGTAAGTAGTTTAATAATGTGTTCGTGTTTTTAAGATTTTTATTATCTTCACGGTTAATTCGAGTAACAATTAAACTTTCATGATTCTCCTGCTAATAATACTAACCGAATTTTTCTGTATTAGCAGATTCCGTAATTTCAAATTTATAGGAGTTAATGTTAAAAGAATTTTATTAACTTTGTGCCTATAAGAATGAAAAAAATGCTAATTAACCCTTTTTACTCCTTTGTCGCGACATCATCTTTCTTTGCAAAAATTTTTTTGGTACCAGTAATAAAGGAAAATAAAATTTGCCGTATTTAATCAGTGAATTTTTGAAATTGTGCACTTGAAATAATTTTCTTTTTAAAAAAGTGTTACCGGCCGAATAAAATTTATATAAGAGGCACCGGAGTCGAAAAGGCTAATATTTATGCACAAATGTATAAAATACATTGATTAGGATTTAAATAATAGCAAATGGAAGAAAACAAATACTAAAATTTCACTAACATATCTCTTCACTATTTAGTTGTATTAGACTCGTTTTACATATTTATGTATTTAACTTTATTCATAAAAGGTATGTATTTTACATTGAGGTCGCGGTGCCCTATACATTTTTTAGAAGTGATACTACTATTTTTATACTATAATTTTTATTAGAATTTATTATTACCCATGTAGGAACAATTTACCAGAAGCATAGCTGCCAATTTTTACGCTTTTTTTCTACCACTAAAATTTAAAAGAAAATTTTCAGTTATAAAACCATCTAAATCTGCAATTTAAATGAGGCAAAGATTTCTGTTAAATTTTAGTGACCAGATAAAGCGTAAAAGTTAGCAGCTATGACAGGAGCATTAAAATTTCAAAATAGAGGCATCAAATATATAAAAAATGCAAGATGCAGAAACCATTACTATATGTGTAAATTATGTGTAAATGTTCTCTATATGCTTTACTTATAATACATTTTTTACAACTTTACGCTCACTCTCTATAAAGCATATTAAATCTAGAAATTTGAAACTGCACGTGTTCATTCAATTGTTTCTGAAAAACAATCTAAAATTGTAAATGTAGCTATAATATTACAGAATATATTCCGGAATACATTTTGTTAATTTACTATATGTTTCAGTAATTATGTTTTAACTTCATGTCTTTTTAAGAAAAAAAAGGAAAATGCCTATTATTATTAACCCCTTAATTCTCGTTCCCGTGATATTCACGGGCTTTGTCTTTTATTCAGATTCTTTGATTCTCATCAGTTTTCTAAATTAGTGTAATTGGCTTTATTGTGGTATCATTTTACCTGTCATTAAATAAGGTGAATATCTCTTTTTCAAAAAAGTGGTACCAATAAGCAATTTGAATTTTTAAAAAGCAATTTAATGCGACCTCTAAGGGGTTAATAAATACCATATTTTTTTATTTCATGTATGATTTGACGAATTAATATAAATTTTATTTTTACAAACGTGTATTAAACGGATCTAAGTCATAGAATATTTACACAGGTGTAAATAAAACTGAAATAGTAAGTAAACCAGTGAGTAAAATTATGTATATAGTAAGTTGATTCCTTTGTTATATATAAACTAAAATACATGTATTTGCAGCGAGAGAAATCTCTTACATATCTATTTCTAAACAAAACAATTGATTTTAAATATTATATTAAATCTGATTGCTCGCAGTGTCGAGATGTAATTTAGTGCTCTTGAAAGATGCTTCTTATGGTTTATGTATATATATACAGTGTAACTTCAAAAATCCTGCATCGAAATAATATTTTCCCGTCCTTTTTCTTTTACTCTTCAAAGTTATGGGAGAATAAAATAGCAATTCTTTATGAATTAAAAACTTCAAGATCGAAAGTAAAAATCGGAAGAAAAAAAAATATGTGACTGTTTTTTTTTTTCATTTGTCAGAGACGATTTTATTTTCTGAGCAAATTTTCTGTGACCTGCACTGTTGCTTAGCAACGGGAACAGCTTTGACGGATTGATGGCACAGTATATGGCCGGAACGAGTTTTCGATAACGGCGACATCAATGATGCGAAACAATTTTTAGGCTTTCACAATTTCACCTGAAAAAGTCTCAATTTATAAGCTGATTGAACACGCGATATCTGAAAATGCATTAAGTGTCGAAAAAAGGGATGTAGATGTTTGGCTAAGCATTGTCGAAAATGCAGCTATACTGAACAATTTAATGAACAGCGAGATTGCTGACGCTGTGCTGAATAGAGCTACCTAGTAATGCTAGAGCTAATGCCAGTAGAAGTTCAGAAGATGAGGATAACCAACCGGCAGAAAAAGAAGGTATATAGAAAAGAAGAAAATTTTACTGGAGAATTAATATATGCTTTAGAGAATTAGGACTGTATTTCCAAAATAGATATTCTTCATTTGTATAAACTACAAAAAACTTGTGAAAGAACGGCGAAAAAAAAATGAAGGAAACAAAATTGACATCGATGTTTCCGAAATTGCAAGAGAAGAAATAATTACACTCTTTATTAGATTTTTTTCTGTAATATAGAAAATATCAGTTAAATTAAGTTTTTTATATTTAATTTTCTCTTTTTCTTACATAATTATCACTTACTAATGAATTAAATTATGGCTAAAAGCACCATAAAGAATATCGTACTACTTTTGATATTCCTAGTTACTACTTTTGAAATTCCTTCAAAAATCCGGAATTTTCAAAAATCCGGCATAGTCTCGGTCCCGATGATGCCGGATTTTTGAAGTTATACTGTATATATATTTAGATAATGGTATTTTCATAAAGATCACTAATGCATGATACTAGTCAAGAAGTGCTGAAATCGAATTTCCGTTCTCTCATTGATATTCCTAGCTGTTCAGATTCCATTTCAGGGTTGCCACAAGCGAGTATTTTTAAATTCTATTCGCACCTCTATTTTTTTTTAATTCTTTAATAGGTTGACTGCCACGCTACGAGTATACTCGTAGCTTCAATATTTAAACAGTTAATGTGGCATGGAAAGGTTACTACATTACAGTATTTTTTATTATCTGCTGCCGTTAATTTGCAATAAGTTTGATGCAGCATGAATTTAACTTGCATGACAAGTTAGCTGGAAGTTCAAAGTGTGTTGACTTCGGCATTTGCGTTATGTTGCTGCAATCTTGTTGTGAACTTTCAGTCTTGTCATGCTGAGCTTGCTGCAATTTTGCAGTTTTTCAAGGCAAGACTTCTGCAAATTTTCTGCAAACTAAAAGTACTATGTGGGTTGCGCTCTGTGACACACGCAGCATACGTCATGCTATTTGGGTCATTTCCAACAATGACGTACGACATAATATCTGGCTGATTTTTAATTAGACATTCCGAATTTTCACCAGAAAGTTTTAACTCTTATTTTTGCTTTACAAGATGATTGATTTCGCATATATAAAGTAAAAGAAAATTATCAATTAAATTTTTGTTGTGTGAGTTCAAAATTTCTTAAAAAACAAATCCACCAGATACGGCAACACTGCTGGCTAGTGACATACATCCGCTAACAACGCTAGAGTTCAAGGGGTTAAAATTAGATTAACCGATGATTCGAAATATTCAAGTGATTTCAGTAAAATTAAGCCAATTATAAAATTCACACCCGAAAAGTCTTAAGACAAATATTTAGTATATTTGAGCTTGTTTGGCAACATTCACGTCCTGGTCTACGTTGTTAGAAGTTCAAGAAATAAGGTTGTTTTATATGGGCAACCTTTATAAATGGCAACGCATTTTAACCGTACGTACCTCGATGGTATTTTAACACCTTGGCGACGAGCCGCGGAATCTGTTCAGAATCCTTATTTAACCCTTAATTGTATAGTGATGTAAATTCCCATCACCTTTTTATTTAATTTTTAATACATAAATTAAGTTCTTACAACCACTATATTTATATAGAAATATTAATCCTCTAAAAATTACAAAAATATGCTACTAAGTAAAACTAAAAATCTATCTTAAGCTTTCTGGTGTCTGATCCTTAATATAAAAATAAAAAACACAATTCTAAGAGAATAATAAATGCAATTAAGGGTTAATCCGAGCATTTTCCCGATTTCATTAGTCAAAAATTTCTGTTATTAAAAACCGGTGATAAAGTTAAACAGCCATTAAAGAAAATTTTATAAAATTTATTTAATGCGTCGATAAGTGGTCATACAGTTTAGAATGAGTTTTAGATACTGTATTTTATCTTGTTCCAAAAGTATTATTGGTTGCACAAAACAGAACTGTTTTCAAAACGATAGTTTCTTTTTCGTCTGCATCTTTCTAGCTTTTTTGACGTTGAAAGATTGAGGAGGTGGAAAAATTTCAGTTCGGATATATTTCTATTGTAAGAGCCTTATATTTGTACTAATTTTTAATTAAATTGTTTCCTAATTCTCCAAAATCATAAAAAAAATATTTTAAATAAAAGATTTGAGTGGAGTTATAAATATTGGACAAAACCCCTATAAATTCAAATTTAATTAATTGATTTTTAATTGATAATATCATTCTAAAATTTATTAAATGATTGCGAAAATCTTCTAATGTAATTTAAAAATTTCACGAAAAATGCTTTAGAAGATTAAATTTTCATTAATTCATAATTTGGAACATGAAGGGTTAAAAAAAAAACTTTAAAAATGCAGGAATTAATGTTAAGTTACGGAATACGCAGTTTTGCCAATTCTGCGATGTTTTATATTTTGATTGCGGGGTTGTTGCCACTTTTTAAAAATAGTAATATTTGGATTTCTTAATGACTTGATTAAAACGAATGTTTGTATTCTAAAAGTGCTTACAATCAGGATTTAAAAAAAAAAAAAAAAAAAAAAAAAAACGCAACTGGCAACGTTGTTCTCATATGACATATTTGACATTGTGAACGAAGCAAATTTAGCATGGTATTTATAATCACGTAATTTCTTAACTTATTGTTTATCTGTTATTAATAAATAATCATATCAGTATGGAATGGAAACGTATAGCTTATTATTCTTAAACATATCGCGCTATCTATTTCTTTATTTTTTTTCATAATTTTCTTTGTTTATATTTAATTTAGAGTTTTCAAGTATTTTATTATAATGTATTTGTTTGTCTATTATTAGCACATAACATAATCAATATGACATAGATAGGCTTATCTTAATATTTTTCGCCGTATCACGCCATCTGTTTCTTTATTTTGTCCAAAATTCTCTTCGTTTGTATTTTAGTTTGAAACTTGAATTAAAATATGTATATTTTTCCATGTATGTATTTCCATGTATGTACATATGTATTTGTATATATTTGATATTTTGCAATTATTTTAATTAAAAGTATATTTTCATAGAACACTTAGGAGCTTAGAATTGTCTGCTTATCTTATTCTGTATTTCTTAATTCGTTTAAAATAAAAGTAAACAGTTCCCCCTAGACTTAGTATCACTTCCCTTATTTTTATCAATTGATGTATCTATGCCACAGGCAGTCATTTTTTCATTCTAACTCGGATCGCTTTATCAAAACAAAAACTTTTGACATATAATATGACAACATTTGCAAGAGAAATATATTAATTTTTTTTTAAATAGTGAAAAATTGTCGCCTGTGGAAGCCCTGTACCTAGCACTAAACACATTGTAAAATCTTGATAATGTATCGCCAGTATTCAGGACACAAGTGAAACCACCGCATTTAAGTGGCTACTTTACTTACGCGAAAACTTCCGCTCGCTGTTGTTAAAACTATGAGAGAAACTTTTAAAATTATCTATTTGCATTTAAATACTTTTAAATTATTTTTTTACATTGGATATCTGAGTTCGATCTCTGCAAAGACGATTTTTTACTTTTTTTCGATTCCGTTTACTTTCACATTTAGAACCGGTCCTCACAAAAATATCACCCCCACCCCCACCCCACCCCAAAAAAAAAAGAAAAGAAAAGAAAAAAGAAAAAAAGGCCTAATTAGATATTAACTGCACCTGTACAATGCAAAAAAAGTCCATTTAGATATATTGAAATGCAAACAAGATATTTAAGCAAAATTCTCCCGTAGGATTAAGATTAGCGAACAGGCATTTCTGCGTGAGTGAAGTAGACTCTTAACCCCTTGAGGAGCGGTGGGATAAAATATATCCCACCTAAATGGAACAAGATTCTCACCAGAAAATTTTAACTAAATTTTATATTTTTAACTTTGGGGGGAAATCCCTGAAGAATTGCTTTTCCCTATTTAAAAATAAAATTTTTCGATTATTCCGGTGAGAACTGAATATTTAGAGACATTTTTGCTTGCCCCTCAAGGGGTTAACATAATGACACGCGATGTTAAACAAATAGTTGTTATGGTCGATGTTACTAGGTACACTGAAAAAGTTATCAAATATCAGTAATTTTTAGATGTTTCATCTGGTGTAATAACAAAACAAAATAATAGCGTGGATTTTAAATAAATCAGTTTTGCATCTTTACTCCCACATTCTTTTTTTGTAGCTACAGCCCCCAGAATACTAGGACTACACGCTGGAATTAAAAAGGTGGCTACCGTAGGTGAATAATTTCAGAGTTTGTACATGCCCTTGAAATTTAAGATTAGTATTTTTTTTTAAGTTTTTTTCGCATTAAATAATTATAGAAAATTCTTTCAAATTTGTTGAGAAATATTATTTTGCCAGAACTTTCGAAATCATAATACTTGACATAAATTACTTAACGTGATTGTATTTATTAGTGTTGGATTTTAGGATAAAAACCATGTAGCATAGCTTTTTCATTTCAAGCACATAGAAGAATGCGTGTTCAGTTTGTCTATACATAAACAAATGAAATGCTTTGGCTTACTCTTACGTATGTAAACTTCAAAACTATACTCAGTTTGGTTTTCCCCGATACCTTAACCCTTAAATGCGCGATTTTTTCTTTTGTTTCGAAAAAAATGTATATGATACTCTGAAATGTTCATAACACAGGAAAAATAATTAAACAAATCAGAGATATATTTTTATTTAATGCGTCGATTTTTTTCTTCTGTTGCACATCTGCAATACAAGTAAAAACTATTGTCGTGTGGCTGTTTTATGCTAAAGTACTGCAAATTAGTAATTACTTTAATAAGTATGCTTCCAAATACTTTATTTTATATAGTAATTTATTTTATAACCTTTAACCTTTTAATTCCCATAATATAGTACGTTCGAGAAATTACGTAGTTCAGATAATCTGAGTTTTCACGAGAAAGTTTCAATGTTTAATTTTGCTTTATTTTAATACAGAATGTTTCTTAATTACAGCAACAATTGCTATTTTAATTTTCTGGTGTGAATTAGGTATATACGAATAAAAAAATCTATTAAATTCAAAACAGTGTTGCTTGTATATATGCAAAGCTGAGCACTAGAGGATTAAAAACTGAGGCTTGTCCCAGTTTCTGATAATGAATGTAAAGCAAAAAGTACGAGAATGGATATCTCTTACCACCTTTGTAACCGAAAATAAACCCATAAAAATCATGTATATTTTATGCCAAAGCAGTAGAACCTACCTTTAATATATTTCTTTGCAGAAAACAAAGTTGTTTTAAATACCTACACGTTTAATTTGAACCATTAAAGATAAGTATATTCGAGGTCGCTGCGTCCTATATTTTTTATAAATATGCTTTCACTATTTTAATATTATAAGCTTCGTGATTCATTCTTCATTCGTGATTCATTCTTACTGAATATGTTTAAGAAATCTTCGACAAAAATTGTGGTGTCCCAGAAAGGTCCGTACAACTTCAAAATTTTATATAAAAAAAAAGAATAGACCTTTACAATTTTATTTAAACAAAATAGGCCTACAGAAAAGCTAGTTACAACAATAGATAGAATAACTCAAAATGTTATAAACACATGTATAATAATCACTTATAAACAGATAAAGTTAAAAAAATCCGAGAATCAATAGAGATATTTTTACGCAACAATAATATTTGCAATGATTCATTGTCCATAGAATTACCTAAAATTTGGAAAGAGGTGATATGTAATTTTAGTAACAATAGTAGAAATTAATCCACGCTCGCAAATAGCCAAGATAATTTTATTTTTATTTTATATTTTGCAATACTTTTCATTATGCATGTTGTCTCGTGACATTGTTTACCATGTTATTGTTTTGAAAATTAATCCACGCTCACCAATAGCTAATCTAATCTTTTAAATTAATTTTATGTTTACAATGTTTTTCATTATGCATCATGTCGCGTGACATTGTTTACTATGTTTATTGTTTTTAAATTATGTGAAAATATTTTCTATCTTTGAATGATTTTGAAAATGTTGCCGTTTGTGCAACGAAACGATCGTCAATCTTAATAAAGATTTTCTATCACTTTTTATAGCATTTTTTAACTTTAGCTCAAAATGTTTTTTCTACAATATGTTTCTGGTGGTACAGTATCTAGGTGATGAAATCTTGATATTCTCCGTGCTACGAAATGATCTCATGTTGAGGTTTTCAAAGGCAGCATAAAAAAATCTTTTTGAGTTATTCTATCTATTGTAGTAACTAGTTTTGCTGTAGGCCTATTCTTTTTTTAAAATAAAATTTTGAAGTTGTACGTATCTTTTTGGGACACCCTGTACGTAAATATATAGGATGCAGTAGTGCCTTATATATGCAGGTTTTCTTTATCTGTTTTAACTTAAAATGCTTTTTACATTCTAATACAGTTTTTGAACGTATAAATGTTTAGAACAACTGCTCGTCCAATACTCTCATAAACACATACTCTCTCATAAAGACCCCTGATACAGAATACTATTAACGAAATGAAGAGTTTCAGTTCTCTCTTTCACGGCTGCCACGGGCGAGTATTTTTTAATTCTACTTCACACCACATGCTCAAAACAAAAATTATTGACATACTGTTCGGGAACATTTGCAAGATAAATATACTACATTTTTTTTTTTTTTTTTTTTTTTTTTTTTTTAATAATGGTGTGAATAGAATAGAAAAATTGTCGCCCTGTGGCAGCCTTGCTCTTGGATGTTCATAATGGTTTGGATTGTAAACTGAGATCTCGGTCCACTTATTCCTTATGCGGAAAAGTCGTGATTATGACTCTATAATATGCAACATTTAAAACAATTCTTTCAAAAATCTCACTTTTCACGTAAATAATTATGAAATTTATTGTAATGGAGAAGTTGAACATTTAAAAAATTTCGGTCAACTGCTCATACAGCAACAGACGAATTCTTTGTCTACGGATTAATTAAATTTTTTTTAAAGATTTTTTTTAAAAATAAGTTAGTTCTTATTAACCCCTTCAGGACCGGCAGCTTTTACACAAATTTAATTCGGTTGGCACCACTTTATTTTTATAAAAATGTTAATTTTACTTAAATAATCACGCAAATGTTTTAAAGAGGAATTTGCACACATGGGGAATTGATCATTTTTATATTTTTCTGATAATTGCACATCACCACATGTTCTCAAAAACGAAAAAAAAAAACATCAAAAATTAACACGTTGAGTGCATGGTGACTGGCACTGAATCTGAAAAATTTACAACGTTTTAAGTATTTTTTAAGAAAGCATAATCCTGTAATAATTAAAAGGTAGGTAATTTTTAAGTAAATTTCCAGTAATTACTTAAATCAACATATATATACATATTTAGTTATATATTTTAGACAGTCAGTCATCTGTGGTCAGTCATCATCTAAGATTAGTTTTTTTTTTTTTAAGTTTATTTCGCATTAAATAATCTTAGATAATTCTTTCAAAATTGTTTAGAAATATTATTTTGAAAGAACTTTCGAAATCATAATACTTGACATAAATCTGAAAAAGCATTAAACGTGATTGTATTTATAAGTGTTTGATTTTATGATAAAAAACAGGTAGCATCGCTTTTTCATTTTAAGCACATAGACCTTATTTTATGTAATTATTTATTTTATAAAGCTTAACTTTTAACCCTTTAAATCCTATGATAGAGAACGTTCTAGAAATTATGCAGTCCAGAGAATCTAACTTTACACCAGAAAGTTTCAATGGTTAATTTAGCTTTTTTAAAACAGGGAAAGTCTGTTATAATTTAAATAAAATATTGCTATTTTATTTTTCTGGTGTCAAATAGGTATATACGATTAAAAATAAATCTACTAAATTCAAAACACTGTTCTTTTTATATATGCAAAGCTACGCACTAAAGGGTTAAAAAGCCCACATTTAGATCTACTTAAGGAGAGATTTTCTATAAAAAAAAAATACTGGTATCAAAAATTTCTTAGTCGGGAAATTCATTAACCCGTACGAACCTTGATTTTATTGCACATACGAAGAAAAAAAATGTATTATATGCATTTAAAATCGCATAATATCTGTAGATAAAAATCCTCGTTCGGAGTGTACAGGCAAGGGTCGTACCAAGCCTGAATTTTCTGAAACATGAAATTCATCGGTACAAGTATTTTCGTTTTGAAAAAACTAATTAAACAAGCGATATTTGGTGCGTTTAACTTGCATTCATTATTCTCTAAAAAATTACTGATGTATGTCCTAAAAAATTGTCTGAAACGTACGACCCCTGATAAAGGAAATGACACTCAGTCTTCAATATAAAAGCGAAACATTAATTTTTTAGTGCCAAACACGCGATATAGTAATGGACATCGGTACAGCCAATATTTCATTATTCTTATACATGTAAATGTTGAATCTTCTAAAATGTCAAAAGGAGTTTATGCCCTTCGTGAAATGAATAACAAAATGCAATCCAACAGAATCATCTTTAATCTCTTAACCCCTTCTCGACGAGAGACCTTGCTTAATTTTTAATCTCCAACCACCGGTTTTTCAAAACAGAAAATTTTATGTAATTAACCCCTAAACAGTCGCATTAAATTACGATTCAAAAATTAAAATTGCTTATTCGCACCACATTTTTGCAAAAGAAGTATTCCCCTTATTTAATAACAGGTAAAATAATGTTCAATAAAGCCAATTACACTATTTTATAAAACTGGTGGGAATCAAACAATCTCAATAAAATACAGAACCCGTGAATATCACGGGATCGAGAATTAAGGAGTTAATTCGCGAAAATGCTCTGATTAAATAAGGTAAACTTTACAATTTAAATTAACTGGTGGGAATAATGAAGGATTCTGAGTACCTTAAGTGGCACGTATACCGGTCGTTCGTACACAAGGGGTTAATACTCGCTCCCGTGATATTCTCGGGCTGTGTCTTTTATTCAGATTGTTTGATAAAATAGTTTTATAAAATAGTGTAATTGGCTTTAACATGGTATCATTTTACTTGTCACTGTTAAGGTGAATATTTCTTATTTTTTAAAAGTGGTGCAAATAATCAATTTGGATTTTTAAACCGTAAATTAATGCAATCGTTAAGGGGTTAAAGAACTAAAAGCAGCAAAAAGGTAAAGAACCTAATGTGTACCTGTGGTAATTTAAATTCGATTTACAAATGGTTTCATAAAATTTACTAGAAGAGTTTTAAACGGGATTATACGGATTTATTTTACTGCAATTTGTTGTGGTAATGTTGTTATATTAGAAACGTATTTTACGTGCATCAGATTTGACACTTCCCTTTCGATTTTTTTATCTATGGATCATAAAAAACACAATTACCATATCATTTTTATGTATCATAAATTAACTTCCTTGCTCTCCAGAATTTCTGTAATCTTGATGGGCATACATATGCTGATTTCATTTAAACAAACACTTATATTATATAGTATTTATTTTAAAAAATGTGTCTTATAAACTAAATTTTTAAAAACCTAAACGTATATTTATATATATATTTAGTTTATAGGATACAAAACAGCATACTTCTGTATAGAATATCTACTAAAAACCAACTTTTCAAAAGTAAAAAAAAAAAAAGGCCAAGCTAAAAAAAAAATAAAAAAAAAAAAAGTTGAAAGTTGTGGCTAAAAAATGGTGTGATATCAAATTTCCAAGCTTATGTTATGGTACTTATTTAACATTTTCCATTAAAATTTTTACCATTTGTAAGTCGAGTGCTTTCGTATATGTTGATAGAAATCCTTTTCTCCTGTACTAAAAACATCATAACGTGTGTTTCTGAAAATTTAAATGTTTTAAAATTATGCATGATGGGCTTGGAGGCCATCTTTCCATATTTTATACAAATTTATATATACACAAATCCATAGTTAAAATCCGAAATTCA
The DNA here is from genome assembly GCA_963932465.1 of Maratus speciosus. Classification (NCBI taxonomy): domain Eukaryota; kingdom Metazoa; phylum Arthropoda; class Arachnida; order Araneae; family Salticidae; genus Maratus; species Maratus speciosus. The sequence continues at coordinate 201,064,738 of OZ010797.1, read as the reverse complement.
AAATTGTTTCTTAATCAGACATTTTAACCTTTTCCTTTACTTTTCCTTTAACTTTTCTTTTTTGTATTCGGAGAATTTTGTGCGTTAAAATAATAGTTATTTATCTAAAGCATTTACCTTGTGATTTATTTCATAGAGTAAATAATCATTTAAGGGGACGGTGGAGCTTAAAATCCTTAAAAATATTTTTTTTTATTTTTGTAAATTTCGACTTAAATATTATTCAAGGGTACATTATATACATTATGGCATGCATTTATCACAAAAAAATTAAAAAAAAAAATATTCTTGAGAAAAAAATGGAATTTTACGTGTCGTCTTAGAAATCTTCGAAATGCCCCATGCGTCTTCCATATCAATGAAAGTCACCAATATTTTTTACAAAAGTTTGGTTTATATATATAAATAAAATAGAGCATCGAATTTTATATATTTGAATTTAAAGGTAAAAAAAAAAAAAAAATTCAAAATTTCAAAATTTTTTCGAAAAAATTTCAAAAATTTTCAAAAAAAAATTTTTTTTTAACCTTTAAATTCAAATATATAAAATTTGATGCTCTATTTTATTTCTTTTTTTAAATGAAACTTTTATAAAAAATATTGGGGATTTTCATTGATATGGAACGAGCAGGGGGCACTTCGAAGATTTCTAAGACGACGCGTAAAATTCCATTTTTTTCTCAAAAATAAATTTTTTTAAAAACTTTTTTGGGATAAATGCATGTTATAATGTATATAATGTACCCTTGAATAATATTTAAGTTGAAATTTACAAAAAATAAAAATAAAAGATTGAAAAAATTTGAAATTTTGAAAATTTTTCGAAAAAATTTCAAATTTTTTCAATTTTTTTTTAAATCTTTAAATTCAAATATGTAAAATTCGATGCTCTATTTTATTTCTATATATAAACCAAACTTTTATAAAAAATATTGGGGATTTTCATTGATATAGGAGACGCATGGGGCATTCCGAAGATTTCTAACATGACGCGTAAAATTCCATTTTTTTCTCAAAAATAATTTTTTTTTTTTTTACATTTTTTTGTGATAAATGCATGTTATAATGTATATAATGTACCCTTGAATAATATTTAAGTTCAAATTTACAAAAAAAAAAAAAAAAAAAAAAAAAAAAAAATAAGGATTTTAAACTCCACCGTCCCCTTAAAAGCAATGAAAATCAATTTCGTTTCTCAAAATATCAGTCTTTTTCAATTTAACTCTTTGCAGTTGAAAACTAAAGTTCGACATTGTTGCTAAATCAAACATTTTATGCTTTTCCTTTATATAATTGTGTGCTTAGAAATTTGTGTGTTAAGATACTTTTGACGTTTTCGCAATTCATCTTATGATTGCTTTTTTAGAGTGGTTAATCCTTTAACCCTCCGAGCGTCTTGCAAAAGGGTAAAATTGTAATGTTGTTTTCTTTGCATTTCGTTTTAAATGCTAGGAAAATATGATTCTTTCAACAATATAAAAAAAAACGCAATTACAAATATGAATGTAATCCTTGAGAGGATTAATCATTCTTCAATGTATTTAAAATTCCTTAAATCTATAGAATTATATTATCTTAAATATTGCTTGTATTGCTGTGAAACCTGGAGCTTAGTGAACGGAATATTACGCCCCAAACACTTGGAGGATTAAAAGAAGTAACAATCAACTTCCTTTCTCAAAATAAAAGTCTTTTTAAATTTATTTGTCCGTAGTTAAAATCAGAAGTTCTAAAGTGTTATTAATCCGAACTTATTACGCTTGCCTTTATGCACTCGGATGCTTAGAAATCTGTGTAAAATCTGGAAAGATGGCCGCCAAGGCCATCATGCATAATTTTAAAACATTTGAATTTTCAGAAACACGTTATGATGTTATTTAGTACAGGAGAAAAGGATTTCTATCAACATATACGAAGGCACTCGAGTTACAAATGATAAAATTTTTAATAGAAAATGTTAAATAAGTACCATAATATAAGCTTGGAAATTTGATATCACACCATTTTTTAGCCACAACTTTCAATTTTTTTTAGCTTGGCTTTTTTTTTTTTTTTTTTTTTTTTACTTTTGAAAAGTTGGTTTTTAGTAGATATCAAATTTTTTTTAAAGAGACTATATATAACAACATGCATAACATTCACTTATAAACAGATTAAGCTAGATAATGCTATAAAAACTGATGAAATATCTTTATTTAGATTGACGATCGTTTCATCGCACAAACGGCGACATTTTCAAAATCATCCATGATAGGATATATTTTCACAAAATTTAAAAACAATAACTTGGTAAATAATGCCACGAGACATCATGCATAATGAAAAACAATGCAAACATAAAATAAAATCAAAATTAAATTGGATATTTGTGAGCGTGGATTAATTTTTACTATTGTTACTAAAATTGCATAGCATTTCTTTCCAAAATTTATGTAAATCAAGGGACACTGAATCATTAAAAGTATTCTCGACGCGTAAAAATATCGCTATTAATTCCCGGATAATTTATGGTAAATGGATGGATTAATTTATCCATAAAGATTTTATTTACCATTTATTTCAAGTCCATGAAGTCCGTGATAGAGTTCATGCTCTAGCAATTCCATTCAGATGGGAATTTAGAACGTTTTTAGAAAGCTTTCCACTCATTTCATCCTTTTAAAATTCGTTTTATTTAGAAACCGTTTTTAATTAGCTTTTACATCGTATAAGTAACTAACATGAGAGATTTAAGGATTCTATCCCGAACTGTTTCACGGGAATCGAAAATTTAAGAATTTTTTTGCTCCTTTACACTTTTTAAATTTCTAATTTATTAGAAAACGTAACGCGTTTATACGCCTTAAAAATAACACCCATGTCAAATTTTATGTTCCTAGCCCAAACAATCCCATTAAAATCATAATGCAAACCGTTCTTAAAACGTTTTCCGCTCGATTCACCTCTTAACATTTCGATTTTTTACAAACAGTTCTTAGAGAGCGTTTACATCTTTAAACAAACCGGTATGCCAAAATTCAGGCCCCCTATCCCGAACGGTATTACAGAAATCGCAATTTAAGAATGTTCTTTACGCCTGCATCCATTTAAATTTCGAAAATTTTTAGAAACTTTTTTGCAAGATCATTTACGTCTTAAAAGTAAAAAGCATGACCATTTTCAAGTTTCTAGTATTAACAATTGAAAATAAATCATAATTTGGAACGTTCATGGAACGCTTTTCCATTGTTTCGAACTTTTAATTTCTACTTTTTTAGGAGTCATTTTTAGCGAGTATTTAAAAGTGATCACTATGCCAAATTGACGGTTTCTATTCCGAACGGTATCGCAGAAATTTGAATTTTAGATTTTTTCTTGCTTTTGAACTCTTTTCAATTTCAAATTTATTAAACTATTTTCGCCTCTGACTAAATGTGACTCTGAATCTCCCTTAACTGTATACTAAGCATTGCATCATGTTACTTCTATTCATAATTTAATTAACTTGCTCAATCCTTCGCCAAGTTGGAAGATTCTGATAGAGAAATCATCAGCTCGGTACCTTTATGTAAGCTGGCGCTGGTGATAAATCGCCAATTATTGTTCCCTTTTCATTCATTCGTATTGCATTAATTTTACTTGAACTATAATTCTTTCCCGCATTTTATACAAAATGCATAAGTATAATTTAAAACACAAACATTTAAAATACACGCCTTTCACTTATTTAATTTTTTTAAAAAAGAAAAGAAAAAAAATAATAAAAAAGGCCAATAAATGCGAATAAATGCCAATTATGAAACACTTGCCAACACTTCCTGAAGTCTTTAACAAAACTTCTTTATTTAGGGAAATAAGGTATATAAGATAATTAAGTAAACATTTAAAAAATTAAATAAAATATTTGAAAATCTGATTTCAGCAGTTACCGTCCTTAGCCAAATATGTATTCCAATTCTTTTGAACAGCCCTGTATTTGATCTGTAGTCTAATATATATGCTATATAATGGGAAAATTTATTTTAGCACGAAAGGTTGAACAGGTTGAAATTTCTCTTCCAGCAATTTATACTAATATATGGAAACATACTTTAATGCTTTTGTTCAGCCCTGTAGTTTACCTAATACCTTTATTACACGCCCCTATTTAGCTAAAATTTAATTCGAACTAAATCACTCTTAAAACTACTGAAAACATATTTCCAGAATTTATCATCTATAGACGCCATGCATCCAATTCTTTGCGTGGCCCTGTATATCATTTTATCTATATTCTACGTACATTTCATAGTAAACTAAATGCAGTTCAGCGTAAAAATGCATAACACATTTAAAATCCACCTTTCAGCGATTTACGATCATATTCAGTAACCTTTACGAATTCTTTTGCGTAGCCCTGTATATCAACTATAGCATTTTTTTATACACACCATATAGAATGCATAAATATAGTGAAACTTAAAAGTGCATATCATAATTAAAAATGCATTTCCTGCCTTCATCGCGAATATACAGTACTTCGGATAAAATATACTTGTCTGAAATCTTTTGTGTATCCCTGTAAATGCTGTGCTCTTCGTATTATAAATGAAATAACTTACAGCAAGCCCCACCGACATATATCAATCTCATTATATATGAAATTGCATAATTAAAATACGCCGCAAACAATTGCCTCTATAGCATCATCTAATGGAATTCTTTTGTGTGGCTCTGTAAATGAATAGTAACTATTCATTGCACCGCATATTCTACAGAATGCATATTTTAGTGCACTTCGTAAATGAGTATCAATTTTATTATGTTTGAAAGGGTGTAGCATCTTTAAAATTCATTTAAAAGGATTTTTTTCCATTGACCGTAATGTAACTGAATACTTTTGACTGTCCCTGTAAATAAACTAAACATGCTACAAACTTTATTTGAAATAGCATTCTTGCTAGTCTAAACTCAATAACACCCAAAAATTTCAAGGCAATCCAAGTATATTTACGAGAGTTAGAGCGCGGATAAACGGACAGACAAACCGAAGTCAATAATGCTTTTCAACTTTGTTGGAAAATATCAGGTTGTAACGAAAGTTTTTCGCCAAAAAAAGTTCTTAATAAAGTTAGAAAAAAACAAACACAAAAAGCCGTACCTTTAGTGCGAGTAGTACTCACCACCCGAATCTATGATTTACTGCCAACATTTTGGTAGTTTTTCAAAGCCTTCGGCCCAGAAACTTGGAGGCCGCGAGTCCAAAAACAGATCAACCTCATTTCGGACGTCCCGTGCAGAATTAAAGATAGCATCAGCAAGATGTAGCTGAAAGTGTGAAAACATGTAGAAATCCGAAGAAGCGATGTTGGGGCTGTATGGTGGGTGTGGCAAAAGATCTCATTCGAGACCATACACAGCCTAGAAGGTGAATGCAGACACATGTGATCTAGCATTATCTTGATGAAACATTACCTTCTTGCGCCGGAACTCATTTTGAAGTTTGGCCTCGATAGCAGCGTCAACACGGACTAACATCTTGCTGTATACCTTACTGCTCATTGTTTTACCTTCTTTCATATACTTTTTGTGGATAATACCACGGCAATTCCACCAGACACAAAGCATTATCTTTTTGTTAGTCAAATTGCACTTTGTGATGCTGCCGACCGGCTTGCCGGGCGCAGACCAACCTATTTTTCGGCTTATGTTGTTGAAGTAAATCCACTTTTCGTCACAAGTGACGATCCGGTCCAGAATTTTGTGCTTGCGTTGATATTCGAGAAGATTAGTGCAGGCCTGAACATGTCTGCCCTTATCTGCCTAGTCGCCTCATGCGGCACCCAGCGATTGAACTTGTACGTCAAGTTTATGCAATGCATAGCGCGACTAATGGACATGGCACTAACTTTTAACTCCTTAGATAACTCTTGAGCGGTCGAATACTGATATTCTTCCACAAGTTCTCGCAGGCGGACGTTATCAACATCAGTAGGCCGGCCAGAGCGCTCTGCTCCTTGAATGTCATAGTCCTTGTTTTTGAACTTTCGGTACCAAACCTTCACAGTGCCATATGATACAACAGTAGTACCTAAGTTAATACATGGAAATTACTCCAGAGAGAAACATTCGCCTTGCATACAATATTTCAAATGAAAATCAAATTTCAAAGTGATTGCTTAAAAGGCGCAAAAGCCAACATAGTGAAAAAGATTCCAAGCCGGGACTCGAACCCGGGCCATCAGTATAGCGCACTGACATTCTACCGACTAAACCACTTGGAACGATACCTAGCTCGGAAAATTTCTCACTTATTATATGTTGGCAAGGCTACAAACGTAGCACAAGATGGAATATTTATCGTGAGCCACCGACCTGGGGCGAGCATTGCTGGATTTAGTTATGTTTCGTGCTCGCCCCAGGTCGGTGGCTCACGATAAATATTCCATCTTGTGCTACGTTTGTAGCCTTGCTGGATTTAGTTATGTTTCGTGCTCGCCCCAGGTCGGTGGCTCACGATAAATATTCCATCTTGTGCTACGTTTGTAGCCTTGCCAACATATAATAAGTGAAATATGTTTCGTGCTCGCCCCAGGTCGGTGGCTCACGATAAATATTACATCTTGTGCTACGTTTGTAGCCTTGCCAACATATAATAAGTGAGAAATTTTCCGAGCTAGGTATCGTTCCAAGTGGTTTAGTCGGTAGAACGTCAGTGCGCTATAATGATGGCCCGAGTTCGAGTCCCGGTTTGGAATCTTTTTCACTATGTTGGCCTTTGCGCCTTTTAAGCAATCACTTTGAAATTTGATTTTCATTTGAAAAAGTAGTACCTAAGGCTGTACACATTATTCGGTAACATTCTGTAGCTGACTTTTTGCAACAGAACTGGAAGTAAATGCTGGTTCTAATCTGGTAGCATGATAGTTCTATTTGAGACACCCTGTACTTAATGATAACGATATTTTTGACAAATTACACAACTTAGTGTTATAAAGCAAGTCTCTTTCTTTCAAATGCCAAAAATCGTTTGATAAAATATGAGCAAACACGTCCACGCGAACAGTTTGAAAAGACTATATTAGCTGTGGAGGGAAACTTTAGTTACAACCTAATATTAAAAACGCCTATCATAATGGAAAATGTTCATCCAGCAATATTTCGAATACAGTATAGTATCCGAAAACTTTTGCATGTCCCCTGTAAATGATATGCATTTCATATTATACAGGATGTAACTTGTAGTAAACCTCAGCAATCACTTTCAATCACAATATATGAAATAGTTTAATATAATTAAAATACGCCGCGAATAATTTTCGCCCTATAGCATCGTGTAACAGAATTCTTTATGTAACCCTGTAAACTAATAATGCATATTCTTTGCAACACGTATTCTATAGAGTGCATAGTTTAGTGAAGTTCATTACGTTTGAAAGTGTGTAACATCATTAAAATGCACCTGAAAGGATTTTTCCCCATTGGCCGTAATGTAACGGAATAATTTTGACTGTCCCTGTAAACGAACTATAATTGTTACAAACTTCATTTTCTTCAATAACGTGCAAAAATTTCACAGCAATCCGAGTTTAATTACAAGAGTTAGAGCAAGGTAGACGGACTGGCGGCCGAACGGCCAGACAAACCAAAGTCGTAAACATTGTTGAAGAATGTTGAAATACGCATTGTTGAAGTACGTATTTCATTAACTCATCCGAAAATGACGTCAAAGATGGTATGTTGGAATACGCATTGTTGAAGTACGTATTTCATTAACTCATCCGAAAATGACGTCAAAGATATTTTCTAAGTTGATTATCTGCACACAAACGAAGTGCCTATAGTTTACCATGTTTTTGTTTTTGTTGTTTTTTCTTTTAATCTGAAAACCACATTCAGTTCAATTCCTGTTCAAAAGTTTTGTGTACATTAGAAAATTAAACTTTAAATGGCTATAACTTTCAATGCATACTTCTTAGAAGGTACCTCTTCTCTCAAAAAATATTTTTATTTTAAAAATATTTCTAAAAATGTAACTTTTATGCAGTTATATTCGAAAAAATAACCTAGATGGAAAATGTTGATCTACTAGATTAAAGTCGAAGTAATTTTACCGTATTATAATGCGGATAGTATGCTTTCTTTGGCGGGTTTATCGAGGTTTGGTACAATTTTAGAATTAATTAACAGTTTTTTGCTTATTAAGGATAGAAATTTCATTTTTTTAAACTGAATTTTATAAAAGCATGTAGAATGAGTAATTACCTGTCCGAAAATGCATTCCATACTTTTTTCTGTCCGTTATTTAAGTCTCTACCTTCATTGAAACGATATATGTTTGAGGAAGGTTTTACTGATCATTTTCAGTATCTCGACGTTTTTTGAAAAATCCTGTATCTCTGCTTATAATTATTTTATAAAGATGAGTTTGGTCTCAAATTGAAGCTTTTCTTCATTAGATTATTCTATTTTTCGTTTTATTTCTATGCGATGCTTGCTTTCTTAAATATCTGAAATTTTAAAATGTCACGTTTGGCCGATTTAACATGGAGAAGTTGTCTTCAGTATAATAAGAAGTTACGCGGTTCTGGCTTTTGGTTCTTGGCGTTTGTTTGTTTGGCGGGGTTAGCATTTTTTTATAGCTTGGCTTGGCAGAACGACCGTCCTGCTTAATGGTAAATAATATGTAATAATACGTTTTTTTCAAATGGAAGATATTGTTAAATGACATTACAAAATAATTCAAGAAAAATAGGCAATTAGCAAATAATTATTACAGTTTAAAAATTTTCAAATGTTGAAGATCCTAATTTTTCTAAAATTTGTAATAGGTAAAAACACCTGAAAATGAAGAAGAAAAATGTCTACGGCGGCATACTGCCCCAGGAGAGCAATGATTATGTTAGAGTAATCAGACAATGGAGTTACGAATAAAGTGGAGGAGACATTTAGTGTATTGTCTATCAGTTGGAGGGAAGTAACTAAGGAGGTTGTCACAGGATGGTGGCTGATTTTTTACATCGGATGAACACTTTCCGATTCCCAACGGGGCAAACATTCACCAGAAAATTTTAATACAAAAGTTCGTCTTATTTAAATGCTATATTCATTGAAAATTTCTCTCACAAATATGATAAAAATTTCTATTTGTTTTTAATTGTGGCACTTTCCCCAAGTATTATAACCTTTTCACTGACACTGATAGGAGGTTCATTAGATTGTCATAATATGGTGGAAACGCAGGACCTGACTACCAACGAAATAAAATTCCACCAGTAAAATTGAATATCTGTTTTTGCAATTATTTATGACTGAAATTCTGCATTAATAAATCGTTTAAAAATGGAGAAAGTCTGAATTTAAAATTAATGGTGGAAGTTTTTAAAGGAGGTAATTAAACCCCGCAAAATCAGTTACAGTTGAAGCTTCACGATATTAAGGATATGTCTTTATTAATAGTTCCATGAATCAGACTAAGCATTCGATACATGGTTGACCCAGAAACTTTTCAATGGCTTCCAAACCTTCATGTTCAGTATGGACTAATAACAAATAAATAAAGTAGATACAAAATTCGTACAACAGGAAGCTTTTTGTGTACTAGAATTTTCAAAGTGTGAATCGCTTATAACCGTTTAGAGAGCATTTCGTAAGACATACAAATGCAAACCACCAACCCAAACAAAGCATTCTGCGCTGGTATCGACCGTTCAAAGAAACCGGTTATTTACGTAAAGGTAAAAGTTCCGGCCGACCAAGTGTTACTGAAAAAATAGTGAACCGAGTTAGAGAGAGTCTCATCCGTAGTCCCAAAAAGTCAACAAATCGCGCTAGCCCCGAACTTTCCATTACACAGCCAACTGTGTGGAAAATTTCTGCTGTCCAGTCGCCATTTTGAACATGACGTTCGCACAACAACCATGGCAACCAAACGTGCATGACACATACGCAGCGCGAAACTGTAGTTAACGCCCTCTCGTTTGAGTTGTCATGGAAACATATACGTCTCCTAGTTCGCACGTAGTAACGTATCAATATCCGATGATTCATTTCTAATAATCCTGTCTTTTAAACTTTAAGTAGCCAGACTCCCCACCAAAGAAAATTGAAATAAATCTCCCGAGGTCTTAAAAGACTAAAATAAGTATCACCCCTTTGTCAGTTTTACAACTACACTATGGAAAGGAATGAAAGTATTCGAAAACTTTTATATTTTTTTTTCTTTAAATTCGAACTCTTTTAACTGCATTAAAAAGCCTTTTTAGGTGCATTCGTAATTATATATGTACGTACCACCTATAGTCGTCGTCTGATCCGTCCGTCTGTCTGACCGCATATAACAGCGCAAAAACTACACAACCGAATGGTTCGAAATTTAATATATAATCGTTGCAGAATTTTGTCCAGTCATTTGAAATTTTATGAAAATCCAACCTAAACTTAAAAATATATTAATAAAAGTGTTCTTCATTTTATTATATTTTATCATACGTAATTAATTCAATGATATCTCATGATAAGTAATGATTCTAGGTTGTCATGGTGATTACGTGATAATTAAGATGGAGTCATATTATTTCCGTATTAATGAATTTAATAAATATATTAGTAATAAATTTTGCTTTCATGCATTTTTGCATAAGAGTGCAACAGCTATTCCAACAAGCTCTGAATGTTTATAATACTAGTTATTCTGCGAAGGCACCTCATTTGCCACGTTTGACTTACATTTTTCGAATTGTTTGTCTTTCATTTCACTATTAAAATTCAAAGGTTATTTGAAATAAATAACACGAAAATGGCATTGACTATTGCAATGTTAGCGAATGCACGATCCATTTTGACAATTTTCTGATTTCATCTATATACTCCTACTTCGACTCCAGGACTTCGATGGGAAGTTAACGAAGGCATGCAACCTGCGTAGGTATTCAACATATCTGCAATGGACATACAATGTTAGCCAAGTCTTTCTGGAAAAAAATGGAAGTGGCTATTCTTCGTTCATGTATTTGGGAATTACTAGTTTTTTAACGGCTTTGACTTTCTCCTGTGATTTCATCTAAACGAAAGACCCGTCTAACGAAAATGATAAGATTGAATATTTTATGTTAACATTATGACATAAAGTTAATAATAGAATTTAGATAATTACAGCAATTAATTGTAGTAAGTAGTTTAATAATGTGTTCGTGTTTTTAATATTTCTATTATCATCTCGGTTATTTCGAGTAATAATAAAACTTTTCTGATTCTGTTACTTATAACACTAATCGAGTTCAACTGTATTAGCAGATTCCGTAATTTCAAATTTATAAGAGGTAATGTTAAAAGAATTTTATTAACTTTGTGCCCATCAGAATGAAAAAAAATGCTAATTAACCCTTTGCACTCCTTTGTCGCAAACTCATCTTTCTTTCCATTTTTTTTTTTTTTTTTTTTTTTTTTTTTCACCAGTTATAAAGGAAAATAAAATTTGCCTTATTTAATGAAAGCATTTTTGCAATTGTGTACTTGAAGGAATCTTCTTTAAAAAAGTGGTACCGACCGAATAAAATTTGTGTAAGTGGCACCGGAGTCGAAAGGGTTAATATTTATGCACAACTGTATAAAATATATTGATTAGGATTTTAATTATAGTAAATGGAAGAAAACAAATACTAAAATTTCACTAACATATCTCTTCAGTAATTAGTTGTATAATATATTTTTTTTTAATATTTATGTATTTAGCTTTATTCATAAAAGGTATGTATTTTACATTGTGGTCGCGGTGCCCTATACATTTTTTAAAAGAGATACTACTATTTTTATACTATAATTTTTATTATAATTTATTATTACGCATGTAGGAAAAATTTGCCTGAAGCGTAGCTGCCTACTGTTACGCTATTTTCCTACCACTAAAATTTAATAGAAAAATTTCCTTTCTAAAATCCTCGAAATCTGCAATTTAACACTAGAAAGACGGCGAGTGGTCATTTTGACCGCTACCAAATAAAGATATTTCGGTTCGAACCAGAAATTTCTTTAAAAAACTAGTTTAAAAATTAAAAAGGGAAAAAAAATAGTTAAAAAAATAAGTCAATAATTTAAAATAAAAATTCTGGTGTCAAATGTTTTTTTATAAAATTTGAGTGAAATTCCATGTCTTTCTAGTGTTAAATAAGGCAAAAATTTCTGTTAAATTTTAGTGATAAGAAAAAAGCGTAAAAGTTGGCGGCTAAGCCAGAAGGATTAAATTTTATAATCGAGGCATCAAACATATAAAAAATACAAGATGGTGAAACCATTACTATATGTGTGAATGTTTTCTATATGCTTTACTTATAATACTTTATTACAACTTTACGCGCACTTTCTATAAAACCTATTAAATATAGAAATTTGAAACTGCGCATGTTCGTTCAACTAAATTGTTTCTAAAATACAAACTAAAATTGTAAATGTAGCTGTATTATTACAGAAGATATTCCGGAATACATTTTCGATAATTTACTATATGTTTCAGTAATTACGTTTAACTTCATGTCTGTTTAAGAAAAAAAGGGGATTACCCCTTATTATTTAACACTTAATTCTCGCTCCCGTGATATTCAAGGGCTTTGTTTTTTATTCAGATTGTTTGATTCCCATCAGTCTTCTAAAATAGCGTAACTGGCTTTATCATTATGTCATTTTACTTGTCATTAAATAAGGTGAATATTTCTTTTTCAAAAAAGTGGTACCGATAAGCAATTTGAATTTTAAACCGTAATTTAATGCGACCGTTAAGGGGTTAATAAATACAATATTTTTTTATTTCATGTATAATTTGACGAATTTATATAAATTTTATTTTTACAAACGTGTACTAAATGGATCTATAGTCATATAACATTTACACAGGTGTAAATAAAACTGAAATAGTAAGTAAACCACTGAGTAGAATTATGTATATAGTAAGCTTATTCCTTTGTTATATATAAACTAAAATACATGTATTTGCAGCGAGAGAAATCTCTTACATGTCTATTTCTAAACAAAACAATTGATTTTAAATATTACATTAAATCTGATTGCTCGCAGTGTCGAGATGTAATTGAGTGCTCTTGAAAGATGCTTCTTATGGTTTATGTATATATATATATATATATATATATATATATATATATATATATACAGTGTAACTTCAAAAATCCGGCATCGAAATAATATTTTCCCTTCCTTTTTCTTTTACTCTCCCAAGTTATGGGAGAATAAAATAGCAATTTTTTATGAATTAAAAACTTCAAGATCGAAAGTAAAAATAGGAAGAAAAAAAATATTTGACTGTTTTTGTTTGTTTTTTTCATTTGTCTGAGGCGATTATTTTCTGAACAAATTTTCTGTGAGCTGCACTGTTGCTTAGCAACGGGAACAGCTTTGACGGATGGATGGCACAATATATGGCCGGAACGAGTTTTCGATAACGGCGACATCAATGATGAGAAACAATTTTTAGGCTTTCACAATTTCACCTGAAAAAGCCTCAATTTATAAGCTGATTGAACACGCGATATCTGAAAATGAATTAAGCGTCGAAAAAAGGGATACAGATGTTTAGCTAAGCATTGTCGAAAATGCAGCAATACCGAACAATTTAATGGACAGCGGGATCGCTGATGCTGTGCTGAATAGAGCTACCTAGTAGGGTGGTGCGAAAAAAGTGAAGTTGATATTTCCGAGTCGCTATAATGCGGAAAAGTTGCGATTGGTAAATACAAGAAAAACAACAGAAAAATTCTTCAAATCGGACTTTATCTTCCGATCTCGCAAACCGCCTAAAAATTCAAAAAAATTGAAAAATTTCGATTTTTTCAGAATTAATTTTTTTTTACGTTTATATATATATTTTTATCGCTATAGTGAAATATATTTGCAGATTGTACTGTTTAATAATAATAATTAAAAAAGTTGTGGTTAGAGAATATCTTCCGATCGCGCAAGCTCAATAAAAATCGGCAAAAATTCCATTTTGAGTGATTTTCATGCATAAAGAATGTAATCAACTGAGGTCAGTTTGCGGTCTGAGGTTAAGATTTAAATGTTAATTGATACTATTTAGCATTTTAGGTCATTTTTAAACAACATTGAGCTTACCACGAAGAGTTCGTTCGAGGTCTGAAAAGTTTAGTAGTTCACCTAACTGCCGCTAGCCACGTTGCAAAACAGCGCTGAAATCGGGTACGCGCTCCCACCTAATCTCACCTAACTCCATAAAATTTACAGCAAAAGTCATCTGGATTCAGATGAACTTACATGGTATATATTTTGACAGAAGAAAGGACGATACCCTAGTTATAGAAAGGATGGATCAAAACAGGTTCGTCGAACGATTAAAGAGGAACACTATTCTATCATAAAAGAACGTGGCTCAGTTTATTTAGGCCATGTGTCTCTAAACTCTGGATCTGCTAAAGGCATTGTAGCTTTCATAGTATCATGTCTTACTGAACAAGGGATTTCACGAGAATACTTAGATTTGGTAGGCTGTGATGCTACAAATACCAATATTGGATGGAAAGGTGGTGCTATCAAACAGCTTGAAGTGCATCTCGGACGACCACTTCAGTGGGTTGTTTGTTTATTCCATTTTGTTGAATTACCTTTCCGCCAACTTTTTCTTCATTTGGATGGTGAAACAACTGGTCCAAGATCATTTAGTAGACCAATCAATTGGGTAGAATCTCATTGTTGTGAAAAGTTCTCAGGGATAAATTTTCAATTGACTGATTGTGAAATTCCAGAAGTGAACAGACAATTAGTGAGCAAGGGCCAAATATATCTTTTTGACGTAAGTCAAGCAATTAAAATTGGCAACTTTCCAAATGACTTATCAAAGTGTGACCCCGTCCCATTTTCACATGCCAGATGGCTCATTTGTGAAAATAGTCCTTCGACTTTACGCGAGCGTGGAAAACCCAACGGATGCCTTAAAAGCCATATTGACATTTATTTTAAAATCTTACATGCCAGTTTGGTTTTTAAAAAATGCATTAAGTACATTACAGACGGGCCTATTCATCTGTACAGAGCAATAGAAACATATGGATACTTGCGTGACAACCTGAAAAATGTCTAGTCCCTGTAATTGAACGAAATTCCTACTGATGGTAAAGGTGTTTGATAAGAGGAGGCACATAAAAGAGCTAGGACTAGGAAGAGTGTTAAAAGCCAGGCATACTGTTTCAAAAGGTAAAAGCATCAGAATCTTTATCACTCCTACTTTAAACTTCGATGCAGCAGACTATACAGAATTAATTGATTGTAATGTAGCAAAATTATCATCTCCTCCTCTTTTTTGGAGAATAACCAATGAAGAAATACATTTCTTCGTTCAATCATGTGATATCTCAGGCTGGGATGATAAAAAGTTTCCCTGCCACACGCAAGCTGTCAAGCGGTGCGTCAAATTGGTAACAGAAGCATCATTAAGGTATGTGGGCCCCAATCAAGAGATGGATTCATCAGGGCTACACTGAAATCAATGTCCATGATACTAGACATTACCACCAAATCGCAGGACAAAGTTGCATCTAAAAGTGAGACTTAAACAGAGGAAATAACAAATTTATATCTTATACTGTCACGACACTAGATTTTTAATACAGTGTTTTGACTCTATTATAACAAATAATGTATTTAAGTAGTGTAAATAGCAAACACCCTCATTGGTTGGATGAAAGGAAGGGTGAGAGTGGAACTCAAAGTTCAACTACTTTCCCGTGGTCAGTTCTGGGTTGTTTAAATATTATCAAATATCTAAACCAGCAAAGAGCTGTACAATTTATATGCAAATGTTAACATTGGACCGCAAACTGACCTCTGATGATTATTCTTTATTCATCAAAATCACTGAAAAATAGAATTTTTCCCGATTTTTATTGAGCTTGCGCGATCGGAAGATATTCTTTAAACGCAATTGTTTATTATTATTATTATTAAACATTACAATCTGAAAATATTTTTCACTATAGTGATAATATATATATATACGTAATTTTTTTTTAATTCTAGAAAAAATCGGAATTTTTCAATTTTTTTTAATTTTTAGACGGTTTGCGGGATCGGAAGATAAAGTCCGATTTAAAGAATTTTTTTTTTTTGGTTTTTCTTGTATTGACCAATCGCAACTTTTCCGCACTATAGCGACTCGGAAATATCAACTTGACTTTTTTCGCACCACCCTACTACCTAGTAATGCTAGAGCTAATGCTACACAGAAAAAAATAAGACCTAATTTAGGTAAAAAAAAAAACCCAAATTGGGTTGAAAGATTCTTAGTTTGAGGTTACCCAATTTGGGTTTATACCAAATTGGGTCATGATCCATGCCTGTTTTGGTTATCACTATGTATCCATTTTAGACACTGTTAAATACCCATTTTGGGTATCTTAAGCCACATTCTGGACACCACTCAGAATCCATTTTAGGCAGTGTTTAATATCCAATTTGGATATCTTAACACCCAGTCTGAATATTACTAAGTACCCATTTTGGAGAATACTTAACACCCTATTTGGCCATGCTAACATCTATTTTGCACAATCCTAAATATATATTTTAGGACACATTAATACTCAATTTGGGTGCCTTTAATTACCTGTTTCAGGATTAATTTAATAACCTATTTGAATAAATTGAAATATCTTTCTTGGCATATTTAGTACCTATTACTTTGAACACACCTCAAATGATTGATACAGTGTATATGAATTTATTTTAAATCTTAATTAACATACAGCTCCATAGACTTTAGTGCTTTTATTAAAGGATTAGATTAAAATTTCAAAGTTAAAATAATACCCCCCAAAATTATTCATATTTAAAATATAAAACAATTAGCTCAATTTCGTATTCAATAAATAATTAAATAATTTTCTCGGCAACTTTGGAATTTTTTCTATCATATTTGGAATCTTTCTGCTGAAGATCTTGATTTGAAACAAAATTACGACTTTCTTATGAGATAACCTATCAAATTAAATGTGTTATACCACCAGCTTTTATATATTTTTTAATTTGTCACATTAAAAGAAAACTAAAATACATTTTTTTTTTTTTTTTTGTCATTTTAAAAGTTAAAAAAATTCTTAAAACATTGATAGAATATAATTCTCACCACAAGCAATAAATTTACTTTTAACATTAGAAAGACCAATTGGGGTGATTTTGACCGCTATGTCGAACACCGAAAGCATAATTTTGTTATTTATCTCAGGCATGGTTTTGTGGCATTTTATATGTGAATTATAATATTTAGGTATTGTGTCATTATCCATGCTTAACCCTTAAATGCGCGATTTTTTATTTTGTTTCGAAAAAATTATACATTATTCTCTGAAAGGTTTATTACACGGGAAAAATAATAAAAAAAATCAGAGATGCATTTTTCATATAATACATCAATATTTTCTTCTGTTGCACCTGATAAAATTACTGTCGTGTTTTAAAGTAAAATATTGCAAATTAGTACATATTTTAATAAGTATGTCTCCAAATACGCTATTTTATATAATTAATTATTTTATAAAACTTAACCTTTAACCTTTTATATCCCATGATAGAATACGCAGGGCCGAAACTAAGGGGGGGGGGGGCTGATGGGGCATGTACCCAGGGCGCCAGAACGAAGGGGCGACAAATGAAGAATTATACCTTTGGACTGGATCATTTTCTTCTGATGGACTGATGTCTTCCATTATTATGAAACAGCCATTATAAATGAAGTGTTAGGTGAAGATGAAAAAGCAGCCGTAAAAAGTTAGAACTCTGATTTTCTGGTTAGAATGGGGGGAAAAAATGCCCATTCAATTTTTTGGCCATTTTATGGCCAAAAAAAAAAGCCATAATTTTTTTTCAAAAAAAAATTATGGCCATTTTTTTCCCCTATTCTGGCCAGAAAATCAGAGTTCTAACTTTTTACGGTTGCTCTTTCATCTTCACCTAACACTTATAATGGCTGTTTCATAATAATGGAAGACATCAGTCCATCAAAAGAAAATAACTTGGTTAAAGCAGAAACTCGGTTAAGCGGAACTCGGATAATCGGGACTCTACTTTATATTTCATTTAAAAAAGGATCTTTAGAATATTTTTGTTGGTGTTCAGAGGGGGGAGTCATGATCCCCGTGACCTCCCCCTTGGAACCACCATTGTAGATTACGTCGTTCACTATTATACATATTTTATGATTACATATTTTAAATTTTAAAATATGTCAGCTATTAGAAAATTAGTAAAATTCTCTTTGGAAATATACTTTGCGGAAGAGGGGGGGGGGGGAGGCGCCAAAATCCATCTTTGCCCCGGGTGCAAAAAAGGCTAGTTTCGGCCCTGAGAATACGTTCTAGAAATTACGTATTCCAGAGAATCTGACTTCACACCAGAAAGTTTCAATGGTTAATTTTACTTTATTTAAATACGGTATTTTTGTTATTAATTAAAGTAAATTTCGCTACTTTAATTTTCTGGTGTGAATTAGGTTTATAGGAATAAGAAAAATCTAATAAATTCAAAACACTGTTGTTTGCATATATGTAAAGCTGCGCACTAAAGGGTTAAAATGGAACCGAGTTACAGTTAATCACACCTTTAAAAACTGTGGAGTTCTATAGTTTACTCTAGTCTTATTGTCATATAATTATATGTTTTGATCTTTTATGACAATTGCATTTAATCTTCAAATCTTTGTCTAAAAAACAGATTTTAATGATTTAATTATTATTCTTAAAAAATATGAAAAAAAATACATTCAAAACAATGTCAAATATATCATTTGGGTTCTTTTTTGCTCTATAAAAAAAAGAAAGAAAAAAAAACCCCCACAAAATATGTTAAAAATTATGAAAAATTATATACAGAACAGCATTAAAACATTCATTTTTAATATTTTATGGAGCAGGCATTTCTTTTTAACCTGTCTAAATTAAAAACTTCATAAAAAAGAAAGAAAAATCTGTAGCCAGTAAATTATAAGAAAATATACAATTTAGTTAATCAAAAATTTTTCATGATCAATCACAAAGAAAGAAGTCTTTGAGTTTTGTTATCCCTCTGTGCTATGTCACTTAAATCAAAATTAAGAGTACGCAGTCAATAAAAAGTAAAAATACTTTTTTAAGGTTATATTATACTTTTTAATACTGTTTTATATTGGAAATGTTACATAATGTACACCATCTGCCCCCCCCCCCCTCTCTTAGTTTCGGCCCTACTGACAATCAATAATGCTGCAGTGAACTCATAAAATCCACTTTCATTTATAGTAGAACGCGTGTAAATGGGAATGTAACAAAACAGATTTGTTAGGTCAAAATTTATATAAATAACATTAAGATAACATAAAGTAACAAACAATTCAATAAATACCCGAATAAATCCAGTAATGGTACAGCAAAGGGTTTTGTAAATATCCAAAGAATTCGAACTCGTAAACAGGACGCCACACAAACACAACACAGACGAAAATGAAAAAATCAAACATGGCGCGCAGTGACGTTGCTATTTTTAAGAATCAAGATGAATGGGTGCAGTTGTTACCCAAATAAGCGCCCGCTGCTCATACCAGCAGAGCGGTAATCCAATTTGGGTGTTGACTGTCCCCATACTGGGTATCGCAAAGCTGTGTCTATGAATATGTAACCGTTTTCATCCAATTTGGAGAGATTTAAGACCTGTTACGGGTCTGATACCCTTAAATAGGTATATTACAGCCCATATTGGAGTTTGGAAAGCTAATATGGGTGTTGTTTCATTTTGGGTGACATTCTGAAATAGGTTTAATTTTTTACTGTGAACTTCTTCTATAGAAGAAGTTCAGAAGAAGAGGATAACCAACCGGCAGAAAAAGAAGGTATATAGAAAAGAAGAAAATTTCACTGGAGAATTAATATATGCTTTACAGAAATAGGACTGTATTTCCGAAATAGATATTCTTCATTTGTATAAACTACTAAAAACTTGTTAAAGAACGACCAAAAAAATTGACATCGATGTTTCCAAAATTGCAAGAAAAGGAATAATTACACTCTTTATTAGATTTTTTTTTTTTTTGTAATATAGAAAATATCAATTAAATTAAGTTTTTTTATATTTAATTCTCTCTTTTTCTTACATAATTATCACTTACTAATGAATTAAATTATGGCTAAAAGCACCATAAAGAATATCGTACTACTTTTGATATTCCTAGTTACTACTTTTGAAATTCCTTCAAAAATCCGGATTTTTCAAAAATCAGGCATAGTCTCGGTCCCGATGATGTCGGATTTTTGAGATTATACTGTATATATATTTTGGTAATGATAGTCTCATAAAGATCACTAATGCATGATACTAGTCAAGAAGTGCTGAAATCGAATTTCCGTTCTATCATTGATATTCCTAGCTGTTCAGATACCATTGCAGGGTCGCCACAAGCGAGTATTTTTAAATTCTATTCGCACCGCTATTTTTTTAAATTAATTCTTTAATATGTTGACTGCCACGCTACGAGTATACTCGTAGCTTTAATATTTGTGGCTTTAATTTATTACTTTCTCACCATTATTTTAAAATATAAAAAAAATCCTTATTTATTGGCAGAAATTTCGCTGAATTAAAGCAAAATTTACCTTTCAGAATTTGTGGTGGCAAACGACTTTCAAGAAGAAATTTGAAAATTCTTACTTTTTGCAGCAGTGAACGTGTTAATATATTTCTCTTGAAATTGTTTTCAAACCGTCTATAATTCTTTTGGGGTCGGGTAGTGTAAGGTAGAGTTAAAAAGTAGTCGCTTGTGGCAGCTCTGCCATCGGAAACAGCAGGGATGAAAGTGCTGCTCGATAAATGGCCGATTGCTTCCACTTAATTTAATAGACACGCCTTATTTAATGACAGAATTTTTGAGATTCAATAATGTGATTAAAATTTTGTGGTGAGAGTCAGTCATTTGTAGTGCAGCACTTTAATACCGGAAAAAGGGATCCTGGTCTACTCATTTTGGACTCCTGAATTTTTTGTGCTGCTCATCCAATAACTGACGAATTCTTCGCGTTCGGTTTAATAAAACATTTGCTTCAGATTTATTTAAGAATAAGCCTTTAGAAAATACTATATTCAATTTAAAATTGTTTTTCGATATTTTAGGAATATTTATCCTTTTACTTCTTCCCAGATAGCATGAAGAAATTCGCAGCAAATGTCCCGCAAAGTATACCATCATCCGCTTGCATGAGTAGTTTGTTGTGAAACTGATGGCAAGACTATCTTTAATACACGAAGGTGACGAAAGCAAAAAATCCCTCTGTTGAGAGAATAGGCAGTCAGCAGATATGCAGAAATTTTATACGTTTTGCACTGCTTTTTTTAAACATTATACTTATCAAATACCAAAAAGTCTCGAAATGAAAAGTACAAATATTATCCTAACTTGCTTATGGTGGTAAAGACGATGCATGTACCTTAACCCCTTAACGCTCGAATTAAATTACGGTTTAAAAATTCAAATTGCTTATCTGCACCACTTTTTTGAAAAAGAAATAATCACCTTATTTAATGGCAGGTAAAACGATACTAAAATAAAGCCAATTACACTATTATATAAAACTGGTGGGAATCAAACAATCTGAATAAAAGACACAGCCAGTGAATATGACGTGAGCGAGAATTAAGGGGGTTAACGGTATGCATAAATAGACCTAATCAGGTCTACGGACACCTTCGAAGGGGTTAAACTTATAGTGTAGTGTAACAGCTGTAAACAGTTAATGTGGCATGGAAAGGTTACTACATTGCAGTATTTTTGATTACTTGCTTGCCGTTAAGTTGCCATAAGTTTGATGCAGCATGAACTTAACTTGCATGACAAGTTAGCTGGAAGTTCAAAGTGTGTTGACTTCGGCATTTCCGTTATCTTGCTGTAGTCTTGTTATGAACTTTCAGTCTTGTCATGCTGAGCTTGCTGCAATTTTGCAGTTTTTCAAGGCAAGACTACTGCAAATTTTCTGCAAACTAAAAATGCTATGTGGGTTGCGCTCTGTGACACACGCAGCATACGTCATGCTATTTGGGTCATTTCCACCAATGACATCCGCCATAATATCTGGCTGATTTTTTAATTAGACATTCCGAATTCTCACCAGAAAGTTTTAACTCTCATTTTTGCTTTAAAAGATGATTGATTTTGCATATATTAAGTAAAAGAAAATTATCAATTAAATTTTTGTTGTGTGAATTCAAAATTTCTTAAAAAACAAATCTACCAGATACGGCAACACTGCTGGTTAGTGACATACATCCGCTAACAACGCTAGAGTTCAAGGAGTTAAAATTAGTTTAACCGATGATTTTAAATATTCAAGTGATTTCAGTAAACTTAAGCAAATAATAAAATTCACACCCGAAAAATCTTAAGACAAATATTTGGTATATTTGAGCTTGTTTAAAGGCGTATGCATCGTGGTCCAAGTTGTTAGAAGTTCAAGAAATAAGGTTGTTTAAAATGGGCAACCTTTATAAATGGCAACGCAATTTAACCGTATGTACCTCAATGGTACTTTAACACCTTAGGGTAAGCCGCGTATGCTGCTTAGAATCCTTATATAACCCTTAATTGCATAGTGATGTAAATTTCCATCACCTTTTTATTTAATTTTTAATACATAAATTAAGTTCTTACGACCACTATATTTATACTAGGGGATCATACCCGGGCTTCCCGGGTTAAAGAATATAGGTGTAACATTTTTTAAAAATTGAAAACTAATACTTTTTTTATATGCAATAAATTTTTTAGATTGACCACTTACATTAAAAAAGCATTTTTCATATGGAAAATATGAATTATACAATCAAATAAATTTTTGAAATTTATAAAAAGCGATATTTTCTTATTAGCCTCATGCTAAGTGTTATTTTCCAAGATTTTACTACTTATGGCATCCTTTTATGTTCTGATAATTTCAGAGCTTATACATGTCTGGTAAATTTGTGTTTTATTTATATTATTTTATTTATTTATTCATAGGGAGGTTTTTTTTAATGGAAATTTGCCGTACTAAAATGATGAACTCTTTATTTTGTTTTAAGGGCAAACGGATTCATCTTTCGTAATGGAGCTCCGCGCGATATAGATAAATTAAAAAATATTTTATGCTTTAAAATTGTTTTTAAAACCATAGACAATCAGTAAACTGAGATGAACATTGCAAATAAATTCCATAAAAAAAAATCCTATTTGGTGATCTAAAAATTTAAATTGTACGATTACAAATATGCTAGATTTGTGTTTTTTCAAAATTATTTTTTTTATTTGTTTATAAAAGAGGTATTAATTTCGTTAATTTGTCTTTCAAAAATATGTTAGATTGGTGGGTTTTTAATATTATTCTTTCATTTGTTTATAAAGGAAGTATTAATTTCGTTATGCAAAATTAGTCAGAAACAGATGCTGAAAAATGTTTGTTGCTTTATGTTGCAAAATGTTTATTATTATTATGTATTGAAACCGGCACGTGATAAGATAAACTTTTTAAAAAATCATGCTTAAAAATTATTTTAGAAAATATAATGCATCAGTCAATGAATACAGTTTTTAAACAAATTGCATTTGAAAGTAATTTTTTTTCTCTATGCAACGAAAATAGAAAATGTACGATGATCAGAAGATTGATCGTGATTTGATCGTGAAGTGTTGCCATTCGCAAAATTACGTCAGCGTTAAGCACAGATACGTTTGTTCTTTATAATATAGATGCATAGTCCTTAAAATGTTATAAAGATCAGTTATTAGGATGTGGTTATCACAATTGAGGCTTCACCTTCTCAAAATTTGCATACGCACTTCTCATATCCATATTCATCATTTTTAAAAAACTTGTATTTTGTTTGATCATTTAAAAATCATTTTAATTCAAAACTTGGAGTCACGATTGTCAGCAACATCTTTTATGTGAACAGGCGCACTCTTTATTTGAGATTCTAATCTCAATTTCGGAGAGTAAAAATTTCCGTAATTTACGTTTTTTAGACGCATTTGTGTTTAAAGGCTTAGTTTTATCTAAGAAAATGATCGTTTTCTTTTAAATATGACTTCATTTTCACTTAAATAAGCATTTTGCCTAGTGTCTGAAACTTAGTATCAGGACACATGCAGAAGGAAAACCAATATAGAAAATTTATGAGGAAAATTGCGTGCCTTCAAAAGCAGTATGTCATTTTTCGTTATTATGCCCCTAATATAATATTCTGCTCCTAATGGGATTTTGCGCCAGTAAACCCTATACAACAATCTCTATCAACAATTTTATCAGAAAATAGCATGAATAAAGTTAAAAAATACCTCATTATTTTTATCTTGTTTGTAACAATGAAAGCTATCTCATTTTCATCATTTGGAGGAAATTTCATAAAATGCTTTTAAAATTAAAATATAAAAGTGGGGATATTTAAAAAAAAAACAGATAGTGCGATCACTACAAAGGAAGAGCTTTCAGTTAAATATATATATATATATATATTGGTAAAATTAGTTCAGCAGAAAGATAAGGGCTCATGACTAAAAAACACACTTGTGTTTTAAATATATAGATTATATAAAATTAGGAAAAATTAAATTAAGCAAATTATGTTATTTTGATAAAATTATAGTAGAATGTCCTAAGGAATAGAATTAAAATTTTATTATTCGAGAGAATTTTCGACAAAAACTTCAGGAACACGATATTATTTTAAACCACGAATTATTTGTTTGCTTGTCTAACACAGCGAAGAAATCCATCCAGGCGAGAATCATCAATTTCTGTATTATAAATCGCTATTATTTGCATGTCACCTCTGTTTTATAAAGACACTCTAAATTTTTGTAAAACATTGCGTTTTATCGGTGTGTGATTTCGATTACATTATTTTCAAAAGTGAAGCATTTTCACCTATGAAGAATTTCAAAGCAGCTGGGGTGTGAAAATGACGCACTTCTACAAAACATAATTCAGGTATAAGAATTAAAATAAACGCTTTTTTATAAAATGACGTCATTTAAAGCAATCTACTTTTACAACCCAGTCTTAAACTTCGTCTATAAAAAAGTGTGCAGATGATGTCATTATCACGGAATAGCAGACAATATTCTTGACATAGCCCATATTTTATTTTCAACTATTTTTTCAGGTTTTATGAGAAAATGGCAACTAAAAGATACAGTATCTCCTATTTTCGACTATTTTCCGTTTACTTTCAATGACCTTCAATAGAAATGAGGTAATTTTGTTGCCACGATAATAAAAATGGAATTAAAAACTGCAAAAAAATTAATATCTGAAAAATTAACTGAGATACAGCTTTCAAACAAATTGCATTTAAAAGAGCTTTTTTTTTTCCTTATACGATGGTGCAAAAATTTAAAATGTGCGATGTTTAGAAGTTTAAAAAATTGCAAAACCAAAATTTCATTTCAAATTTAAAGTGTTGCCATTCGTAAAATGACGTATGCGTTACGCACAGATATGTTTGTCCTTTATAATATAGATAGAAATATTAATCCTCTAAACATTATAAAATTATGCTACAAAATAAAATTAAAAATCTATCTTAAGATTTCTGGTGTTTAATCCTTGATATAAAAATAAAAAACACAATTCTAAAAGAATAATTCATGCAATTAAGGGTTAATCCGAGCATTTTCCCGATTTCATAAGTCAAAAATTTCTGTTTTTAAAAACCGGTGATAAAAGATGTAAATATGCTCGTCCCGAAGGATTTAAAGAACCATTAAAGAAAATTTTATAAAATTTATTTAACGCGTCGATAAGTTGTAATACTGTTTAGAATGAGTTTCTGATACTGTATGTTATCTTGTTCCAGAAGTATTATTGGTTGCACAAAACAAAAATGTTTTCAAAACGATGGTTTCTTTTTCGTCTGCATCTTTCCAGCTTTTTTGACGTTGAAAGATTGAGGAGGTGGAATAATTTCAGTTCGGATATATTTCCATTGTAAGAGCTCTATATTTGTACATTTCCTAATTCTATAAAATACTAAAAAAAAATATTTTAAATGAAAGATTTGAGTGGAGTTATAAATATTGGACAAAACCCCTACAAATTCAAATTTAATTAATTGATTTTTAATTGATAATATCATTCTAAAATTTATTAAATGATTGCGAAAATCTTCTAATGTAATTTCAAAAATTCACGAAAAATGCTTTAGAAGAGGAAATTTTCATTAATTCATAATTTGGAACTTAAAGGGTTAAAAAAAAACTTTAAAGATGCAGGAATTAATGTTAAGTTACGGGATACACACTTTTGCCAATTCTGTGATGTTTTATATTTTGATTGCGGAGTTGTTGCCACTTTTTAAAAATAGTAATATTTGGCTTTCTTAATGACTTGTGATTAAAACGAATGTTTGTATTCTAAAAGTGCTTACAATCAGGATTTAAAAAAAAAAAAAAAAAAAAAAAAAAAACGCAACTGGCAACACTGTTCTCATATGACATATTTGACATTGTGAACGAATCAAATTTAGCATGGTATTTATAATCACGTAATTTCTTAACTTATTGTTTATCTGTTATTAATAAATAATCACATCAGTATGGAATGGAAACGTATAGCTTATTATTCTTAAACATATCGCGCTATCTATTTCTTTATTTTTTTCATGATTTTCTTTGTTTGTATTTAATTTAGAGTTTTCAAGTATTTTGTTATAATGCATTTGTTTGTCTATTATTAGCACATAACATAATCAATATGACATAGATACGCTTATCTTAATATTTTTCGCCGTATCACGCCATCTGTTTTTTTCTTTTGTCCAAAATTCTCTTCGTTTTTATTTTAGTTTGAAACTTGAATTAAAATATGTATATTTTTCCATGTATGTATTTCCATGTATGTACATATGTATTTGTATATATTTGATATTTTGCAATTATTTTAATTAAAAGTATATTTTCATAGAACACTTAGGAGCTTAGAATTGTCTGCTTATGTTATTCTGTATTTCTTAAATTCGTTTAAAATAAAAGTAAACAGTTGTCCCCTATTGTATTTTAGTTTGAAACTTGAATTAAAATATGTATATTTTTCCATGCATGTATTTCCATCTATGTACATATGTATTTGTATATATTTGATATTTTGCAATTATTTTAATTAAAAGTATATTTTTATAGAACACTTAGGAGCTTAGAATTGTCTGCTTCTCTTATTCTGTATTTCTTAAATTCGTTTAAAATAAAAGTAAACAGTTGTCCCCTAGACTTAGTATCACTTCCCTTACTTTATCAATTGATGTATCTATGCCACAGGCAGTCATTTTTCCATTCTCTCTCGGATCGCTTTATCAAAACAAAAACTTTTGACATATAATTTGACAGCATTTGCAAAAGAAATATATTAATTTTTTTTTTTTTTTAAATAGTGAAAAATTGTCGCCTGTAGCAGACCTGTACCTAGCACTAAATACATTGTAAAATCTTGATAATGTATCGCCAGTGTTCAGGACACAAGTGAAACCATCGCATTTAAGGGTGTATTCGAAAAAATATTTTTCCACCATCAACAGCTCGAAATTTTCTGAGACATTTTCAGACTCATTTTTAAAAGTAGAAACATGAAACTTGCTGGGGTGATTTCTGGAGACATGTTTAACATGCCGTGTGATTTCATTTTCAGCTCAATTAATTAGAATTTGATTTTTAAACAATTGTTTTTCTAAGTATGACCATTTTTTTCATTCCCAGATTGCCCGCTTCGGAAAATTCGGTTCAAAATGCCAACTTTGACAGCGTTTTTTACAGTATTTTCTGCATTTATCAAAAAATTAAGAAGCACCGCACATTATATAGTTTCTAAATAAGAGAATTTCCAAGTTTGATGCGTTTGAGAGCAAAAATGAATTTTAAAATGAATCAGAAAATAAGCAGTTTGGATCGGAATACACCCTTAAGTGGCTACTTCACTTACGCGAAAACTTCCGCTCGCTGTTGTTAAAACTATGAGAGAAACTTTTAAAATTGCCTATTTGCATTTAAATACTTTCAAATTATTTTTTTACATTGTATATCCGAGTTCGATCTCTACAACGACGATTTTTTACTTTTTTCGATTTCGTTTACTTTCACATTTAGAACCGGTCCTCACAAAAATCCCCCCCCCCCCCCAAAAAAAAAAAAAGAAAAAAGAAAAAAAGGCCTATTTAGGTATTGACTGCACCTGTACAATGCAAAAAAAGTCCATTTAAATATATTGAAATGCAAAAAAGATATTTAAACAAAATTCTCCCGTAGGATTCAGATTAGCGAGCAGGCATTTCTGCGTGAGTGAAGTAGACTCTTAACCCCTTGAGGAGCAGTGGGATAAAATGTGTCCCTTCTAAATGAAACAAGATTCCCACCAGAAAATTTTAACTAAATTTTATATTTTTAACTTTGGTGGGAAATCGTTGTAGAATTGCTTTTCCCTATTTAAAAATAAAATTTTTCGATTATTCCGGTGAGAATTGAATATTTAGAGACATTTTTGCTTGCCCCTCAAGGGGTTAAGATGACACGCGATGTTAAACAAATAGTTGTTATGGTCGACGTTACTAGGTGCACTGAAAAAGTTATCAAATATCAGTAACTTTTAGATGTTTCATCTGGTGTAACAACTAAACAAAATAATAGCGTGGATTTTAAATAAATCAGTTTTGCATCTTTACTCCCACATTCCTTTTTTGTAGCTACAGCCCCCAGAATACTAGGACTACACGCTGGAATTAAAAAGGTGGCTACCGTAGGTGAATAATTTCAGAGTTTGTACATGCCCTTGAAATTTAAGATTAGTATTTTTTTAAAGTTTTTTTCGCATTAATAATCATAGAAAATTCTTTCAAATTTGTTGAGAAATATTATTTTGCCAGAAATTTCGAAATCATAATACTTGACATAAATTACTTAACGTGGTTGTATTTATTAGTGTTGGATTTTATGATAAAACCATGTAGCATCGCTTTTTCATTTCAAGCACATAGAAGAATGCGTGTTCAGTTTGTCTATACATAAACAATTGAAATGCTTTGGCTTACTCTTACGTATGTAAACTTCAAAACTATACTCAGTTTGGTTTTCCCCGATACCTTAACCCTTAAATGCGCGATTTTTTCTTTTGTTTCGAAAAAAATGTGTATGATACTCTGAAATGTTCATAACACAGGAAAAATAATTAAACAAATCAGAGATATATTTTTATTTAATGCGTCGATTTTTTCTTCTGTTGCACATCTGCAATACAAGTAAAAACTACCGTCGTGTGGCTGTTTTATGCTAAAGTAATGCAAATTAGTAATTACTTTAATAAGTATGCTTCCAAATACTTTATTTTATATAGTAATTTATTTTATAACCTTTAACCTTTTAATTCCCATAATATAGTACGTTCGAGAAATTACGTAGTTCAGATAATCTGAGTTTTCACCAGAAAGTTTCAATGTTTAATTTTGCTTTATTTTAATACAGAATGTTTTTTAATTACAGCAACAATTGCTATTTTAATTTTCTGAATTAGATATATACGAATAAAAAAATCTATTAAATTCAAAACAGTGTTGCTTGTATATATGCAAAGCTGAGCACTAGAGGATTAAAAACTGAGGCTTGTCCCAGTTTCTGATAATGAATGTAAAGCAAAAAGTACGAGAATGGATATCTCTTACCTTTGTAACCTAAAATAAACCCATAAAAATCATGTATATTTTATGCCAAAGCAGTAGAACCTACCTTTAACATATTTCTTTGCAGAAAACAAAGTTGTTTTAAATACCTACACGTTTAATTTGAACCATTAAAGATAAGTATATTCGAGGTCGCTGCGTCCTATATTTTTTATAAATATGCTTTCACTATTTTAATATTATAAGCTTCGTGATTCATTCTTCATTCGTGATTCATTCTTACTGAATATGTTTAAGAAATCTTCGACAAAAATTGTGGTGTCCCAGAAAGGTCCGTACAACTTCAAAATTTTATATAAAAAAAAAGAATAGCCCTTTACAATTTTATTTAAAAAAAATAGACCTACAGAAAAGCTAGTTACAACAATAGATAGAATAACTCAAAATGTTATAAACACATGTATAATAATCACTTATAAACAGATAAAGTTAAAAAAATCCGAGAATCAATAGAGATATTTTTACTCAACAAGAATATTTGCAATCATTCATTGTCCATAGAATTACCTAAAATTTGGAAAGGTGTGATGTGTAATTTTAGTAACAATAGTAGAAATTAATCCACGCTCGCAAATAGCCAAGATAATTTTATTTTTATTTTATATTTTGCAATACTTTTCATTATGCATGTTGTCTCGTGACATTGTTTACCATGTTATTGTTTTGAAAATTAATCCACGCTCACCAATAGCTAATCTAATCTTTTAAATTAATTTTATGTTTACAATGTTTTTCATTATGCATCATGTCGCGTGACATTGTTTACTATGTTTATTGTTTTTAAATTATGCGAAAATATTTTCTATCGTTGAATGATTTTGAAAATGTTGCCGTTTGTGCAACGAAACGATCGTCAATCTTAATAAAGATTTTCTATCACTTTTTATAGCATTTTTTAACTTTAGCTCAAAATGTTTTTTCTACAATATGTTTCTGGTGGTACAGTATCTAGGTGATGAAATCTTTATATTCTCCGTGCTACGAAATGATCTAATGTTGAGGTTTTCAAAGGCAGCATAAAAAAATCTTTTTGAGTTATTCTATCTATTGTAGTAACTAGTTTTGCTGTAGGCCTATTCTTTTTTTAAAATAAAATTTTGAAGTTGTAGGTATCTTTTTGGGACACCCTGTACGTAAATATATAGGATGCAGTAGTGCCTTATATATGCAGGTTTTCTTTATCTGTTTTAACTTAAAATGCTTTTTTACATTCTAATACAGTTTTTGAACTTATAAATGTTTAGAACAACTGCTCGTCCAATACTCTCATAAACACATACTCTCTCATAAAGACCCCTGATACAGAATACTACACTGCTCAAAACAATTAAAGGATATTTGAAGTTTTATATAAAACTAGTAAATCTGCAGATCAAGAGCCTCAACGTCATCTCTGCAACTCATTGTTTTTATCAAACATTGCGTAATATTAATCTTTCTACAAAAACAAAATTTAAACTATTTAAATTACACAAACATTTATAAAAGGAAAAAAATATTTCGATGGTTTCAGACATTAAAAGCGTTAAATTAAACACGTTGTTATGTAAGGATATTCTGAAATTCTCACGAGCTACTTATTCTAGTAATTTTTATATAATAAAGCAAATTTCTTCAGGGGGGGCTCTGCCCCCTGAACCCCCCGTTGTGTAATTTATTTTGCATTTGTAATTTTCTACTGATTGAGTTAATGATTACCCTATATCTTAGATTTTTTTTACACTGCGATTTATAAGGATAAGCAATAATTCGGTCAAGCATTATACGTTATCCTAATATCCATACAGCAGTATTTACTTGCCTGCTAACCACAAATACCTGTATCTAATGGATAAAGAACTTTTGGAAATGTAAACTGAAACATCTAATTTAGAAATCTAATACCTTTATAAATTTTGTTTATAAAAAAATAATTTTGATTACCATTCTGCAATATTTATATCTAAGATCTAATCTAAATATCAAAAAATGTACTCGATAGCATTAACTTACTAACATCACCCTAAAGTAGGGGGGCTTCTAAACCTAACAGTTAATAATTCATCATCGTTAAATAGATAAACATGATTTGGCGCGTTTAAGTATTTTTTGTGATTTTCTTTTAATAGTATCTACATTTAATTTAAAATCGTGATGTTACAAATACCGTTGAAATTTGACGCAAACCTATGTTCAGGTCAAATTACAAAAGGTTAACTAACATTTCATTTCCCTTAGCCGGACTTTCTGTTTCATTTTTCGTAATAAGGATTATTTTAATAATTTAATTTATTTTACACTCTACAAGCTGTTACACGGACGTTGTTCACGTAGCATTAAAATAGAGATAAATGCATTAAGTAAAACATTTCACTCCCCACCAGGCATACCAAGTCTCAAGCTTTTTGCACATCACTATTATCTTAGAGAAAATGTTCTTTTAAATCGCGCAAATGTTTCAATTAAATAAAGTAACATTTTCTGTATTAAAATACTGGTATCCAGAACGCCGGAGGCTTGGCAGCTCTGCTCCTCTTAATAAAAACATATATGATTAACCAACACTTTATCACATTTTATAGGAGACAATACGGAATTTCTTATTTGTATGGCCTTACAAATATCTCAGTCATAAAAATGTAAAATTTTGTGCCAATTAATGCACGCAATTGCGAAAATGAAATCGCAAAGAATGAGAAAAGGAAGGCCAAGTAAAATCGTGTAAATCGAGGAATCTTTCTTCGTAGTGCTGGGAAAATACTGCTACAAAAACTATTTTAGGTGGTATTTGGTGTGAAATGTTTATATGTATTCATTCCTGTCCTATATATCCTTTTTTTTATTTTTTATTTGTTTTTTCCATTTTTCGTTTGCACGTGAAAATCTTACAAATTAAAATTAAGTCTTTGGGAGAAATTGTTATTCATTTTTTTTTTTTTTTGGCAACAATAAAGTTTATAAAATTTAACAGAATAATGCCAGTTTATTCTGTATGAAAATAACGAACTTTTTCATTTATAATCAAATAGTTGAATAAATAAATGAAAATATTATTCTATATAGTATATAAATACTATTTTCATTTCTGCGTTTAAATAAATCTATATGCAAATATCTATACAAAGGCATTCATTAATTCATTCCTTTTGCTTTGATTTGACTTCGAAAAACCATACATACTTTCACATTTATGATATTTTTAGATGAGATGCTGTTGCTACGCAACGGTTAAAAGAAAAAATGAAATATAAGTAAATTCATAAAATAAAATATTTTATATTATTCGAACACATGTATAAAATTCTATCATAAGTTATACACCTAATTTAAAAGCTCTGACAAATGTTTTGACAAAATTGCAAACTAATAAGAATAATTTAATACTCTTAATTAAAAATTTCAGCATCCAAAATTTACCATTTAAATCTATTATTCATATGAGCGATTTCTTTCAACAAATGAAAATTTGAAAATCGTCTGACTTCCCATAGAAAAGCATTATATCACAAAATAAAATGTTCTGTATATTCCGAACGAATGAACCAAATTTAACCCAAAACTATACACCTAAATCCGGGGAGCTCATCAACATGCCCAGGGAATTTCAAGCCGATCGGATGCTTTTTGCGGCAGTTATCGCGGAACAGACAGACAGACTAACAGACAGACAGACTAACGGAAACCAAAACTTTTCGTGTCTCCACAGTAAGCCTTCACTGACGTTTCGGCAATAAAGATATAAACGAAATTTTTTTTGCCGAAAATAGAAGAAGAGAATCACAAATGCAAATTTTTCTGGTTTTCAAACTGTGGAGTATGCAAATTTTGAGTTCGACGTCAAAAACGTCACTTCAGCGGCAGCGAATGAAATTTGACTTTCAACTGGATAAAAGAGAATGAAGACAAGGATGATCGGCATTCAGTGATTGCTTTGTTTCGATGAGTACGATGTCTCAGCGAAGTCATTTGACAGATTCAGAAGCTTTGAGAATTGTTGGTAGGTTAGAAGGGGGCCAAACTCAAGCCGAAGTAGCGCAAGCCATTGGAGTGTCACAAAGTGTCATTTCCAGGATCTGGAACCGTTTTTTGGAGAGTGGATGTGCAGGCCGAAGACCAGGGCAAGGTCGTAGACGGGCAACAACGCCCAATGAAGATCGGTATTTAGCGTTAACAGCTCGGAGACACCGAACCATGAACGCTACTCTTCTCCAACAACACCTTCGCTCGGCTACAGGCACCACGATTTCAACTCAGACTGTCCGAAACCGGCTACATGTTGTAGGTCTGTATGCTCGCCGACCGATGGTATGTGTTAGATTAACATCAAGGCATCGTTGCGACCGCAGGAAGTGGGCAACCGAGCATGTCAACTGGAGGAGAAATGAATGGAGCAATATTCTGTTTTCTGACGAGTCCCGTTTTTCTGTGCATCCGGATAATAGGCGTATTTTCATCTGGAGGGACCGTGGCAGTAGGAATAATCCTGCGTTCGTGCACGAAAGTGTCAGATTTGGCGGTGGAGGAGTGTTGGTGTATGGTGGCATCTCCATTGACGGGCGCACTGACCTCTACATCATTCGAGATGGAGCTCTGACTGGTCGCCGATATAGGGATGAGATCCTCAGACCTATTGTAGTCCCTTACGCTGCAGCAATCGGAGATAACTTCATTTTAATGGACGATAACTGCAAGCCACATCGTGCAAACCTGGTGGAGGATTTCCTTTTCGAGGAAGGAATCGCTCGAATGGAATGGCCGGCGTGTTCTCCAGACATGAATCCAATCGAGCACGTTTGGGACGCTCTAGGAAGACGAGTTTCTGGCCGCCAACAACCCCCACAAACTCTCCAAGAACTGGAAAGAGCTCTTCTGGAAGAGTGGGGCAGAATACCCCAACTGTCATTAATAGCCTCATTGAGTCCATGCCTCAAAGGTGTTCAAAGTTGTTGGCCGCCCGTGGAAACCATACCCCCTACTGAAAATGATTTTCTTTGAAGAAAACACCTTTTCTTATTCTTTTTTTCTCATATGCACAAATTGTGTTTTTTTCCTTTAGTACACAAATGCGCAATAAAATGCATTTTTTTTTCTGCCAAACATGTGTAATTTATTCTCATATAACCTACTATGTCTGTCGACCATGTATCAATCAGCTAAACAGTTTACCAGATACAAAATCCACCTAAAACTGCAATATCCTTTAATTGTTTTGAGCAGTGTATTAACGAAATGAAGAATTTCAGTTCTCTCTTTCACGGCTGCCACGGGCGAGTATTGTTTAATTCTACTTCACACCACATGCTCAAAACAGAAATTATTGACATACTTTTCGGGAACATTTGCAAGATAAATATACTACTTTTTTTTTTTTTTTTTTTTTTTTTTTTTTTTTTTTAATAATGGTGTGAATAGAATAGAAAAATTGTCGCCCTGTGGCAGCCTTGCTCTTGGATGTTCATAATGGTTTGGATTGTAAACTGAGATCTCGGTCCACTTATTCCTTATGCGGAAAAGTCGTGATTATGACTCTATAATATGCAACATTTAAAACAATTCTTTCAAAAATCTCACGTTTCATGTAAATAATTATGAAATTTATTGTAATGGAGAAGTTGAACATTTAAAAAATTTCGGTCAACTGCTCATCCAGCAACAGATGAATTCTTTGTCTACGGATTAATTAAATTTTTGTTAAAGATTTTTTTAAAAAATAAGTTAGTTCTTATTAACCCCTTCAGGACCGGCAGCTTTTACACAAATTTAATTCGGCTGGCACCACTTTTTTTTTATAAAAAAGTTGATTTTACTTAAATAATCACGCAAATGCTTTAAAGAGGATCTTGCTCACATGGGGAATTGATCGTTTTTATATTTTTCTGATAATTCCACATCACCACATGTTCTCAAAAACGCAAAAAAAAAAAAAAAAAAAAAAAAAAAAAAAAAAAAAAAAACATCAAAAATTAACACGTTGAGTGCATGGTGACTGGCACTGAATCTGAAAAATTTACAACGTTTTAAGTATTTTTTAAGAAAGCATAATCCTGTAATAATTAAAAGGTAGGTAATTTTTAAGTAAATTTCCAGTAATTACTTAAATCAATATATATATACATATTTAGTTATATATTTTAGATCGTCAGTCATCTGTGGTCTGTCATCATCTAAGATCAGTATTTTTTTTTTAAGTTTATTTCGCATTAAATAATCTTAGATAATTCTTTCAAAATTGTTTAGAAATATTATTTTGCCAGAACTTTCGAAATCATAATACTTGACATAAATCTGAAAAAACATTTAACGTGATTTTATTTATAAGTGTTTGATTTTATGATAAAAAACAGGTAGCATCGCTTTTTCATTTTAAGCACATAGACCTTATTTTATGTAATTATTTATTTTATAAAGCTTAACTTTTAACCCTTTAAATCCTATGATAGAGAACGTTCTAGAAATTACGCAGTCCAGAGAATCTAACTTTACACCAGAAAGTTTCAATGGTTAATTTAGCTTTTTTAAATTAGGGAAAGTCTGTTATAATTTAAATAAAATATTGCTATTTTATTTTTCTGGTGTCAAATAGGTATATACGAATAAAAAAATATCTACTAAATCAAAACACTGTTCTTTGCATATATGCAAAACTACGCACTAAAGGGTTAAAAAGCCCACATTTAGATCTACTTAAGGAGAGATTTTCTATAAAA
The DNA here is from genome assembly GCA_963932465.1 of Maratus speciosus. Taxonomy (NCBI): domain Eukaryota; kingdom Metazoa; phylum Arthropoda; class Arachnida; order Araneae; family Salticidae; genus Maratus; species Maratus speciosus. The sequence goes on along the minus strand of OZ010797.1, from coordinate 201,028,370 downwards.
AAAATACTGGTATCAAAAATTTCTTAGTCGGGAAATTCATTAACCCGTACGAACCTTGATTTTAATGCACATACGAAGAAAAAAAATGTATTATATGCATTTAAAATCGCATAATATCTGTAGATAAAAATCCTCGTTCGGAGTGTACAGGCAAGGGTCGTACCAAGCCTGAATTTTCTGAAACATGCAATTCATCGGTACAAGTATTTTCTTTTTGAAAAACTCTAATTAAACAAGCGATATTTGGTGCGTTTAACTTGCATTCATTATTCTCTAAAAAATTACTGATGTATGTCCTAAAAAATTGTCTGAAACGTACGACCCCTGATAAAGGAAATGACACTCAGTCTTCAATATAAAAGCGAAACATTAATTTTTTAGTGCCAAACACGCGATATAGTAATGGACATCTGTACAGCCAATATTTCATTATTCTTATACATGTAAAAGTTGAATCTTCTAAAATGTCAAAAGGTGTTTATGCCCTTCGTGAAATGAATAACAAAATGCAATCCAACAGAATCATATTTAATCTCTTAACCCCTTCTCGACGAGAGACCTTGCTTAATTTTTAATCTCCAACCACCGGTTTTTCAAAACAGAAAATTTTATGTAATTAACCCCTAAACAATCGCATTAAATTACGATTCAAAAATTAAAATTGCTTATTCGCATTACATTTTTGCAAAAGAAGTATTCCCCTTATTTAATAACAGGTAAAGTAATGTTCAATAAAGCCAATTACACTATTTTATAAAACTTGTGGGAATCAAACAATCTCAATAAAATACAGAACCCGTGAATATCACGGGATCGAGAATTAAGGAGTTAATTCGCGAAAATGCTCTGATTAAATAAGGTAAACTTTACAATTAAAATTAACTGGTGGGAGTAATGAAGGATTCTGAGTACCTTAAGTGGCACGTATACCGGTCGTTCGTAGACAAGGGGTTAATACTCGCTCCCGTGTTATTCTCGGGCTGTGTCTTTTATTCAGATTGTTTGATAAAATAGTTTTATAAAATAGTGTAATTGGCTTTAACATGGTATCATTTTACTTGTCACTGTTAAGGTGAATATTTCTTATTTTTTAAAAGTGGTGCCAATAATCAATTTGGATTTTTAAACCGTAAATTAATGCAATCGTTAAGGGGTTAAAGAACTAAAAGCAGCAAAAAGGTAAAGAACCTAATGTGTACCTGTGGTAATTTAAATTCGATTTACAAATGGTTTCATAAAATTTACTAGAAGAGTTTTAAACGGGATTATACGGATTTATTTTACTGCAATTTGTTGTGGTAATGTTGTTATATTAGAAACGTATTTTACGCGCATCAGATTTGACACTTCCCTTTCGATTTTTTTATCTATGGATCGTAAAAAACACAATTACCATATCATTTTTATGTATCATAAATTAACTTCCTTGCTCTCCAGAATTTCTGTAATCTTGATGGGCATACATATGCTGATTTCATTTAAACAAACACTTATATTATATAGTATTTATTTTTAAAAAATGTGTCATAAACTAAATTTTTAAAAAACTAAACGTATATTTATATATATTTAGTTTATAGGATACAAAACAGTATACTTCTGTATAGAATATCTACTAAAAACCAACTTTTCAAAAGTAAAAAAAAAAAAAAAAAAAAAAAAAAAGTTGTAAGTTGTGGCTAAAAAATGGTGTGATATCAAATTTCCAAGCTTATGTTATGGTACTTATTTAACATTTTCCATTAAAATTTTTACCATTTGTAAGTCGAGTGCTTTCGTATATGTTGATAGAAATCCTTTTCTCCTGTACTAAAAACATCATAACGTGTGTTTCTGAAAATTCAAATGTTTTAAAATTATGCATGATGGGCTCGGAGGCCATCTTTCCATATTTTATACAAATTTATATACACACAAATCCATAGTTAAAATCCGAAATTCAAAATTGTTTCTTAATCAGACATTTTAACCTTTTCCTTTACTTTTCCTTTAACTTTTCTTTTTTGTATTCGGAGAATTTTGTGCCTTAAAATGATAGTTATTTATATAAAGCATTTACCTTGTGATTTATTTCATAGAGTAAATAATCATTTAAGGGGACGGTGGAGCTTAAAATCCTTAAAAATATTTTTTTTTTATTTTTGTAAATTTCGACTTAAATATTATTCAAGGGTACATTATATACATTATGGCATGCATTTATCACAAACAAAATTAAAAAAAAAAATATTCTTGGGAAAAAAATGGAATTTTACGTGTCGTCTTAGAAATCTTCGAAATGCCCCATGCGTCTTCAATATCAATGAAACTCACCAATATTTTTTACAAAAGTTTGGTTTATATATATAAATAAAATAGAGCATCGAATTTTATATATTTGAATTTAAAGGTAAAAAAAAAAAAAATTCAAAATTTCAAAATTTTTTCGAAAAAATTTCAAAATTTTTCAAAAAAAAAATTTTTTTTAACCTTTAAATTCAAATATGTAAAATTTGGTGCTCTATTTTATTTCTTTTTTTAAATGAAACTTTTATAAAAAATATTGGGGATTTTCATTGATATGGAACGTGCAGGGGGCACTTCGAAGATTTCTAAGACGACGCGTAAAATTCCATTTTTTTCTCAAAAATAATTTTTTTTTTAAATTTTTTGGGATAAATGCATGTTATAATGTATATAATGTACCCTTGAATAATATTTAAGTTGAAATTTACAAAAAATAAAAATAAAAAATTGAAAAAATTTGAAATTTTGAAAATTTTTCGAAAAAATTTCAAATTTTTTCAATTTTTTTTTAAATCTTTAAATTCAAATATGTAAAATTCGATGCTCTATTTTATTTCTATATATAAACCAAACTTTTATAAAAAATATTGGGGATTTTCATTGATATAGGAGACGCATGGGGCATTCCGAAGATTTCTAACACGACGCGTAAAATTCCATTTTTTTCTCAAAAATAATTTTTTTTTTACATTTTTTTGTGATAAATGCATGTTATAATGTATATAATGTACCCTTGAATAATATTTAAGTTCAAATTTACAAAAAAAAAAAAAAAAAAAAAAAAAAAAAAAAAAAAAAAATATTTTTAAGGATTTTAAAAGCCCTTAAAAGTCCCCTTAAAAGCAATGAAAATCAATTTCGTTTCTCAAAATATCAGTCTTTTTCAATTTAACTGTTTGCAGTTGAAAACCAAAGTTCGACATTGTTGCTAAATCAAACATTTTATGCTTTTCCTTTATATAATTGTGTGCTTAGAAATTTGTGTGTTAAGATACATTTGACGTTTTCGCAATTCATATTATGATTGCTTTTTTAGAGTGGTTAATCCTTTAAAAGCAGTAACAATCAACTTCCTTTCTCAAAATAAAAGTCTTTTTAAATTTATTTGTCCGTAGTTAAAATCAGAAGTTCTAATGTGTTATTAATTTGAACTTATTACGCTTGCCTTTATGAACTCGGGTGCTTAGAAATCTGTGTAAAATCTGGAAAGATGGCCGCCAAGGCCATCATGCATAATTTTAAAACATTTGAATTTTCAGAAACACGTTATGATGTTATTTAGTACAGGAGAAAAGGATTTCTATCAACATATACGAAGGCACTCGATTTATAAATGATAAAATTTTTAATGGAAAATGTTAAATAAGTACCATAATATAAGCTTGGAAATTTGATATCACACCATTTTTTAGCCACAACTTTCAATTTTTTTTTTTTTTTTTTTTTTTTTTTTTACTTTTGAAAAGTTGGTTTTTAGTAGATATCAAATTTGTTTAAAGAGACTATATATAACAACATGCATAATATTCACTTTTAAACAGATTAAGCTAGATAATGCTATAAAAACTGAGGAAATATCTTTATTTAGATTGACGATCGTTTCATCGCACAAACGGCGACATTTTCAAAATCATCCATGATAGGAAATATTTTCACAAAATTTAAAAACAATAACTTGGTAAATAATGCCACGAGACATCATGCATAATGAAAAACAATGCAAACATAAAATAAAATCAAAATTAAATTGGATATTTGTGAGCGTGGATTAATTTTTACTATTGTTACTAAAATTGCATAGCATCTCTTTCCAAATTTTATGTAAATCATGGGACACTGAATCATTGAAAATATTCTCGACGCGTAAAAATATCGCTATTTATTCCCGGATAATGGATGGTAAATGGATGGATTAATTTATCCATAAAGATTTTATTTACCATTTATTTCAAGTCCATGAAGTCCGTGATAGAGTTCATGCTCTAGCAATTCCATTCAAATGGGAATTTAGAACGTTTTTAGAAAGCTTTCCACTCATTTCATCCTTTTAAAATTCGTTTTATTTAGAAACCGTTTTTAATTAGCTTTTACATCGTATAAGTAACTAACATGAGAGATTTAAAGATTCTATCCCGAACTGTTTCACGGGTATCGAAAATTTAAGAATTTTTTTGCTCCTTTACACTTTTTAAATTTCTAATTTATTAGAAAACGTAACGCGTTTATACGCCTTAAAAATAACACCCGTTTCAAATTTTATGTTCCTAGCCCAAACAATCCCATTAAAATCATAATGCAAACCGTTCTTAAAACGTTTTCCGCTCGATTCACCTCTTAACATTTCGATTTTTTACAAACAGTTCTTAGAGAGCGTTTACATCTTTAAACAAACCGGTATGCCAAAATTCAGGCCCCCTATCCCGAACGGTATTACAGAAATCGCAATTTAAGAATGTTCTTTACGCCTGCATCCATTTAAATTTCGAAAATTTTTAGAAACTTTTTTGCAGGATCATTTACGTCTTAAAAGTAAAAAGCATGACCATTTTCAAGTTTCTAGTATTAACAATTGAAAATAAATCATAATTTGGAACGTTCGTGGAACGCTTTTCCATTGTTTCGAACTTTTAATTTCTACCTTTTTAGGAGTCATTTTTAGCGAGTATTTAAAAGTGATCACTATGCCAAATTGAAGGTTTCTATTCCGAACGGTATCGCAGAAATTTGAATTTTAGATTTTTTCTTGCTTTTGAACTCTTTTCAATTTCAAATTTATTAAACTATTTTCGCCTCCGGCTAAATGTGACTCTGAATCTCCCTTAACTGTATACTAAGCATTGCATCATGTTACTTCTATTCATAATTTAATTAACTTGCTCAATCCTTCGCCAAGTTGGAAGATTCTGATAGAGAAATCATCAGCTCGGTACCTTTATGTAAGCTGGCGCTGGTGATAAATCGCCAATTATTGTTCCCTTTTCATTCATTCGTATTGCATTAATTTTACTTGAACTATAATTCTTTCCCGCATTTTATACAAAATGCATAAGTATAATTTAAAACACAAACATTTAAAATACACGCCTTTCACTTATTTAATTTTTTAAAAAAAGAAAAGAAAAAAATAATAAAAAAGGCCAATAAATGCCAATAAATGACAATTATGAAACACTTGCCAACACTTCCTGAAGTCTTTAACAAAACTTCTTTATTTAGGGAAATAAGGTATATAAGATAATTAAGTAAACATTTAAAAAATTAAATAAAATATTTGAAAATCTGATTTCAGCAGTTACCGTCCTTAGCCAAATATGTATTCCAATTCATTTGAACAGCCCTGTATTTGATCTGTAGTCTAATATATATGCTATATAATGGGAAAATTTATTTTAGCACGATAAGGTTGAACAGGTTGAAATTTCTCTTCCAGCAATTTATACTAATATATGGAAACATACTTTAATGCTTTTGTTCAGCCCTGTAGTTTACCTAATACCTTTATTACACGCCCCTATTTAGCTAAAATTTAATTCGAACTAAATCACTCTTAAAACTACTGAAAACATATTTCCAGAATTTATCATCTATAGACGCCATGCATCCAATTCTTTGCGTGGCCCTGTATATCATTTTATCTATATTCTACGTACATTTCATAGTAAACTAAATGCAGTTCAGCGTAAAAATGCATAACACATTTAAAATCCACCTTTCAGCGATTTACGATCATATTCAGTAACCTTTACGAATTCTTTTGCGTAGCCCTGTATATCAACTATAGCATTTTTTTATACACACCATATAGAATGCATAAATATAGTGAAACTTAAAAGTGCATATCATAATTAAAAATGCATTTCCTGCCTTCATCGCGAATATACAGTACTTCGGATAAAATATACTTGTCTGAAATCTTTTGTGTATCCCTGTAAATGCTGCGCTCTTCGTATTATAAATGAAATAACTTACAGCAAGCCCCACCGACATATATCAATCTCATTATATATGAAATTGCATAATTAAAATACGCCGCAAACAATTGCCTCTATAGCATCATCTAATGGAATTCTTTTGTGTGGCTCTGTAAATGAATAGTAACTATTCATTGCACCGCATATTCTACAGAATGCATATTTTAGTGCACTTCGTAAATGAGTATCAATTTTATTATGTTTGAAAGGGTGTAGCATCTTTAAAATTCATTTAAAAGGATTTTTTTCCATTGACCGTAATGTAACTGAATACTTTTGACTGTCCCTGTAAATAAACTAAACATGCTACAAACTTCATTTGAAATAGCATTCTTGCTAGTCTAAACTCAATAACACCCAAAAATTTCAGGGCAATCCGAGTATATCTAGGAGAGTTAGAGCGCGGACAAACGGACAGACAAACCGAAGTCAATAATGCTTTTCAACTTTGTTGGAAAATATTAGGTTGTAACGAAAGTTTTTCGCCAAAAAAAGTTCTTAATAAAGTTAGAAAAAAAAAACACAAAAGCCGTACGTTTAGTGCGAGTAGTACTCACCACACGAATCTATGATTTACTGCCAACATTTTGGTAGTTTTTCAAAGCCTTCGGCCCAGAAACTTGGAGGCCGCGAGTCCAAAAACAGATCAACATCATTTCGGACGTCCCGTGCAAAATTAAAGATAGCATCAGCAAGATGTAGCTGAAAGTGTGAAAACATGTAGAAATCCGAAGAAGCGATGTTTGGGCTGTATGGTGGGTGTGGCAAAAGATCTCATTCGAGACCATACACAGCCTAGAAGGTGAATGCAGACACATGTGATCTAGCATTATCTTGATGAAACATTACCTTCTTGCGCCGGAACTCATTTTGAAGTTTTGCCTTGATAGCAGCGTCAACACGGACTAACATCTTGCTGTATACCTTACTGCTCATTGTTTTACCTTCTTTCAGATACTTTTTGTGGATAATACCACGGCAATTCCACCAGAGACAAAGCATTATCTTTTTGTTAGTCAAATTGCACGTTGCGATGTTGCTGACGGGCTTACCGGGCGCAGACCAACCTATTTTTCGGCTTATGTTGTTGAAGTAAATCCACTTTTCGTCACAAGTGATGATCCGGTCCAGAATTTTGTGCTTGCGTTGATATTCGAGAAGATTAGTGGAGGCCTGAACATGTCTGCCCTTATCTGCCTAGTCGCCTCATGCGGCACCCAGCGATTGAACTTGTACGTCAAGTTTATGCAATGCATAGCGCGACTAATGGACATGGCACTAACGTCTAACTCCTTAGATAACTCTTGAGCGGTCGAATACTGATATTCTTCCACAAGTTCTTGCAGGCGGACGTTATCAACATCAGTAGGCCGGCCAGAGCGCTCTGCTCCTTGAATGTCATAGTCCTTGTTTTTGAACTTTCGGTACCAAACCTTCACAGTGTCAGATGGTACAACAGTAGTACCTAAGTCTGTACACATTATTCGGTAACATTCTGTAGCTGAGTTTTTGCAACAGAAATGGAAGTAAATGCTGGTTCTAATCTGGTAGCATGATAGTTCTATTTGAGACACCTGTACTTAATGATAACGATATTTTTGATAAATTACACAACTTAGTGTTATAAAGCAAGTCTCTTACTTTCAAATGCCAAAAATCGTTTGATAAAATATGAGCAAACACGTCCACGCGAACAATTCGAAAAGACTATATTAGCTGTGGCGGGAAACTTTAGTTACAACCTAATATTAAAAACGCCTATCATAATTGAAAATGTTCATCCACCAACCTTACTAATCCAGCAATATTTCGAACACTTTTCGAAAACTTTTGCATGTCCCCTGCAAATGATATGCATTTCATATTATACAGGATGTAACTTGTAGTAAACCTCAGCAATCACTTTCAATAACAATATATGAAATAGTTTAACATAATTAAAATACGCCGCGAATAATTTTCGCCCTATAGCATCGTGTAACAGAATTCTTTATGTAACCCTGTAAACTAATAATGCATATTCTTTGCAACACATATTCTATAGAATGCATAGTTTCGTGAAGTTCATTACGTTTGAAAGTGTGTAACATCATTAAAATGCACCTGAAAGGATTTTTTCCCATTGGCCGTAATGTAACGGAATAATTTTGACTGTCCCTGTAAAAGAACTATAATTGTTACAAACTTCATTTTCTTCAATAACGTGCATAAATTTCATAGCAATCCGAGTTTAATTACAAGAGTTAGAGCAAGGTAGACGGACTGGCGGCCGAACGGCCAGACAAACCAAAGTCGTAAACATTGTTGAAGTATGTTGGAATACGCATTGTTGAAGTACGTATTTCATTAACTCACCCGAAAATGACGTCAAAGATGGTATGTTGGAATACGCATTGTTGAAGTACGTATTTCATTAACTCATCCGAAAATGACGTCAAAGATATTTTCTAAGTTGATTATCTGCACACAAACGAAGTGCCTATAGTTTACCATGTTTTTGTTTTTGTTGTTTTTTCTTTTAATCTGAAAACCACTTTCAGTTCAATTCTTTTTCAAATATTTTGCGTACATTAGAAAATTAATCTTTAAATGGCTATAACTTTCAATGCATACTTCTTAGAAGGTACCTCTTCTCTCAAAAAATATTTTTATTTTAAAAATATTTCTAAAAATGTAACTTTTATGCAGTTGTATTCGAAAAAATAACCTAGATGGAAAATGTTGGTCTACTAGATTAAAGTCGAAGTAATTTTACCGTATTATAATGCGGACAGTACGCTTTTTTTGGCGGGTTTATCGAGGTTTGGTACAATTTTAGAATTAATTAACAGTTTTTTGCTTATTAAGGATAGAAATTTCATTTTTTTAAACTGAATTTTATAAAAGCACGTAGAATGAGTAATTACCTGTCCGAAAATGCATTCCATACTTTTTTTTGTCCGTTATTTAAGTCTCTACCTTCATTGAAACGATATATGTTTGGCGAAGGTTTTACTGATCATTTTCAGTATCTCGACGTTTTTTGAAAAATCCTGTATCTCTGCTTATAATTATTTTATAAAGATGAGTTTGGTCTCAAATTGAAGCTTTTCTTCATTAGATTATTCTATTCTTCGTTTTATTTCTATGCGTTGCTTGCTTTCTTAAATATCTGAAATTTTAAAATGCCACGTTTGGCCGATTTAACATGGAGAAGTTGACTTCAGTATAATAAGCAGTTACGCGGTTCTGGCTTTTGGTTCTTGGCGTTTGTTTGTTTGGCGGGGTTAGCAATTTTTTATAGCTTGGCTTGGCAGAACGACCGTCCTGCTTGATGGTAAATAATATGTAATAATACGTTTTTTCAAATGGAAGATATTGTTAAATGACATTACAAAATAATTCAAGAAAAATAGGCAATTAGCAAATAATTATTACAGTTTAAAAGTTTTCAAATGTTGAAGATCCTAATTTTTCTAAAATTTGTAATAGGTAAAAACACCTGAAAATGAAGAAGAAAAATGTCTACGGTGGCATACTGCCCCAGGAGAGCAATGATTATATTAGAGTAATCAGATAATGGAGTTATGAATAAAGTGGAGGAGACATTTAGTGTATTGTCTATCAGTTGGGGGGAAGTACCTAAGGAGGTTGTCACAGGATGGTGGCTGATTTTTTACATCGGATCAACACTTTCCGATTCCCAACGGGGCAAACTTTCACCAGAAAATGTTGATACAAAAGTTCGTCTTATTTAAATGCTATATTCATTGAAAATTTCTCTCACAAATATAATAAAAATTTCTATTTGTTTTTAATTGTGGTAAATTCCCCATGTATTATAACCTTTTCATTGACACTGACAGGAGGGTCCTTACATTGTCACAATATGGCGGAAACGCAGGACCTGACTACCAACGAAATAATCTTCCACCAGTAAAAATGAATATCTGTTTTTGCAATTATTTATGACTGAAATTCTGCAATAATAAATCGTTTAGAAATGGAGAAAGTCTGAATTTAAAATTACTGGTGGAAGTTTTTCCCGGAGGTAATTAAACCCCGCAAAATCAGTTACAGTTGAAGCTTCACGATATTAAGGATATGTCTTTATTAATAGTTCCATGAATCAGACTAAGCATTTGATATATGGTTGACCCAGAAACTTTTCAATGGCTTTCAAACCTTCATGTTCAGTATGGTCTAATAACAAATAAATAAAGTAGATACAAAATTCGTGCAACAGAAACCGTTTTGTGTATTAGAATTTTCAAAGTGTGAATCGCTTATAACCGTTCAGAGAGCATTCCGTAAGGCATACAAATGCAAACTACCAACCCAACAAAGCATTCTGCGCTGGTATCGACAGTTCAAAGAAACCGGTTGTTTATGTAAAGGCAAAAGTTCCGGCCGACCAAGTGTTACTGAAAAAATAGTGAACCGAGTTAGAGAGAGTTTCATCCGTAGTCCCAAAAAATCAACAAATCGCGCTAGCCGCGAACTTTTCATTCCACAGCCAAGTGTGTGGAAAACTTCAGTTGTCCAGTCGCAATTTTGAACATGACGTTCGCGCAGCAACCATGGCAACTAAAAGTGCATGACACATACACAGCGCAAAACTGTAGTTAACGCCTTAAAGAAAAATAACCTAATGCTTACAAAATTCGAATATGTTGTTCAAATATAACACAGTATTTTAGCATTTAAAAATGGGCATCTTCTAAAAACCTCTACCCCTTTTTTTACTGAAAAAGTTGAAGATCCTGTTATATTATTGTCTAAAGCTGTTATATTTGTTGGATACTCAAATTAAATTAATGATGGTGGGTTTTTATTCCTTAGTTTAGTGCCTGTGTTTCCAAACAAAAATGAATTCAGAAAGGTATTTGAGAACAGTCGTGAAATTTTCTGTCACATATTTAAGAATCGAACAGTGTTTTTAATTTTTACTAAAATAAATGGAGAGTTGTAATTGATTGTTGTCACGGGACGACAGGTTTTTCTCCTTTCCCGCGCTGTCGCCTCCAAAAATTCAGTTCAAAAAGCCAACTTTGACAGTATTTTTAAAAAGATATTCTGCTTTTACCAAAAAATTGAAAACACCATTCGATTACATAGTTTATTAATAAGAACACCTATCAATTTTATGTGTTTCCGAACAAAAATGAATTTAGGAAGGTACTTGAGAACAGCCGTGAAATTGTCTGTCACATATTTAAGAATCGAACAGTGTTTTCCATCTTTTTCTCATAAGTAAATGTAGCGTTGTAAGCGATTGTTGTCACGGGACGACAGGTTTTTCTCCTTTCCCGCGCTGTCGCATCCAAAAATTCAGTTCGAAAAGCCAGCTTTGACAGTATTTTAAAAAGATATTCTGCTTTTACTAAAAAATTTAAAACAGCATTCGATTACATAGTTTATTAATAAGAACGCCTGTCAGAGACCCAAAAAACTTAAAGTAAACCTTATAAGAAAAGTTCGGAGGTGAGATGAGAGGGCGAATGTAAACGTGTGAGTGGTTAAGTGGAATTGCGCAACTTAGTCCACGCAGCATCGCGCGCATGTTCCGAGGCAGATCCCCCCTTCCCCTTCATCCTAAGTCATAGTGTCATATATCTAATTTGTTGCAAATTTTGTCTGCTTTCTGAATTTCTAGATACTTTTCCCCTGATTATTTTAATAAAAACCTTTTTGGGGGACTTTTTACCAAAGTTTGGGGGGTTGCCGGGGGAAATTTTGCTGGGAAGTTACAAATTCGGATTCAGCGATTCCAAAAACATAAAGTTAGCCGATTTCCAGAACTACCATTAATTTTGCTAGGTAAAATTCCCTATTGCCTGGACTATTATGACTGTTTCTTACCCTAGCCTTTTGTGTGTTTGAGGGGTTGACATAAAATACCGCAAAGTCTCTTAATACAGACGAGCGGGGTAGGTAGCAGAAAAATTTAAGAAATCACACTATGTATAAAACTAGTCTGGCGGCTAGTCCTGAGTAAAGTATAGGTCAATATCCCAATATGGATGTTAGCAGTATGTATCGGTTCATCAGAGCTCTTGAAATACACTATTAAACTAAAGTTTCTGTTATTTTTTTATGAGGGAAATTGGCTGGGCCGGTTGATTGATGTCATTGGTTGGTTAGTTGGGGCGGTTTTTTGGTTAGTGGCAGTTGATTGATTAAGTTCCTGGAAGGATTTGAAAAAGATATGAAATGATATAAAAACTGTTGGAACCAGATTGAAAAGTAAAGCTCAATCTAAAAAAAATTACAATAAAAAATTGGCAAATAGTTTCAGTCTAAAAAAGTAAGTAGTGCGTAGAAAAGTAATGGAACGAGATTATCTGTAAAGCTCATGAAATTACCCAAATTTTTGTTGATAGCTGAAAATGTGGACTGAGCTTTACTGGTGCCTTATATTCAGAATCATATTATCCACTCAAAATGTGTACCGGGTATAGTAAACAGAATGTGTAGTTATGTACTAAAAAAAATCTGCCAGTCCGAGAATTGTGGACATGATTGCATCATGTCAAGCTAAACTCCATAAAGCTAAAAGAATGTAAACCATGAAGTAATATTTTAAGTGTAACATTAATATAGTCAGGTTGTCGAGGAATTGTTGTTATTAACATTTCTGACATAACACACTAAAATAATAATTTTACTTTCATGAAATTACTGTGAAAAGGGAACCCTATGCCAATGGACTTACGCCAGACAAATAGTTAGCGTATGGTTGAATCGTACATGTTTAGGGTTTTGGGTTTACTTGGGCTTTGATCTTCCAGGCTTATCAGTGACCCCTGGAATAGAATTTGGTTCATACTTCGTACCGAACGGATCTCTCAGTTTGTCACTCATTACCAAATCAGCCTCTAACCTATTCTTATGAACCCACATTTTTAAACTGGTTATGAATGATTGGAATTCAGAATGTGTTAAAAATGCCTTTATTACCCTGATTGATTTTAAGGCACCAGTAAAGCTCAGTCCACATTTTCAGCTATCAACAAAAATTTGGGTAATTTCATGAGCTTTACAGATAATCTTGTTCCATTACTTTTCTACGCACTACTTACTTTTTTAGACTGAAACTATTTGCCAATTTTTTATTGTAATTTTTTTTAGATTGAGCTTTACTTTTCAATCTGGTTCCAACAGTTTTTTATATCATAAAAAGGGGCTCGAAAAGGATCAATTCAAAACCCCAGCAGACAAATAGCAACGTTTAGGTAAACGTTTATGAAATATTAGGTTTTCCCAAGAAATGTCTTTCCTTTTTTACGTAAAATAAACCATACGAAATTTCGAAAAACGACAAGATTTTATTGAAGTAAATAGCGGAAAGTTGGGGGCGTGGGTTAAACCGGGTACGATAACTTTGTTGATGAATAATTCCAACCTATCACTCAAAATGCAGCAAATAAAGGGAAGACTGTAATTTTAAACGTCAAGACTATTGCAAAATTTTACATAGTAGATAAAATTTAATTATCCAAGTTCACAAATTTGAGGTAAGTATAAAAAAACATAAATATCACTTTCAGATAGGGGTGGGTATAAACGGAACCTCTAAAAACTGAAGCATATCCAAACATAATTTTTTATTTATTATTTTCAAACTTAATCAATTCAAGTAATTTGTTAAACATTGAAACTATGTTACTTCATTTTGATTCGGGGATATTAAATCCTTAGAAATTGTAAACAAAACCATTAGGGTTAAATCCGAGGCATCGTAGTCAAATTCCTTACAAATTGCTCTAATTAGTCTTACATCTGTACTTAGAAAATCGTACGCAAATTAGTTGCAATGCATAAATGAATCGTCACTTTCCTCATCATCTCCGTCATCATCATTTAGGTCCACTAGTCTTCTTCCTCTTCCTCAGAAGACGAGACCTCCGCCCTTTTCTTCCCTTGTGGTCTTCCTGTCGCCTTTCCTTTCTCTTTAGGTTCTCTTTTCTTCTAATGTGGTTTTAACATTTGGTTAGGCCTGGTAATTTCATTAAGAATTTGGATATGAAGGAGGATGAAGTTAAAATGTTTGTAGCACCTCTGTTTTGGCTAATTTTCTTCTTCTGTTTTTCTTTTTTTTTATTTTTGGAGGAAGCTTAATATATACTGGGAAGAAATGGAACGAAGATCCGCTGCTGTCAGGCACGGAAGTTCGAGTGTTAGGGCTTCAGAGGGGCTGGGTTCCGTTTCCGGTTTTTCCTCACAGAACTAGTCCAGGGTTCATACAGGTAGCGTTATTTTCAACGCCAAATATCAGTATTTTTTTTATAGAAAAATAAATCTAGTTTAAACGCGCGAAACTTCGCCTTATTTAATCAGAGATTTTTTTATAAGAAAATATTAAGTACTGGTACCGAAGAATTTCTTAGTCTGGAAATTTAGGGACCCGTACGAACCTTGCAGTGTGGTTAAACATGGCCTTCACTTAAACAAGAACAAATTACAGGCGCCGGAAAAGCGGAAAAAACTAGTAGTTTAATCTCATCAAACATTGTATCACTTTGTAAAACATTACCACTCATCATTGAAAGTACTGCAAAGCAGGAACTAAGTACTGACTGTATCCGAGTGGCCTGATAAAACATAAAATGTTCCAATTTTACGAAAAATACTTTTACACTGCTAGAAAGTGTCGTTTTCGATCGGTAGCTAATAGCACACTGCTAGACACAGGCGATTGGTGCTATTTCATGTGTCAGGTTACATGTTAGGCAGCGCCAACTGGAGAAGAAAAAGGGGTTACCTCCCCCTCACAGAATGTGTCATTTAATTCAACAATTTTCATCCATCTCTCCAGAACTCGCATAATGCCTTCTTTCTAAAACATTTGGGATTTGCATTCAAACTATTCGTGGTGATTTTCTATGTAATTCAAAGAGCCAATTTGTTTTCATCGACGGGAATTTTTGAGAGAAAAAAAGAAATACTCGTCGGATGAAGCAATGTCTGCAGAGTAGGGATGGTAGGGCAGAACAAATTAATCGAATGGAAGGCGTTTTTCTGACAGTAAAAGGTACGTGTGGCTTGGAATTGTCATAATGGAAGACAACACCTCATCTATTTATTAATTCGGGGTGTCTTCTGCCTTCAGTTCGTCGGGTTCCGAAGAGTATTTTTTAGAGTTCGTGATCTGGTTTGGCGGAAGTAACTCTTGTTTTAAGTTTTAAATTATCGGCTTAAAAAATAGAGATAAAAGCTTATAGTGATAAATGATTAATTATAGATCTAAAAGATAATGGTGCTAGAAGGTTTTGGAATGATGTATTTTATGCACTGTAGGTGTGTATATAGTTTTTTGCCTTTTTCTTGAAATGCATTTTTTACGCTTTGGTACATTTTTCTAAAATTCTCTTTTAAGTAAACAGTTGAAACTTTCCAAAATTGTGTAAATAACTTGTTTGTTTAAGAATATCTAATATTATACGTTTGAGCGAAAAAAAAATTAATAGTGGCAATCATGTTCTTAAAATTTTTAGGTTTTTCAAAGTTTTTAAGTAAAATATTTTTTATTTTATTTCTTTTAAGCCAAAATGAGAATTGCTTCTTATTATTCTTAAATAGTGAGTTTCCTGACACCATAACAAATTTTAAGTTTAAGGTGATAGATTCAACATTCTTTTTAGAAAAGTGTACCGAACATATCGTTCAAAAAATTTCACAGAGATATGTAGGGGAGATAACAGGGAAAAAATCATTTCCACTCGTTTTAAAAATGCCGAAAGGTAAAGGGAAAAAATCATTTTCACTCGTTTAAACCCCTTGAGGGGCACTGGTATATATTATATACCACCTACGATTAATAAAGTTTTACACCAGAAAAAAAATATTAAATTTCACTTTTCTAACTTTGGTGAAAAAAAGCCGTAAAATTGCTTTTCTTAATTTTGAAATAATTTTTTTCTAATTTTCCGGTAGGAATTCAGCATTTCACAAACGCAATTGCCTGCCCCTCAAGGTGTTAAAAATGCCGAAAGGTAAAGATTTCATAAAAGGTGAGATTTTAAAAGTTTTTAAATTGAAATCACAAAATAAAACCGTTACTCAAATTGCAAAAATTTTAAGTCGATCAAAACGATGAACATATATCAAGTACACTCTAGAAATGATAATTTCAACCAAAAACAAGATGTGAGCCACCACGTATGACATTTGTTCAGGCGGATCGGAGAATATAGAGATGGGTGTTTAGATAAAATATCCCATACAGCAAGTTAAAAATAACACTGATCTGCATATTGAAACTTTTTTTTTGATGATTAAAAATGAATAGGTGATTTTAGATCAATTTTTTAAGCTGATTTCAAAAGTAAAGTCGAAATTTGCGTATCACGTCAGGATTTTTTACAAATTAACAATTTGTAAATTTATAAAAACATATGATTTTTTAACTTTCACTTATATAAATTTATAAAAAAAAATTATTATTCAAAGGTAAATAATTAATACAGACTAGGATATGTATTAAAAAATTAATGTATGAAAAATTAAAGTATAGACATAATAATTATACTTACAATATATTTAAATATGGACAAATTTGATTAATATTAAAAAAATCAATTAGTTTGAGAAAAATTCCTTTTAGTTGCTTTTCGTCCACTAGCACAAAGATCTCTCTTTAACATCCAGCAGTAATCTGCCATCATATTTTTATTCCACTTGCCTTGGTACCGTTTTTCCATATCTTTGATGTCTTGGTGAAACCTTTCACCGTGTTCCTCACTCACTGCTCCGAGATTTTCGGGAAAGAATTCGATATGTGCATGTAAAAAGTGTATCTTTATACTCATGTTGCAACCAAGTAATCTCAATTTTTCTAACATATCTGCAACTATAATTTTGTAATTTGGGTCTTTCTTATTTCCTAAAAAGTTCTCTACTACACATTTAAAGCTCAGCCATGCTTCCTTTTCACAATCATTCATTGTTTTTTCAAATTCACTATCTGTCAGTAATTTTCGTATCTGAGGCCCAACAAAAATACCTTCTTTAAGCTTAGCATCAGTAATAGAAGGGAATTTGCTGCAAATATATTTAAAACATTCATTTTCTTTATTTAGGGCTTTCACAAATTGTTTCATTATCCCTAATTTGATATGCAGAGGTGGAAGCAAAACATTTTTAGGATTGACTAAGGGATCTTTAATTACATTTTTTGTTCCAGGGGATAATGATATTCTTGATGGCCAATCTTTCTTTTCCCAATGATTTTTTTTATCCCGGCTGTCCCACTCACACAGAAAACATGGGAATTTTGTGTATCCTGATTGTTGTCCAAGTAGCATTCCAATCACTTTTAAATCACCACATAACAACCATTCATGATCTTTATATTTGACCTGGTCTAGCAAAAGTTCAAGATTTTCATATGTTTCCTTTAAATGAACTGAGTAGGCTATAGGTATTGATGCATATTGGTTTCCATTATGCAACAAAACCCCTTTTAAACTTGTCTTGGAGGAATCAATAAAAAATCTCCATTCTGATGCATTATAAAGGATACCGTAAAAATTCATTATTTCCTTTATGTTATTGCAATATACTAAATTATCCTTTTCAGAAAAGTATGGAACAAGTTCTTTTTCACGATGCCTGTACCAAGAGAATTGTGTCTCTGGTAATAATAAGTTCTTAAATTTAAGCCGAGAACCAAGAAGTTCAGCTTTTATTTTTGGCAAATTTAAATCGCGCACCAAATCATTGAGTTCATGCTGATTAAATAAAATTGGAGCTTTATCATTTACTTCTAGTTTATAGACATCTTGTTCTTGATTTTCATCATCTTCTGAATTATTTGGTTCATTTATGCTTTCCAAATTGGTTGGAGGAGAAGGAACAGGAAGACTTTCATTATGCAATATAGGTCTTATTGCAGAAGGCAAGTTAGGATATATAATTCCTTTTTTATTTTTCGAACTATACCCATGAACATTAGCTAAGCAAAAATAACAATCGTCATGATGATTTCTAGGTTCTCTCCATACCATGGGAATAGCAAAAGGCATACATTTCTTTTTGCCTTTCAACCAAAGTCGTAATCCTTCAACACATGTTCTACACAATTTATGAGGGGCCCATGTCTTATCTTGGTCACCCAGTATCACACCAAAATAAGCATAATAAGCATTTTTAACAAAATCTGTAATATCCTGCCTTTGTTTTACTACAGTATAATTTCCACAAATGTAACAAAATATATCTGTATCATTTACACATTTACGTGAAGCCATTATTCAATTAAAGAAGATGTGAAATATATCACATATTTCAAATCGAAAGAAACAGACGTGAATAAACAAAGAAATTTATTGTTGTTAAAACCTATGCATTAGATCAAACATTGTTTGGTGCTGCCACCTAGCAAGTATTAATTTAGATATTTTTTACAAAATTAAATTTATGGATTTCGTTTTTTCTTTTTAATTTTACATAAATAATTTTTTTATTATTATTAAATCATATTAATAAATAATTTCAGCTTCCTAAATACAGTTTCTCATTTATTTAAATTAATGTAATGTATATACATATGGAATCAATTCCTAAAAAATTTGGTGGCGCCATCTAGTATTACTATTATAAAGTAATTTATGATTTAAGAATAAAATTAATTAAAAATAATATTTGTAAAAAAAGTGTACGTGGTGTGCAAAAATGCTTTACATTTTTGAAATCAGCATAAAAAACACTTTCAGAAAAATATATATTTATATGATCATCAAAATGCATGCTGATCAGTGTAATCTGTCTGTACAAGTGTTCAAATATTCTGTACAAATACGTATTAATGAATGTGATTACACCAAACTAAAGAAAATGGCTCGTAAAGCTAGCAGACAAGAATGAACTGTGCTAAAAAGCACATGTCCTACGGGGATAAGTGCTTTGCTATTTTATTCAGTGATAAGAAAATACCAAACTTAGATGGCCCTGATGGATGGAACATGCATTGGTATTCTCTACGAAAGGAAAGAAGGGCTTTTTTTAGCAGGCAGCAATGCGCTAAGCCTGTTATGGTTTGGGGTGTATTCGGCTTCACCAGCCTGACCTCTCTGGACTTTATAAAATAAAGACAAAATCCCCCAAAAATATTAAAAGATACTAAACCAACATTTCCTTCTTATCGGTGACATTTTTTTGGTGCGGGGGGGGGGGGGGGGTCCATAATGGATCTTTGAATAAGGTAATGCCTCAATCTATATATCACATTTTACAAATCTGTGAGTTTCACAGAAAAAATTTAAAAGTCTTGACTCACCAGCTTTCAATCCTGGCATAAACCCGATTAAAAATGTCTGAGGTGTTCAACCTGTCAGCTTTTCAGTAATGGAAAGTAGTATGACTTTTTCGAAGAATTCAAAGAGGACATTGAGAAAGCATGGTACTCTTTGTCACCAGAAACCCTACAAAAACGAATAATTTCGATAGACGCGCGTTTATTTTAACTAATCTGGAATCATGGGAAAATAATTTGTATGTAAAAATTATTAATGTATTTGTTTTTGCTATTGTTCATAAACTTTTGAGACAGTTTTGTTTGAACATATTTAGAATTATGTTTTTTATAAATATGTAATTTATCTTCTTTTGATATCACTTATTTAAATGAAGTTGTGAAATACACAAATAAAAAAAAAATTTATTTATTATGACGTTTGATTATTCATTAAAAATGAATATTTCAGGCTTAAACTTTTAAGACGGACTATATGTGTCCTTGACCCCTTGGGGAAGAGCGGCACGCACACGTGCCGCACGAAGCGCTCAGAATCCTTGTTTTTTCTCACCAGTAAAATTTTACTGTACAATTTGCTTTATTTAAGCAGTGCATTTTCTCGATTCAAGAAGACACAAATTTCTGATTTTAAAAAACGGTGACAAAAGATTAAAATTTTCGCAAAAGCGTTCCGTCCCGAAGGAGATAAGGGACTTCAGTAAACGTGAGTAAATGACAGATTTCAAGACCGTAAAATTTTCAGACATATATTTAATGAACTTGAGCATGCTTAAGGCATTTCGCCTGATGCTAGAAAGGTTATTTTCTGTATTTTTTACCTGACACAAGATGGCACACGTTGGTGTAAGATAGAACTTTTAAAAATGATATTACTGTATGAGTAATTAAAATTGTGCTAAAAATCTTTAGAAATAATTGAGGAATAAATATTATTTTGTCATAATTTTAGAAATCATAAGAGTTGACCAATACATAGGAAAGTCTTTTATTTTTTACCACTTTATTTAACTACAAGTATTGCTTCTCTTAATGAGTGCTCGATTTTATGCTGAAAATCAGCTAGTATCGCATGTGCGAATTTCGAAGCATATAGAATGTGATTTCCCT
Source organism: Maratus speciosus (assembly GCA_963932465.1). NCBI lineage: Eukaryota > Metazoa > Arthropoda > Arachnida > Araneae > Salticidae > Maratus > Maratus speciosus. The sequence goes on along the minus strand of OZ010797.1, from coordinate 201,007,769 downwards.
TTGTTTTTGCGTAAACATTCGAAAGGTTTTGGTTTACATATGTAAACTTCAAAACTATAATGAGATTGATTTTTCGTGATACATTAACATAGCTGCCAACTTGTACGGATTTTTCTTACCAGTAAAATGTAATAGTAAATTTTATCAAAAACAATCGTCGAAATCTAACATTTTTTGACAATGAAACAATATAAAAATTTCTGTTAAATTTTAATGGTAACAAAAATCCTTACAAGTTGGCAGATATGCATTAAATTGTCAGCTTGTCAGCTCCAGATCACTGTGCTCAGTACCCACCTGCCCGCTTTAGCACGCCGTACAAGGTATATAATTGATTAAAAGATTAAACTAATGAGTATTGTCAATAAACAGAAAGAATAAACTCCGAGGGTGGGTACTTTTCTTTGTAACCTAAAATAAATCCAGAAAAAAGCAAGTGAATTTTAAGCCAAAGCAGCGACATAACATATCTCTTATCAAATAATAGATTTGCTTTAAATATCTACGTATTTAATTTGAGTCATTAAAGTTATACATATCCGAGGTTATTGCGTCCCAAGTTTATTAAAATTTAATAATCATCATATATTCTTATTGCGCGCACGAAAAAAGATTTTTTTGTTTTAACCCTTTAGTGCGCAGCTTTACATATATGAAAACAACAATGTTTTGAATTTAATAGATTTTTTTAATAGTATATACCTAATTCATACCAGAAAATTAAAATGGCAATATTTGCTTTAATTTTTGACAGACATTCCGTATTTAAATAAAGCAAAATTAACCATTGAAACTTTCTGGTGTAAGTCAGGTTGGTTGATTTTTGACGGCCAATTATCTGCACGAGGGATATAGGCCCAGGGGGGGGGGGAGAGCCCTTCGTGGGGTCTTTCTAAGGGAACCTAACCCGTATTTACGCATGGAAATCCATGGCTCGAACAAAACCACGAAAAATCCGAACGATTAGGCCTACGGGCGCGATTGGGTTCGAACCCAGCACCTCCCGTCTACCAGCTTCGAGAGCAGAACATCTCAGCCACTGGTGGGGCCTGGTGTAAGTCAGATTATCTGAACTACGTAATTTCTATAACGTATTCTATCATGGGAATTAAAAGGTTAAAATTAAGTTTTATAAAATAAATAATTATATAAAATAAGGCATTTGGAGACATACTTATTCAAATATTTACTAATTTGAAAAATTTTAGCGTAAAACAGCCACACGACAGTAGGTTTTACTTGTATTGGAGATGTGCAACAGACGAAAAGATTGACGCATTATATGAAAAATGCATCTCTGTTTTTTTTCATTATATTTCCTGTGTAATAAACCTTTCAGAGAATCATATACAGTTTTTAAAAAAAAAAAAAATTAAAAATCGCGCATTTAAGGTTTGAAAATCCATTGTGAAGATTTTCGATTGAAAAAGTTAGAAGAAAATAAATAAAACATATAAGATGTTGCAAACCCTTATATATGTGGGAATATTTTTCTACGTTTTATCCTTAAACGCATTTTTGTTGCTTTGGCCTAAAGTTGCCAGATTTGCCCTATTTTTAATTCTAAATTTTCAAATTCACAGGGAGGCTACATGCGACTGTTTTTTAATTCTACCTCGCACCACTTTCTAAGACCGAAAATTTTTTACTTACAGTTTGATGAAATCTGCAAGAGAAATATGCTACAATTTTTTTTTTTTTTAAATAGTGGTGCAAATAGAATAGAAAAATAGTTGCCTGTGGCTGCCCTGCATTCACTCCAGAAATTACTTTAAAAACTTTTTCATTTATTTAACATATTTCATGATTGCCTTAACCCTTTCAGGGGCAAGGCACGTGTATTCTTAAAACGTTGAAATAATCTACAGACACCAGTATTTACAAGAGAATTTATTTGTAAACTATTAAAAGTAAATTTTCGCATATTTAATAAAAGTGAAATTATCATTATAAAATACCGGTGCCAATGTAGCAATAAGGAATTAAAATTATGTGATGCCGTGACTGCATCACCGCCCTTCAAGGGGTTAAGTAAAAATTCTTTTTTTCTTTAGAATTTCCGGTACGAATTAGAAATTTTAAAATAGAAAAATTATAAAAACTAGAGAGTTGGAACTTCAAATGCTTCTTTGACTAACGTAATATTTCTTTAGAACTATGTAAAATTGTAAATATAACTGTAATGTTACAGAAGTTAACACTAAAAAATGTTTTTCCTGTAAATTTCCAAAAGTTGCAGTAATTATGATTTCAGCCCATTCCTTATATAAAAATATAAAAAATCTCTTATTAGTCTTTAACCCCTTGGGGACGAGCGACACGTATACGTGCCGCATGAAGCGCCCAGAATCCTTGTTTTTCCTTACCAGTAAAATTTTACTGTAACATTTTCCTTATTTAATCAGCGCATTTTCTCGATTCAAGAAGACACAAATTTCTGTTTTTAAAAACCGGTGACAAAAGATTGAAAACTTCGTAAAAGGCTCTCGTCCCGAAGGGGTTAATGATATATTGTTATTCTGTATTTCATTTGAAGAAGTTGTTTGGAATTATTTTCAAATACGTGTACTTAACTCATCTATAGTCATAGAAATTTGCACAAATTTAAGTAAAAGAAAAACAATTCCACTGAATAAAGTTATGTGTATAAAAGTGGTGTCTGTGTTATATGTAAACCAAATCACATATATTTTTATAGAGAAAAAACAAAGTTAAAAACGCCAGAAAAAGCAAATTTTGAGCAGACAAGTTTCGGTAGCGTTTAGCGTACCGTCCTCATTGCAAATAGTAACGGAAGCTTGCTCAATTATATGGGGGAGAAGTGGATTGAAGTGATGTCTTTTCCCCCATATAATTGAGCAAGTTTCCGTTACTCTTTGCATTGAGGACGATACGCTAAATGCTACAGAAACTAGTCTGCTGAAAGTTTGCATTTTCTGGTGCTTTTAATGTTGCTTCTAAATCTTTATTATACTGCGCCAAGTATCATCTTAATAATTATACACCTATTTCTTGCATAGAAAATACATTTGTATATGTTTTTATAAATACACATGATTTTAAGCCTCATGCTAAATCTACTTTGTCTGCACTATCAAAATGTCCTCCTGTGCTTTTAAAAGGTGATTCTTATGATTTTTTCCACGTTTAGCACATGAATCTTACACCGATACGGAACATAGAATAAATATTCTATTTTAAATATCCAATATCTATTCTATGTTCATGCACGGATATATGCATCTTCTTTTTTACACGGTGAGTGAACGATTTAACACTTTATGTACTGAATTGTGAATTCGTGAAAACTGTATCCGCTAAAGCATTTTTCGTGAAATTTTGAAACTACATTAGAAGATTTACTTAATCATTTAAAAACATTAGCAGGATTTTAGAAGGATTGAAATATCTAGAAGGATTAATTAAATTTGTATTTATAGGGATTTTTTGCAGTATTTATAAACCCGCTTAAATCTTTTATTTTAAATATTTTTCTTAGTATTTTGTAGAATTAGAAAATGTACAAATATAATGTTCTTACAATAGAAATATAGAAATATTTCCGAATTGAAAAATCCCCCCCACCCCCCTCAACACCAAGAATGCTGAAAAGATGCAAAGGCAAAAGAAATCATCCTTTTAAAAATATTTTTGTTTAGTGTTACCAATAATGCTTTTGGAACAAGATAAAATCATGCATATATCACTCATTCTAAACTGTATTTCTACTAATTGATTTATTAAATGAATTTTACATCAAGTTATTTTAATGGTACGTATAAGTACCGTCAGTAGACAAAGGGTTAATTGCAACAAAAAACAAGGTAAAAACAACTTCTTGAATGCTATATATAAAAAGCAATGGTGTAATATAAAAATGTACGAAATATTGCACTGTAGAAGTCTCAGAAAGTTTCGTAAATATTGCCATTTGGTAGGAAAAATTTTATAACCGATGTTTTATTAATTTACGATGTTTAAGTATTAAACAATCGTTACAATAATCTTTTTTAAATTTAGCATTTTCACATTCTTACAGATAAAGTACAAATATTGATTTTAATGTAAATAACGTACATTCTATTCAATAATATTTATAATATTAACATACATTAAATAATTATAAAATTCCATATGGAAGCATTCCTTACAAGAAATTTTTAGAAACATGTAAATCTAAAATTTAAAAATAAATAGAGGTACTGACATTACACGCAATAAAGTATTATTCGATATGAATAAATTAACACAATACCTGTATTTGATTTTTTACGATTTAATCTCATAAACTTACACATTTAAAAGAATTTTATAGGATTTTACTTTTATATTATTACTCTAATTATCATTTTGTAAGTTAAAGATGAACGATACAAGTACGATAAAAAAAAGTAAAAAAATAAAGCATAAACACAATATCATCCTAAGAGCAATCTGAGATATTGTCTGCCTGTACTTCGTTTTAGGAAAGATTAGGTATTCAAAACATAGAGCGTAAACATATTTCTTCAACATAGGTAAATTTTGGAGGCTTGTTAATTCTTCCCCCTTTTCGATAGTGACGCTAGTACTGTTGCCATTACAGATTTTGCCGTAAATGTCTCTGTATGTTAATCTATCGTCTGCACTATCAAAATGCCATTGTGTGCTTTTAAAAAGTGGTTCTTATTACTTTTTTCTACTTTTAGCTAATAATACTCTCTTATCCCTTTAATACCCGACCTACACAATGAAATGTGTAGATGATCCTAAATAAAAAGAGAAAAACATTTTTACCTTTTTGAGCGATTTAACTTCGAGGCTGCTAGCACAGAATTGCGTGTATCCTCCCTTGGCATAATCTCACATCGGATATTTTTTTAATATATTTTTAATCAAGTATGATACTATTAATTAGGAGAAACCACCAAAACTTATCGCTTCTACGAAAAATACTCTCGTCTTAACCCTTTCAGTGGCAAGGGCTCTTCTATCAGCAGTATAGTGAAATGAGGAAACGACACCAGAACTTACAAGCAAATATATTTCACAATAAACAAAAGCTTTTGTTCACGTACTTCATAAAAGGAAATTTTTCAAAGCATTATTCTGGTGCCAATGAGGCATTTAGAGATTAAAAATTGATGGTCCAAAAATTAATCAGCGCCCTTGAAGGAGTTAAAGGGATAAAAACCACTTGTACAGTATGCTAAATAAGAAGTGCCGGATTCGTACTTCTCATCGTTGGTGAATTTTCTAAGTGGTTCGGATCCCAATGTAAACTGTGAACTCGGTCAGCTTAACTGTTATTTGCAAAAGTTGCGAGTTGCACCTTATAACATCCAGCTTCACAAACAGCTCTATAAAAAAAACACCTTTTTCCATTAAACATTTATTCTAAAATAAATAAGCCTTTAGAAAATATAATATTGAGTTTAAAATTTTACCCTTAGATATTTTAGGAGAATTTATCCTTTAAAATCACTTACCACGGCTGATCTGTTAACATGAGCAAATACTATAACTCATACCGGTAAAACTTTGAAGCAAATATTGAACCTATTTGTGCTTACTTTTCCTTCTTAACTCTTCTATTCATGTTTTCGCACATTCTAGAAGTGACGCTGTCTTTATTGAATAGCGTTAAGAGATGCCGCAATTGTTAGAGACGTATTTTCGTGGTGTGAGAATTGTAGTCAATTTACGAGTGAAACGGAAAAAAAAAACATTTCAGCTTTTTTCTTCGGTTTAACATTTTCGCGGGAAAGGTACTTGCATCCGTAAATTGTTCAAATAATTGAATGATACCAGTATTTACAAGAAAATTTATTTGTAAAAAGTAAAAGTATATTTTTGCATACATAATAAATTTGAAATTTTCATTAAAAAATTTGGGTGCCAATATGGCAATTACAGATTAAAATTATGTGATGCCATGGCGGCATAACCGCCCTTCAAGGTGTTAATTTAATTAAATAATGTAAAATAAAATAAAATAAAAAGCAAAAGTATATATGCAATGAAAAAATTGCGATTTTTGCATTACCGAACAGAAAAAGAAAATCTTTAAATATAATTTGTTTGAGTGCTGTATCTCAGTTTCTCATTGTTTATGGGGTATAATACTAATTTTAAACATTTGTTTAAAACTATCTTATCGCGCGTAACCCGATTACAAAAGAATATTTCGTTTGCACCTAAAACATTACAAATATTTCAGCCTATTTTTCATGCTAATATTCCAGAACGAAATTTAAACTTCTTCAATGAATAAATAAAAAAAAACATATATAATATAAATAAACAACAAATTAACCGACACGCAACTGAACTACGCCCTTAACCCTTTCCGGCGCAGTGTGTCCAGTCTGGACACACCTAATTTTAATTCCAACCTTGCAAATGGCACCAAGAATATTTAACAAAATTTTTATTTTACAGTGAATGCTTAATTTAAGGAGTTTTTATTTTCTAAAAGAAATCGTTTGCAATTTCCGGTGTCAGTCAACATTTTCTCATTTTGCGAATAGAATTTGTCTGCGCCGGAAAGGGTTAAACCGCTGAAATTATGAGAAACAAAAAGACTGCATTAAGTAGCAAAATCTTTCTCGTTTTCTTCTACTCTTGCCGTCTGCCCTGCGGCTAACTCAAAAATATCGCTTTTAATAAATTTTAAAGTAATATTTGAAGACATTATTAATATTTTCCCACATTTATTTTGCAACTTTCATAAATATTTTCAACGTTCAAGTTCGTTTTCATTGTATTATTTACGTTCGCTTTAACAAATATCTAGCTGATGCTAAGTGCACTGTAAAAAAAAAAAAAAAACAAATATTTCTTGATCTAAGAATATATGATACAAATACGTACTGAAATATAAAATAACATAATTTAAGCTAAACACAATTCCGAAAAGTATTCTTTAGCTTTAAAAATTCGAGAAACCATTATATTTTCAAAATATAAAATCACATTTAATAAAACAACGTTTGCTACCACTAATTTTCGGAAAGGTTAAAGCTTAAATGCATGATTTTTTATTTTGCTTCGAAATATATATATATATATGATTCTAAGAAAGGTGATGATTCAAAAAAGTGGTGCCAATCAAGAAATCTGAATTAAAAAAAGTAGTCCACTGGCAACACTGCCCAGAGGTGGCCAGATGTGGCACGCTGGACACCACTAAAATTTTGTAGTAATAATTGCCTTGTCTAATCATCGAATCTCTGCGATTCAAGAAATCGGCCCTTTCTTTAAAAAATTATATCAGGCGTGCCACAGTTGCCCACCCCTGGTCTAGCCAGATAAGCCTAGCAAAATTGTCCCACGGCAAGTGTTTCAAATAACATGTGATGTAATAAGGTTCACCTTGAGAATACAGTATAGGGTGTTTTTAGCCTCTGGCCTTGAACTGTCCTTGAGATAATCGGGGAAGTATTCGTCGGCGCCACTATTATTCAAATACGTTTTTATCAAAAAGTATATAAGTTAAAAAAATAAAACACACACCAATTATTGAAGATTATATTAGTTCGTATTATATATTTTTTCCAGATTTTAGATAACTTTTAACACTGAGATATAAATAAAAATATTTTAAAGAAAATTATTATTATAGTAATATTATACTTCCACCTACCAAAAAATTTCACGATAATGCTTTGGATATGTGCTTTACCCAAAAATGATTTCGTTAAAATCGAAGATGCGATTGTTGCGTTATAACAAAAAATATGTTAACAACTTGTTAGCAGGTTCCTATCTTTTCCTGTTTGAATTTGCACAATTACGCGCCTATTATTGTTACCTTCCGGCAAGTACATTAAGTGGGTTGTAAGTAAATACATAACACTCAGTAGATAATTAGACGTGTCACTGATTTAACCCCTTTGATACATATTTGTTTCAGCGGGGGCCACTGCGTTTTTTTTTTATTTAAATTCCATCTCGCACCACTTTCTCAGTATACATATTTCTTATATACACTTTAACAGCATGTGAAGGGGAAGTATACCACAAAATAGTATTTCTTTAAATAGTGGTACGAATATAATATAAAAATTAAGAGACATCGGGCAAATTCATGACGACTCCTAGTCGCATAGCTGCCAACTTGTACGGATTTTTCTTACCACTAAAATTTAGTAGAAATTTTCGTCTTATTTAAACGTTAAAAATTCTTGAAATTCGGTGATTCTATTAGGTAAAATTTACTATTAAATTTTTGTGGTATGAAAAATCCATACAAGTTGGCAGCTATGTAGTCGTCAAATGTACCCAAGGGGTTAATAGAAAATGCCACAACTCAAAAGAACAAATTTTCAGAACGGATTTTTTAACCCTTAAATGCGCGATATGTTATTTTGTTTCGAAAAAATTATATTTGATACTCTGAAACGTTTATAACACAAGAAAAAAATGAAAAAAATCAGAGATTTATTTCCCATACAAAACGTCAATCTTTTCTTCTGTTGCACATCTGTAATACAAGTAAAAACTGTTTTACGCTAAAATAATGCAAATTAGTAAATACTTTAATAAGTATGTCTCCAAATACCTTCTTTTATATAATTACTTATTTTATAAAACTTTATCTTTTAACCCTTTAATTCCCATAATAGAATACGTTCTCGAAATTACGTAGTTCAGAGAACCTGATTTTACACTAGAAAGATTCAATGGTTAATTTCGATTTATTTAAATACAGAATATCTGTTTTTTTTTTAATTAAAGCAAATATTGCTATTTTAATTTTCTGGTGTGAATAAGGTATATGCGAAAAAAAAGTATTAAATTCAAAACTGTGTTCTTTGCATATATGCAAAGCTGCGCACTAAAGGGTTAAAAACTTTGAACTAAACAATGTTTTTTTTTGTTTTGTTTTTTTTGGTTTTTTTCATTAATAAAAGCTTCTTATGTATACTTTTTCCTGTGATGTTTTTAGGTTAATGGATTAATTTATGTTATTCCTTTAGCATAATCAACTCAAATGTATCACTTTATCACAAATAATAATGTAAATACGTGGAAAAAGAGTAGTGACACTTTCGCAATATGACGGCAAAATAGAACAACAACCACTGGTCCGTTTTTCCAGACAAAAATACCAGCGTTTAGTACTTAAAAACTGTCTTTATCTCTAAAATGGTGAGTTTTTAATTTGTGTCACTTTCCAATTAAATGAGAAATGTTTAGAGGCCCTTTTTAACTTTGTATGAAACATTACAAGTATTAACTAATATTTTTTTCATATAACAGGTTGTTTGTAATTAACCCAAGATCTACCGGGAATTTTATTCAAGTTTTAATAAAACGTTCTACACCAGAATTTTTATTTAAAACTATTTAACTTATTTATTTACCTTATTTTTGTCTGGTTTATATACTTAGTTTATTTTAAAGAAATTTCTGGTTTGAATGAATATTTTGTATGTACCTGTCGGGTCCAATGGACCCGTCTGGTAGACGGAGGGTTAATTACGATTAAAAGTTCACTTTTTACTATAAAAGAGGCATTTATCGGAAACTTCAGAAAAAAACTTAATTTCATCCATGTGAATTTCTAAAGTCTTGGAAATTATTGGCTTAAACTGAGAAATAGCAATTTGCAGTTATGAATATAAGTGTGAATATACCCTACTTATATTTGCTATACCAAAATCATGTCAAAGTTCTTAACACGTTTACTGCAACAACTATAAAGTAAGAATTTTCAAATTTCTTCTTGAAAGTCGTTTGCCACCACAAATTCTGAAAGGTAAATTTCGCTTTACTGATACAGAGAAATTTCTGCCGATAAATAAGGCATTTTTTTAATGATGAGAAAGTAAGTAATGAATTAAAGCCGAAAATATTAAAGCTACGAGTATACTCGTAGCTTGGCAGTTCAACATGTTAAGAATATTTGAATAAGGGAATTCGCTCCAACTTTAATTTTCGTAGTGTAAGTGCCTGTTGAATACAGAATATTTTCCTCACGCAAATAAAATAAAGTTTCCGTTATTGTAAATTTTTAATCGTACAGAAATCAGATCTCAATAGCACTTAAGAAGACGTAAAATTCGCCTTTAAAGAAGAGCTATTGGTCTAGTTGATTGTGCGGGTGAAGTTCAGTAGTCTTCCTTTATGTGACAATCATGGAAGGCACGGTAAGCAAATGTTACAGTATCATAGCTGGCAACTTGTACGGATTTTCGATATCACTAAAATTTAATAGAAATTTTTGTATTGTTTAATCGTTAAAAAAAAGGCAGGTTTCGGCGATTTTTTTTATCGAAATTTCTATTAAATTTTAGTGGTGAGAGTAATCCGTACAGTTTGGCAGCTATGCAGTATGATTTGTCAGTTCTTGATATTTTAACACGAGAAGGATGCGCAGTACGCGAAAATAACAAAATGTTTAGAAACACGATGCAATCCTATACGGAAGTTGTATGCAGAGAAACATTTTATTATTTTGCCTACTGCTCATCCTGCCCAAATGAAAATGCCACGAACTGACCATTCAATTGACAACGGCATATTTCTGAAAACACAAACTGGAAAAGTTAAGAATATGTTAACAAGTTGTTAGCATTATTTTTTTATGACTCAAAGAATGCATGTTCGGTTTTGACGAAATTATTTTGGATTAAATTACATAACTTGAGGGACACATCAAATAGGGTCCAGTGTTCAATTAAAAATTTGTACATATGTAATGAAAATTCGTTATTTTTGAGTAATGTCATTTTCTATTAACACCTTCGCAGTGTTGCCAGATAGGGGACTTTTTTTAAATAGAAATATTCGATCTATTTAAAAATAGATTAAAAATTCTGAAAAGTTAGGCGGATTATGATATTTTTAAAACGTGGTGACAGAAAAGTGAAACTGAAGTAAAAAAGTCCTCAATCAGCAATCTTGGGTGCATTTCACGACTGAGACTCGTCATAAACTTGCTCCCTGGCGCTTATTTTTCATATTCTATTCGTACCAATATATATAAAAAAAGAAATTTTGTGGTATATTTCTCTTACACATTATGTCAAAGAGTATGTGACAGATTTTTATTTTTTGAAAAAGTGGTGCCATATGTAATTTGGATAAACAAAAAAAAAAACGCTAGTGACCGCCCTGAAACAAATACATATCAAGAGGGATAAACGAGCGACGTACTTAATTATTTACTGACTGTTAAGTAATTAGTTACAACACTCTTATTTTACTTGTTATGCAGTAAAAATAATAGGCGTTGTACAATTTCAAACAGGAAAAGATAGGGACATTCTAACACGTTTTTAGCATAAATTTTGTTATAACTCAAAAAGCGCATCTTCGATTTTAATGAAATTATTTTTGGTTAAAGTACGTACCTCGAGCATTATTGTGCAATTTTTTGGTTGGTTTAACTATAATATTACTATATTAATACTTTTTTTATATTTTTGTTTATTTTTCCGTGTTAAAAGTTGAGTAAAAATCTGGAAAAATACATAGTATGAACTAATATAATCTTTAATATTTGGAGTTCTTTTTACCTTTTTTTTATCTTATACACTTTTTGAGAAAAACGTATTTAAAAAATAGTGGCGCCGTCACATACTTCCCCAATTATCTCAAGGTAATTTTAAGGTCAGGGTTTGAAAACAATCTATATTGCATTCTCATGGTAAACTTTATTACCACACATGTTATTTCAAACATCGGTCCTATTAACGGATATATCCTTTATTTTTGACATCAAATAAAGGAAATTAAAATTCCTGTTATTTAATTAGAGCATTTTTGAAATTGTGTACTTGAAGGAAACTTCTTTTAGAAAAGTGGTGCCAACCGAATAATTTTTTTTTAAGACACGCCCGAGTCGAAAGCGTTTATATTAGACAGTTGAAACTTTACATGCTTGTTAAACTGTTGTATTTTTCGAGAAAGATTTAAAATTGTAAAAATAACTCTGACGTTTCAGAAGATATACTGGATATATATTTTTTTATAATTTTCTGGATGTTAAAGTATTAAGATTTTATAAGTAAATTAATCTTTTAAAAGAAAAATAAAAAACATTTCTCCTTATTAGTAAATGAATTTTTTCATACATGATTTAAATAAGTTATCATTGAATTATTTACACAAACGAGTGCTTCACTGATTTATAACCATATACGTTTACACAGATGTAAATAAAAGTAAACACTTCAACCGAAAATTACAATGCATATAGTAACTTTGTGTTATATATAAACTAAAATTCATCTATTTTCAGCGTAAAAACATTTATACATCTATTTAAAAGCAAACTACTTGACTATATATATCATGCTAAAACTACTTTGATCGTACTCTCTTGATGTCATCTGTGCTCCTAAAATATGTTGCTTATGATCGTTTTTCAAAGTTTTTTAAGTTGTTTTCTTAAAGACATTAATGAAAGATACTAGTCAAAATGTTCCGGCTTCGAAACTCGTTTCTGTTAGCGATATTCGAAACCCAATGTAAACTGAGAACTTGATCTATTTAGCTTTTACTTGCAAAAATTGAGGTCAGTACCCCATAACTTTCAACATCACAAACATCTCGTTCTGGAAACTCCCTTTTTATGTGCATTTTTGTAATACTTAACCCCTTCACGGTCGCTTAATATTTGGAAAAACCATCAAAAAAGTGCCTATTTCTTTTATTACAGAAATTGAATAATTATAAAGTTTCTAAATAAAAATATGCAATTAGTTTTTTTAATGCGTAAAATAAAGATGTTATAGAACAAATTCACATTTTTAGAAAAGCCATGATGCGAGAATTCTGTGTCTTAATGTTTGTTTTACCCCATACAAATTAGTGCGAATAAGACCTTTATCTTTCACATCTCAGATCTTTATTTATCCTCATCACACAAATTTTTACAAATAATATTTGAAATAATATATATACGTTAAATTTTAATTAGGACTTCCCGCAGAGGGATTAGTCTGAGCGATATTACTGAGAACATAGATTTAATAATAACATGTGGAAGAAAAGAAAATGAGATGTTATCTTTAATTATCCATATACTGCGAAAAATTGAAATGATGAAAATAAACTAATTGTAGAATTACAAAATCTTATATATAAATTCGTATACACTGTTTAAAAAAATGGGAAATCAAACCATTCAAGACAGCCATGCATGGATACAAAATTGAAAGTACGCAATATATTAAAAGTAAAATAGAAAATGAAACACTGATTTACTTATATCGGAATTTTAACTGTATAAAATGATGTCAAGAGCATAATCAGACGCTCCGCACCAATTTGAGTAACTTTAAATGACAAATATATGATGTTTAAAAAGAATGGACTATACTTTATATGGTGTGTGCTCCCCCGGAATAGTTAATATTGTACAATATCTGTTTTCCACGGATGCAATGAGGTTGTCAATAACATTTAAGGAATTCTCTTCTCAAAATCTAATATAGTATCAAAGTACCGAATACATCAAAAGTGGCATGCAATGCTTCGTTAGAGTGTGTTTTAGATATGCTCGATCGGATTTAAATGATGAGTGTCTGCTGGCCACTACATACGCTGTATTGTCTTGTTTTCAAAAATATTCTGCACAAGTTGAGCTGTATTTAGCCTGTATTAAATGAAAGAAATCGGCAATGATTACAACATAAAATATGACACAAGATCTGAATATATCGTCTGCATAACTTTTGAGCTGTCAAGGTGTCATTTGAAGTAATTTACAAATCCATGCATATTTATTCAGCAAATCATGCAAGCTAACATACGCCAATATGAACCCGATTACAAAATTTCGCCAGAATAAGTTAATATATAAAAAATCTACTAATGACAATTGAGAATATGACCTTATGATAAAATGTCTAGAAAAATGAATCGATAAAAAATTCATATCACATTTAAAACGGAACTTCCCTCTGTTAGTGGCCTTGGCGAGAGAGAGAAAAGCCTAGAGAAGGAACACTTTAACAAGTACTTTCGGGCAACCTACTCTCTGTTTCATACAGGATTTTATTCAATATTTACACAATTTATTTAATGCTAGGTGGGTATCTATCAGTTTTGTTGCATTTAAATCGCATGTTTTGCGGAGAAAATGCAGCATTATGAAATATTTAAAGTTGCTGTACCTAATAATTCCAAATTAATAGTAATTGAGATCGCTTTCCGTTAATTTCATCTTTTTAAATTTTAAATTTTTTAGAAACCATTCATAGAGACAATTGTATATTTTAAAACTAACCCGAAGCAAAATTTCAAGATTTTGGGCTCAGCAGTAACAGAGAAATAGAAAATTTTTGAAAGTTTTTTGTTTCTGCACTGTTTTTTATAGCGACATTTTAAGAAATTGTTCTATTGCGAGAATTTACGTCATGATAAATACAGCCATGTCAATTTTCATGCTTATATTCCTAACAATTCCATGTTCTTCGTTACTTAGATCATCTTTAGATCTTTTTCCGCTTTGTTTAGTCTTTCTATTTTTTAGAATTCGTTCTACAACGAGCATTTACATCTTATTAATTACTACCATGCCAAAGTTCTAGTTTCTAACCCCAAAAGTATCCCAAAAATTTCAATATTCCAAATAAATCATAGTTTAGAACCTTTCTAGAAATTTTTACGTTTATCCGTCAAATTGAACCTTTTAGAGAGCGTTCATTACGAGTATTTACATCTTAAAAGTAACTACCGCACCAAATTTAAAGTTTCTAACCCAGTCAATATCGCAGAAATCACAATTTTAGAACTTTTTTGCTCCTGCAGCGATGTAGGTTCTTGCACTGACATAAAATAGTCTTTTATTTAAGAGCAGAGATGGCCACCAACATTTCTTTAAGTTGGCTATGTAGTCTCAGAGATAACACCTCGCAAACGTACAAGCATTAATAATATTATATACTTTATAATATTATAACGCTTTATAATATTAGCATTAGATGTACAGATACAAAAGCCATTTATCTGTTACAAGCTAAAGTGCCGGCATTGCCCAGAATTTGAAGGATGTTTGTTCTGAAAAATCAATTTCAAAATTTAACATACAACACAAAACAAACATTAAAAAAAGCAGTCGAAATGTTGTTGAATGAATCATATGAAAACGCTACATAAAAATGTATAAATGTATATAACAGACGCAAAAGAATACAGCTATAAATGAACTTATTTCAACTTATAATTGGAGCAATAATGTTAAAATACGCCAATATTTCCCTAATCGGGTTTTTATTATGCTTCGATACATTTTTCACACTCATATGACGTTATACTATATCCAGCATGCCATTTATATTTCCAATATGACGTAATATTTTCCTCTTTCACGTAAAAACCTTGAAATAGAAAAGATATGAAGTTACTTTTATAGAAAAGATATTCACTTTCATTTAAATTCGTCAAACCATTTATTTCATTTTCATATTTCACGTGAATATCTTGCAATAGAAAAGTTATGACGTAATATTCACCTTTTTTTTTAAATTCGGCAAACTATTTATTTCATTTTCATTTTTCACGTGGAAATCTTGCAGTAGAAAATTAATTGTTGTAGTAATAATTTTATTGTGTTTTTTAATTGTTGGCAACTGCTATAACGAAAAATGTTTAAATTTGATAAGAAATTGCTGTTAAATTGGTGGTTTTTTATTAATTAAAAATTAACTATAAGTTATTTCGTTTCCGGATTACTTTAGTTGACTCGGCCATGTTTTAATACACATGTACGTATCTCTTCACAATTTTGGCTTCCAAGTTGTGGATTTTTTATAGAATTACAAACAGACAGATAGACAAGTTTTCATTTTTATATATCTCTCTATTCTATGAAAAGTAACTAACGCTGTCACCGCCGCCGCCGGTTTTGAATGTTTTGTGACCGGAGGTCTTTCGTTAATATTAAGAAAACTATTGCATACAAATATATGAAAATCGGTGGTATTATAGCGAAATGTTTGATCAACACACTAATGCATACAGTTTTCAAATCGAAGAATTATTTTAAGAGATATTTAATGCTAAAGTTGGACAAAATCGTTCCATTAAAAAAAAATTATAAGAGCAAAAGCTATACATGGGAATTTAATCGTTTTTAGATCATTTTATTCAATAGAAGATCCCGGTCTGCAGATTTCATTATTTTTTTTATTTTTAATTTGACTCATTTTATGAGGTTTTATTTCTATTTTAAATTCAAATATTCAGCATTTTGACAGATATTTTTTACATATTTTAGAAAATGGTATTAATTTAAACTGTTGCCAACTGTATAAACAGCGCAAACAATAATGTTTGCTTCAAATAAAAAAAATATTTACACGTTACTATTATAAACAGAAAAAAACCTTCAAATTACAATTAAATAATTAGGTATAAAAAGCAGGCACTTACTGGAAATTACGCCATAAAAACTATATTTACATGTGAATTTTAAAAGAGAAAGGATATTGTAAAATAAATTCATTAACATGCGTTATAAATCTGAAATAGAACAAATTACGTCACATTACACTTATTATGCAAAACGAACAAAAAATAGTATTGCAAAACAGTTTAAATTTAAAAATTGCGCGAGACAAAATATTAGAGGTTTAATATTAGATTTTTTCAAAATTTTATTATTTGTCGTTTGATGTAAGGTGTTCAGCTATAAGTATGGAAATTTTTATGTTTCAACATAATTAGGGGCTGAGTTAGAAAAATTGCTTTAAATACACAAGTTAGAGCCCAGAGGGTTAAATATTAGACTTTTTCAAAATTTTATTATTTGCTGTTTGATGTGAGGTGTTCAGCTATAAGTATGCAAAATTTCATGTTTCCAACTTAATTAGGAGATGAGTTAGAAAAATTGCTTTAAATACACAAGTTAGAGCCCAAAGGGTTAAATATTAAGCCTTTTTCAAAATTTTATTATTTGTCGTTTGATGTGAGATGTTCAGCTATAAGTATGCAAAATGTCATGTCTCCAACTTAATTAGGGGATGAGTTAGAAAAATTGCTTTAAATACACAAGTTAGAGCCCAGAGGGTTAAATATTAGACTTTTTCAAAATTTTATTATTTGCTGTTTGATGTGAGGTGTTCAGCTATAAGTATGCAAAATTTCATGTTTCCAACTTAATTAGGGGCTGAGTTAGAAAAATTGCTTAAAATACACAAGTTAGAGTCCAGAGGGTTAAATAATAGACTTTTTAAAAATTTTGTTATTTGTCGTTTGATGTGAGGTGTTCAGCTATAAGTATGCAAAATGTCATGTCTCCAACTTAATTAGGGGATGAGTTAGAAAAATTGCTTTAAATACACAAGTTAGAGCCCAAAGGGTTAAATATTAAGCCTTTTTCAAAATTTTATTATTTGTCGTTTGATGTGAGATGTTCAGCTATAAGTATGCAAAATGTCATGTCTCCAACTTAATTAGGGGATGAGTTAGAAAAATTGCTTTAAATACACAAGTTTGAGCCCAGAGGGTTAAATATTAGACTTTTTCAACATTTTATTATTTCTCGTTTGATGTGAGGTGTTCAGCTATAAGTATGCAAAATGTCATGTCTCCAACTTAATTAGGGGATGAGTTAGAAAAATTGCTTAAAATACACAAGTTAGAGTCCAGAGGGTTAAATATTAGACTTTTTCAAAATTTTATTATTTGTCGTTTGCTGTGAGGTGTTCAGCTATAAGTATGCAAAATGTCATGTCTCCAACTTAATTAGGGGATGAGTTAGAAAAATTGCTTAAAATACACAAGTTAGAGCCCAGAGGGTTAAATATTAGACTTTTTCAAAATTTTATTATTTGCCGTTTGATGTGTGGTGTTCAGCTATAAGTATGCAAATTTTCAAGTCTCCGACATATATAGTTTATGAGAACGGGCTCTGTGAGAGACGGACAAACATACAGACAAAGGAGTGAGACAGGTAGGGTTTCGTTAGATGGACGAAACTCTAAAATCATGCTGCGGATGACTGTAACAACATAATAAAATTACATTACCATCAGCGATCTACCAATCCCGAATTTAGTTTATATTCGCTTCATATATTATTATTCTTTTGTGCGGCCCTGTAAAATAATCATTAATATTATATACAGTAAAACCTCTGAATAGCGGACACCCCGAGAATGCAGAATTTGTCCTCTATTTAGAGGTGACCGCTACTGAGAGTAAAACATGTACAGTTATTTAAGAGTTGGTAATCGAAAAAATGTCCGCTCAATAGAGGTATCCGCTAATCGGGTGTGTCCGCTATGGAGATTTTACCAGTAAAACTTCTGAATAGCGAACACCTCGTGAGGGCAGAATTTGTCCTCTATTTGGAGGTGTTCGCTACTGAGAGTAAAAAATGTACAGTTATTTAAGGGTTGGTAATCGAAAAATGCCCGCTAAATAGAGGTTTCCACTAATCGGGTGTGTCCGTTATGGAGGTTTTACTGCATAATAATATCATCCTTTACAAGAAAATTGCATGCTGTATGATAGACAGACAGACATCCAGAGAAAAATAACCTCCGGATCAATAAACACTCATGTCTTTTGTTTTAATCATCCACAATTGTATGTCATACAACATACCAGATTTTAGACAACAGGCTAAAAACGGTCACCGTGGTACGGAATACTGTATTATTATTTGTTTGCCCACCAAAACTGGTTGCCACGGTTTGTTGCAAGGTTTGTGATCACGTGGTTGAAACTGATCTATTCAATATTACTGCGTGCGTATTTTTTTTTTTTTATTTGCTCCATGTGTTCAAACCAGTTGTCTACGAAAACATCAACCGGTGAAAGTGACGCACACCAAATTTCTGTGACGTGTGCAGATAAATTGTGCTTTTTTAATAGTTTTTTCTATATAATTTTTAAACGGTTTGGAACTTATTTTTCATAGTAGGTTTCAGTAGGCGACCCTCATAGGTACCTTCTGGTGCAATCAGAAACGAAATCCGACAAATATTTTTTTGAGTTATGCTTGACGAAAGGTTTTTATTAGGCTTTTTTTTTTAGTAGGACATGGCGTTAATATCCATTGTAGTAGTAAAGTGTCCGGACAGTAATATTTCAGGAGTATTAGCCTTCGCTTCGCTCAGACAATTATTAATAATTTTTTGAATGTTATTATATATATATGTTAAGAATGTATATATATAAGTTATGTATATTATATATATGTTATGAGTTTTGAATGTTATTATATATAATAAATTACACATTTCGAAACATGCAATGCAAATCCCAGCATTACAACAAGAGCCAAAAGCCTAACACAAGCGGTAATATTCAAAGACTTCACACGGAAATGCCAGTGAAATTTTTCTGGTTTCAGAAGTTTTTTATAGCGATTAAATCTCCAGCCTGGAAATATGACGGGCACGAGAAATAACGAACGACTCCTCAGCCCGTGATATTGACGGGAACGAGAATTAAGGGGTTAATGTAATAGGCTAGTTCCATGAGTACTTCTAGTGTAAGTCACATGCTACGATGTTTGGTTATACCAGTATTTTAGATCGGAAAATGTGACTTATTTTATCGAAAATTTCTCATTAATTGAATAAGAAAATGCAAACATTTTGAAAATAACTTTGGCCAATAAGCATACCTGTTATCAGCTATTTAACTTACGTTACAAAAATCCATGGAACTAGCCAATACAGATGTTGGACACATAAATGTTTTGAACAGATACTCTTTCAATAACAGACGAATTTTTCGAGACCGGTTTAACACAAGAACGCCCAGAAATTTTACTCAAGTTTCATAAAAATATTTGACACCAGGATTTTTATTTAAAATTATTTGACAGATTTCTTTTACGTGAATCTGCGTGGTTTAAATTTAACTTATTTTATCAAAGAATTTCTGGTACCAGTTGATATTTAATCATATGGTCGGAGTCGGATCGACTCCTTCCAGGCGTTCTAGTGTTAAGGAATTACTTGCTAAAATCTTATTTAAGTTTAAGTAAGTCCTTAAAAATACTATAGCCATTTTTAATTTTCTCTTAGATATTTTATGCATGTTTTTATCTATTGAAATCAGTTCAATTGATTATTCTAAATATTTATTTTATATCAGCGAACAAGAACAAATGATAAATTTTTCACCAGAAAAGTTTTGAAGCAAATAATTTCTGTAATTAAGCTTGGGTGAGTTGTTGAATAATTTAGAAAACTTCTTTTTAAAAGTTCAAGTAATGCTGTTCTCTTAAAAGAGCAGCTATAAATTGAAAATGCAGCAACTTGTGCTACGTAAAGGAAAGCTCTATTTCCTAGTTCTGTCGTGTTTCTTTTTTAGATATTTGAATTGTTTTAGATTTGAACTTTTTTTTTATAAATAGGAACTACCTTATTTAATGACAGAATTATTAAAAAGAATATTACTTATCAATCAGAATTAAAATAAGCAGATGCAATTTGATGCACTGCACATGTGCCATAGGCTTAGTGAACGAAACAGATTTAGTATAGAATTTATGTATTTTGTTACCATGTATTTCTTTAAATAAGACAAAAACTGTTTCCAAATTCATAATATTTCGTGCACCTATGCGGCAGGTATATATCGCGCTTGTCGTACTTGTCAGGAAGTGGTTAGTATTATAAGCAGGTTTCCGATTCTTAGTAAGAGCTGAAATTTAAAAATATCACTCTCAAATCATATAATGCAGAGTTGCCAAGTCTCCGGCTTTTTGAACACCACTATTATTTTAGAGAAAATCTAGTTCTCTCAAATCGTCAAAATGTCCGAATTCAATAAAACAAAATTTTCTGTATTAAAATAGCGGTATCCAAAAAGCCGGAGACTTGGCAGCTCTGTATAATGTATTCAAGAGTAGTTTTAACTAGTAATTTAATAATGTGTTTTGGTTGCCTATTGTCAATTAATTTTTCTTTCTTATATTTTATATATATATTAGAATTCGTTAATAAATTATTAATTAAGTGTTATTTTTTATAGAAAAAGTTTTTAATTGAATTTACATTAAATTTTATCTTTAATATTTGAAATTTATTATTGGTTTATTAATAAATTTTTATTGTTTTTAAATTTTTAATTACTTTCCAAAGTAGTTTTCCATGTATCGTTTAATTTTCATTTTCCGTGTGTGTTGAGAGTGGGGTGTTAACTATCCATCTTAAATATCTAATATTTACATAACAGTTTACATAGAAAAAAATATAAATTATTTAAATATCGAAATACCGCAATTCCCCGTATATAATCCGTGGATCACACAATCATGTTTGGACACAGAAATTTTAGTTAATAAAATGTTACTTGTTAGATCGCGGTAAATATTTGATTTCAGTTATTAAATCATTATCCGCCCCGCGATTTAAACGCCGGAATTTAAGGTAATTAAATATTACCAGATTGTATTTTATTTGTTTCTTTGTTTTATTTGTTTTATTTGTTTATTTTTGTATTTTATTTGTTTCCTCTTTTAACACAGATTGATGACTTTCAAAAGACGCTTTGAGGAGCATTTGACCAGGTTTTTGTGTGTAGAAATGGGTATTTGTTTCGATTTTTCCATACTGGCTGCCTTTAGTTGAACAATCGAATCAAACTGCTTTTACTCCATTAAAGATAAACCAAAAAAGGCGACCGCACTGGAAAATTTTGGAGAAGGCTTTTCTATTTCTTCTTTTATGCTTTTTGGGGTACTGAACACGATTTTAAACTTTGCCACCTCGTATCTTATCGGCTTAAAAAATTATAAGCGAAAAACCGTGAAAAAATCGGGTTTTTTTTTTCAGGTTTTCCATTATAGTCGCTACAGGGTTAAACGTTTTTGTAAAAACTGCTGCACCAAATTAAACTAGAGAAAATTTCCTACATTTTTCAGATACAATGTTTTTTTCTAAGATGAATACTTTTGGTAATACGAGCGAAAAGGTGTTTTAGCGATGCATTCAAATGCCATCAACGGAGAACGAAAACACAAGGCACCCATTTCAATCACCAATTTGAAACTTTTTAGTTAATTGTAGTTGCATTTTGAATATGTTAACATTTGCTTACCAAGTTCTAAGCCATTTACATATTTATTAACAAAATAAATTGAAATCGGTTAATTAAGAAAAAATGTAAAACTTAAACACTCTGAACAGATGACCAAGGTTCGCACACTCCTTGGAATTTCCAAGGACTCTTCCACCACTATTAAAGATAAGAAAATTTACATTTAATTTTTCAAACACAGAATTCGCAATCACTGCCTTTATTCACAGATTTTGCAACATTTTTCTGCAGAGAACTACTTTGAAATTACTGTTAAAATTTAGTGGCAAAACTGTGCGAACCCTGGATGACAGAACCAATTTTTATTTTCCTACCAATCTTATTATAGCTATTACATGATTATAACTGTACAATTATAACTATTTTAAGTTTAATATAATAACATATGTGAAAGATTGTAAACAGGAAAAAAGAGAAATGCAGAGTTGTTCTCCCATTAATTTCGTTTTGGTAGCTTTGAAAGGCCTGGTTGTTATTCCTCAAAAGGAGACTCATCGTTATCTTGATTTCTCAGGTTGGGTCTTCACTTGTCTTACAGTATCCTAGAGAATTGACTTGTCAACCTCTATTTCCAAGTCATTTGCGGCGATGAAGTAGCTGAAATTATCACGATGACCATCGCAGTTCAAACGAAGGAGCGAACAAAACAAACCTGCATTCCTATAGTCACACTTTTTACTGCATTTTGTTTTGTATTTGCAGGATTTTTTTCGCAGAACAGCTTTTCATGTGCGAGTTTGACAGTTGTTATTGGTGTTGTGCTTCTCTTGGTTTCGTTCCATCCCCATTCTTTAACTTTTTTACAGTTACCTAACTATAGCTGTACCAGGGGGTAAACTCTTAGACATGTGTATCGAGTTTGTAATTTGTTTGTTGCAGAATGTTTATTTCTGAGATGAATAGTTATGGAATACGAGTAAAAACGATTTCAGCGAAATATTAATATTCTATAAGCGGATGTCGAAAACGCTTAATGTAATATTTTTGTGAATGCAAAAGGAGTGGGTGGGTGGTCCTTGAAACACTTCCATGGCGCCATGCACGTGATATTACAAGAAGCAACTCATCTTTCTCCTCTTTCCCCTCTCCATCAGGGGCTTTTTGGCTCGTGGTGAAATTGAAAGCTCAGCCCTCAGTTTGTTTCCAGACGTCTCGACGGTCGGTTACACACTTGCTTGTGTTTTATAAAGGTTCTGTGAGACGTGAAGTGATATTCATTATGGCAGAGAAGCGTTTTATCTTTACACGGAGTTAATGAGTGGAACTAAAGTATCAGAAGTGAAATCAAAAGGTGTGGCGTACTTCAGATTAGCAAGTAAAAAAACGAAAAGATGGGAATAGGAATTATTTATTGAACAAGGAGTCTAGAAGCATCCATAAAAAAGGCCGCAAACAGTACAGAAACGTAAAACACATTGCCGCAACTTGAAGAAGATTTCTGAAGACGTAGAAAAACAACCATTCAACAGAACAAGAGTTTTCGTTTCTAAGTTGTTACTCTTTGTTTGGAGAAAAAACCCCAGCAT
Source organism: Maratus speciosus (assembly GCA_963932465.1). Taxonomy (NCBI): domain Eukaryota; kingdom Metazoa; phylum Arthropoda; class Arachnida; order Araneae; family Salticidae; genus Maratus; species Maratus speciosus. The sequence goes on along the minus strand of OZ010797.1, from coordinate 200,984,244 downwards.
TCTTTAGAGCAAAAAAAAAAAAAACATACAGTAATAACAAAACAAAACATATTCTACATTCACTGACCTTTTAAAAGATAAAATTACTTTCTGAATATTATGATGATCAGCTGGGGCTTGCCATAATTTACGGACTAGATCATGTGACTGACTTGGTTACTGCTGATAGTTAGCATCCTTTGAAATGTATGAAAAAGCCCTATCAGCTCGCAAAACCCACAGAGACAGAGAAAAGTCCATTTGCCTCTGACATAGACACAGCTATGCAAGTGATTTATTTTATCTGGAAGAAAATGAAGAACAATACCAATTTTCTATAGAAGAATTAACAGACCAGATTAAAGAAGGTGAATACTGTCCTTTAGTCAAAACAGTTAAATCACGCCTTCTAAACAAATGTGAAGAAGGTATTGTTACATCAACCACTGCAAACAAGGTACCTGCTTCAAGAACATATGTCAAAAGATTTCGAGTGATTTTTGATATCAACAAAGATGATCATCTCCCCAGGAAGAATGACGGCGTATTGTTCAGATTACGGCGAGGATGGTGGCTGAAGATATTCTGCCTCAGGTTTACAAATCTACTCAATATCATCCTCCAGACGATTTTTGAAACAGAATGACTCTGTCATTACAGAAACTATAAAGATTTTCATAGAAACACTATTTTTAAGAAAAAGAAAAGACCTTAAAAATGCTAGAACCGGAATACTGCACTAGCTCACAGCATTATTAACGCAGTAAGACAAAGGATTCCGCTGCAAATATAGCGTCGCTTCCTCTAACAGAAGATTCAACTTGATACACATGTTTAAGAGTTAACCAGCAGTACAGCCATGGCTAAACTGTAAAAAAGCTTAGAAATGGGATTGGAATAAAAGCAGGATTGTTTTGAGGAATGCAGGTTTGTTTTGTTCGCTCCTTCGTCTGAACTGCGATGGCCATTGTGACAATCTCAGCTCCTTCATTATCGAAAATGACTTGGAAATAGAGGTCGACAAGCCAATTCTCTGGGATATTTTAAGTCAAGTGATGGCACAACCTAAGAAAACAAGATAACGAAGAGCCTCCCTTCGAAGAACATCAACGAGGTCTTTCAAAGCTACCAAGAGGACATTAATGGGAGATCAACTCTGTATTTCTCTTTTTTTCCTGTTTACAATCTTCCACTTATGTTATTATATTAAACTTACAATAGTTATAATTGTACAGTTATAATCATATAATAGTCATTATAGATTGGTAGGAAAATAAAAATTGGTGCTCTCATCTGTTCGGAGTGTTTGTGATTTATATATTTTTTAATTAGCTGATATTTCGATTTATTTTGTTAATAAATATTAACTTAACCCCTTGAGGGGCAAGCAAAAATGACTCTAAATATTTTATTCTCACCGGAATTATCGAAAAATTGTATTTTTAAACATGGAAAAGCAACATTTTAACGATATTCTTCCAAAGTTAAAAATATAAAATTTAGTAAAAATTTTCTGGTGAGAAACTTGTTTAAATTAGGTTTGATATATTTTATCCCGCCGCCCCTCAAGGAGTTAAAGACTTAAAACTGTTTAATGGCTTAAAACTAAATAAGTAAATGTTAACATATTCAAAATGCTACTACAATTAACAAAAACGCTCCAAATTGATGACTGAAATGGATGTATTGTAATTGTATTGCGTTTTCGTCCTCCGATGATGGAATTTGAATGTATTGATAAAATTATTTTCGCTCGTATTGCCACAAGTATTGCTCTTAGAAAAAAAATATTGTATATGAAACATGTAGGAAATTTTCTCTAGTTTAATTTGGTGCAGCAGTTTTTTTTAAACAGTTTAACCCTCTAGCGCCTACAATGGAAAACCCGAAAAAACCCCGATTTTTTCATGGTTTTCCGCTTATAACGTTTTAAGCCGACCAGATACGAGGTGGCAAAGTTTAAAATCGTGTTCAGCACCCCCAAAAACATAGAGGAAGGGAGAGAAAAAACTACTCCAAAACTTTCCAGGCAGAATCCTAGATTGACTGTACTATTTCTGTTGGCATAGACATGATGAGACAGGATTCCTGACATATTTTTTATTGGATTTATGAAAGGGCTCGAAACGTTATCTTGAAGCATGCCAATTGCCAATCTATAAGTTCATGTTTAAGTGAGAAAAAATATTACCAAGAGTATATTGATAGTAAGTGGAGTTCATCTTTGTGTTGGGGGAAAATTCAATTTGTTTTCATTTTGTATTAAAGCCTGCCCAAATCACATGTGACTTACCACGTTCTACACGTTTTAGACCAGATATAACTCACTTAGTAAATCATTCCAGTAATATTGGCATAAACCGTTGCATAATTATACATATTTATACAAATTTTGTTATTGGTTTTAAATTACAATAATATATATATATTCTTTGAATAATCAAAATTAATTTCTAGATAATACTATTTAGTGGAAAAAAAATTAGGACCAGTATAGTTAAAATCGACATTACCTTTTTGTACTTTATTGGTTCCCCCTTTTAACACTGATGACTTTCAAAAGACGCTTTGGGGAGAATTTTAACAGAGGGTGAATATTTTTCTATTAGTAAAAACTAATTTACACCACAGATTAAATTTTAAGACATAGGAAGATATGGATTTTACACTTACATCAATGTGACGTCTTTTGTCGTTCTGGCTTGGCTTTTAATTTAGCATAAATCAAGCGTTCGGCACTTTTAAACATATTTCTAACAGTTATGGACGTAATACTTATTGTTACTAAGAGTTCTAAAGAATATTTTTATTAGAAGAATAAACGTAATATTGAACAGCCATTCTAATAACTTTGCGTTTACAAAGGGCTGAGAGTTTTGATGGCCATCCGCTTGTTTTATATCTAATATTATTCAATGGTTCGTAAAGGAAATTGCGCACAACAGTTTTAAATTTATTAGGATAAGCGAAGCGAATCCTTTACTAGGCTACACAAATTACATTTAGTCATACACTTTACAAAAAAAAAAAAAAAAAAAAAAAAAAAAAAAAAAAAAAATCAGTATTTTGACTTAAAATTAAACTTAAAAATAAATTATGATAAAATTATTTGCACAATATATATATATATATATATTTTTTACAAAATAACCTTAAAAAATGCATTATTTTAATTCATTTATTTTACATGTTTTTCCATAACGGACGCATTTTTGCAAATAAAAAATAACACCCGTATATTTTCAGAAGAAAAAATAAATCATGGGGTTAATAATTATAGATAGAATCGTGATTAATTAAATAATTTCACGATTTTTAAATGAAATTTTTAAAATACCCTTTTTCATGGTAATTTTAGCATATTTTTGATGAATTAAAATTTGTGAAGATTCAATTATTTACATTCAATTATAAAAGTATTTTTCAGTGTTAAGAATTCAAATAAACAATTTATTCTTATTATGTGAAATCATTTACGCAGACGATACTTACGCATTTTAAAACAATTATATTATGATTTTCATGTAAAGTGGCAACAAAAGAATTGTAAACAAATAAAATTAATTGCTAAATTTGTTATATCGTAAATAAATTCCGAGTTATTTGGATGAATTTACATTTCTAAAATTGAAATGCGCCAAAACATAAAATAACGTTTTTGCTTAATAGATATGCAAAAATAAAATAAAATAATATTGTTACTTTCAAATACTTATCTTATTAAATAACGCTTCGCGAATCCAAAAAAAGCATGGCATTTGCTAGTTTATTTTTAGAGCAATTTGCTTTTCAGTCAATCCTCAATTCGAAACAGCCCTTATTTTATTATTTTACTCTTCAGTCAATGATTTCCTACGAACAACGCTCAAAGCAGCAGTTACATATCTCAAAACTTCAAATCTAGCGACTACTAACTTATAAACATCATCACAGATGAGTCTCGCATAAAGTACTGCAGCCATGACGTCATATCAATATGCCAGATTTAAAAGAAAATTCTAGTCCTAAACATGTTTCCATTTGTTAATGTTACAAGATTTTAACACTTTTCGAAAAAAATACCTTTTAACTTTTTCAATTCAATTAACCCCTTAACGGTCCCATTAAATTACGGTTTCAAATTTTCAAATTGGTTGTTGGCACCACTTTATGAAAAACAAATTTTCACCCCATTTAATGACAGGTAAAATGATACCATAATAAAACCAATTAGACTATTTTATAAAACTGGGGACGCCGAAAGCGAATTTTCCGCGAAACTCAGGTTTTGGACCGAAAATATCAGTATTCCAAAAATCTTGTTTCTTCCTTTGGAATTTTTCAACATTTCTCATCGATTTGATCTTTATCGGCCGGCTCAAATGATACTATTTATTGCTACGAATTTCGTTGTTTGTAATTATCAGTCATGAATAACTCAAGACGTGAATGGAAATTATAAAGCAAGCAATGCATATATAACTAAACTTTTTCACGTGCACATTAAAAGCTTCAGACATAACAGTAATAGAAAAATTTCCGTATGAAACCGCAGAAGAGTTTCAAATACTCTTTGTGAAAGTTCTAGTATAACAGATGATCATTTACAGAAATAATTCTAAAAGATAAATCGAGGTGTGTATCCATAAAACTAAACTATTTTTTATTAAATGAAATTCGTATAATTAGAAAATCATTCTGTGTCGTTGATGAATTAATTACGTTTTATTTTATATGATAAAAAAAAAGTTTTTGATCTAAGGCACAGAGAGACAATTTGGGCCACACATATAATTAATTAATAATTATGTATATTTCATAAATATGCATAATTACTGATTATGCATATTTAATAAATACGTACAATTAATTAATAATATGTTTATGTATGTATTAATTACTTTAATATATGCAATTAAGTACTTTAAAAAGTTTTTGGACAGTTTCTACTTCGTGTTCGGCCGAAAATAGGAAGATTCCCGAAATTCGGTTTCAATTTCGGTTTCGGCCTTAATAACCTGTTTCGGTCGATCCTTAATAATAATTATATATAACATTTCTATAAAGAAATACTGGTTTCCGTAAAGTTTTTACACAGTCAAAGATAGAGGTATTTTTTTTTTTTGCATAATTAGGATTTTTTTCGCAATAAAAAGGACACAGATACATTCTGTTGACTTTTATATTAGTATTTCCACTTTATGATCAACATTAAATTACAATTTCACTTGTCACATTTTCATTTTATCAAAATTTTTGCTGTCCTTAAAGTTCTTACACGCAATGTATATCAGATATTTGTATCTAAAATCAATTTGTATCTCTTTACGTAATTGTATTCTAAACAACAAAATTAGAGTGTGGTTTTAAACATTATTACAGCACTGTACCACAGTTATAAACTTTAACGCATTTTTCTAACCACAAAATTTCAAAAGTGATATTAGCCTTACTTAATCGCCATAATATGTGTTTAACGAAGGTAAAAAATTATAAAATTTTAGTGGTAAGCGAAGTTGTCAGGTATGCTAAAGTTAATATTTTTCTAGCAACGCATAAAATAGACTTAATAAGACTTCAGTTATACTAAGTTTGGAAAAAAGAAACGAATAATAAACATTCTTTAGCACATGGTTTAAACGAGCAATAGATTTGTTTTAAAAATCTACAAAACTAATGTGAGTAATTAAAGTTACCTATAATTTATAAATTCCTTACATCTTTCTGAAAATCCATTTTTTATAATTTTAGGTACATTTTTTATAAAAACTACAAAATGAATACATTCTTTGGAATTTCCAAGGTATACGCAACCGTTATTTAACAGAAATATTTTTATATTTAACTAGGGGGCTCAGCCCCCTGCAAGCTACTTTCGCCAACCCCCGTTCAGACACCGCAAAATCTGAAAACACGCTAATCAGATCGGTTTAAAAAATATTATAGAAGATTGAATTATACTGAAAAAAGCTGTGCAGATCTCCCTGTAAACGGGTTTCCATTCAATTCCCTTTGATTTCAAAAATGTAAGGCCGAATCAGTTGCTGTTAAGACATCCAATGGTTGTTTTCGTGTTTGATTAAAGAGGATCAGTTAAACGTTTGAAAAGAAGCTAAAAATAAAAGGAATTAAGTGTACAGAGTCTTTGTCTCCCGTATTTTAAAACAATTTCTATAACAATAGCCTAAGTCATGTGACTATCATCAAGAGTTCCGGGCGAACCACTTCGCTTTTTATATTCCTGGTGCCATTTTGGTACTAATATTAACCAGGTACAGGTGATAAGTCGCCAAATATTATTCTATCGCTATCATTTCATCTATATTATAATAGTCCAAGTCATGTAACTGCCATAAATAAATACGCTCTGATCCCTTCGCTTTTCATATGAAAGTTTGGCCAGATATCATATACGGCGCCATATTGGCGCGATTTTTTTCCGACGCTAATTTGGGGAAAAGATCAACAGCATAAACAACAACATCCGGCTTATCAAATCAAGCAAAATAACGATACTATGGCGCCAGTTAAGTACCCGTTGCGTATATGACATTGGCGCCAGAAAACAATAGCGCCAATATGGGACCGTATGTGGCATCTGTGCCGAAAGTTTTCCATTTCGATTAAAAAAAATCATTTTTTTTTTTCCGAATAATACTACATAAAAGTATTGTCGCAAAGAATTCTTGGTACTGTTACGCTAGCCGGGTGCAAATCTCGCCAATAACTATTCTTCAACTTGCCAGTTAGCATTTTTTTTTTCGAGTGGTAAATTAAAACATTGCTTTGAAGTTGAAATTAAATGTCACCGTTTGTTACATCATTTATTTGGCCAGATGCCATATACGAACCCGGTTTGGCGTGATTTTTTTTTACGAAAATTTGGCGAAATCCTCGTTTTCGAATACCAGTTACATATGTATTTTTGGTACTACTTAGTTATCCCGCCGAACAAAAAATCTATCACCAAACTATAAGATTAAATGCCAATAATAGTTGATAAATGTCTCATTCACTTGACTTTAAGCAACTTACACGTCTTTAAGTCATCAAGTGATTTTTATTTCGACGTTTTATTTGTATATTTATTAATATTATACTATTTTCTTTGTTCTCGTTATTTAAAATAAAAATTATGTCAATTTGCATAATTTGGCGAGTGGTTTGGCGATTTATATAATTTGGCGAAATGGGTCGATGGAATAACTATGTAGTACCGTATTTTTTAATTATTTTCTATTATTTTTTATTTTTAAAGGAAAATAACATAAAAAATAAACTATAGAACAAAACAATTAAATGAAATTAAAAAAAAAATAAAGTAAATAAACACTTATTATTAAATAAACAACAATAGCCGGGTTACCATGTCAACCAAAATAATGCCATTTTGGCGCCAATTAGGTACCCCGGTGCGTATATGACATCTGTGCCTAATATTTTTCTTTTCATTTCGTTTAAAAAAAATAAAGAAGTGAAAGCCATTTATTTTAAATGTTTCTGTTTGTATTAAATAAAATGATAATGAAATACAAATTGAATTATGAATAAAAGTAACATAATAGTATAAAAGTAATATTGATTTTCGGTGTTAAAATCATCGCAAAGTAATCCATATTTTAGGAGAAATCGCCGTGAAACAAAATCAGTTGTTTAATCAGTCGATTCAGATAATCGATACATTTCAGCCGTATCATATATTCGTTTCAAAAATTCGTTTCATTAGGATTTAATATACATAGGGTAGATTTTGCAATTGCAAAATCGCAATCGCTTCTTTTATTCAGGATTTTTTCTACAGTTAAATAAGGTGAATTTGTTATTCAAAAATGTTGGTTTATTTAACATTGGAATATTAATTTGGAATATTTAACAACGTATATTTTAACCTTTTTGATAAAATTTTGACTGAATTAATTCTGAATTTATCATGAAAAATGTGTTTATAAGTTATTAAGATTTCAGAGAGTGACAAAAATTAGATTTGTTATGGATAACTTAAATTTAGTCTTGAGAATGGTTTTTATAGATAGAAGAAGTTTATTTTAAGTTCATGCTTAAATTGGAATGTTCGATATTTTCTATGCTCAGTCAGCCCATTGGTTACACAAAAGGAGGGCCATGAACTTATGCTGGCGAGTTCGATGTTAGCTGCTGCTAAGGAAGGGGGAGGGTGATTGTGCAAGGTTTTGAGTTTTTTCCTTGTATGAGTACAATATAATTAGGGAAATTTTACTTTCAAACACCGCCCTGAATTCTTAGTCTGGGCGCTGATAAAATAACTGGCGGTTATCATAAGAAATTCTTTTTCAGCATTTGTACCGTCTCATCAATTTGAATACCAATAATTTTTTTAAGTTTTTTCCGCTTTAGTTTTCTCAGATTAACTAAGTCAAACAAAACTTTTTGAAAACGTTGGCGTCAAATTTCAGGAGAAAATACAAACCCTTCAATTAATCTCCAAGCGATAAATGCTATTTTTGTGGCAGTGCTCAGGTTTAGTTTTCAGTGGGCAGTGTTTCAAATGTACTACATGAAGGCATTTATTTAATAGCAATTCTCATCCATGCTAAACCTTCAACAACTGCCACGGGAAAATATTTTCTAGAAATGGTGAATATTGCCGATCTTTATTTTTTTATGTTAATAAAGACATTACCAAATAAAGTTGTATAATAACATTGTCAAAACAGCAGAAATATGTGGAAAAGCTGTCCCACACGTGACATGGAATGACCCATATGTTTTAAATATCTACGTATTTCATTTGAGTCATTAACCCTTTAGATTGAAAATAGCAATAGAAGATAAATAAATGATATAGGATATTGTGAACACAACTATATGTGGGAATATCTTTTTGAGTTTTTATTTAAATGCATGTTTTGGAGATTTGGGTTTTCAGTTTGGCTCTTTTTAAATTCCAAAATCTCGCATTCACACCAGAAATTCTATTAAATATTATTTCCTTTATTTAATCTATTTCGTGATTGTTTAAACAGGGCTTTCACAGGCGACCATTTTTTAATTCTATCTCGCACCACTTAAAAAAAAAAAAAAAAAAAAATCTCACTTACGCTTTAGCAACATCTGCAAGATCATCTTACAAAATTTATTCTTTAAAATAGTGTTGCGAATAAAAAAATAGTCTGCAACAATTCTTTAAAATAGTGTTGCGAATAAAAAAATAGTCGCTTGCGGCAGCCCTGCCTAAAGTACAAATTCCAGTTTCAGAATTTTCGGTAGTAATTAGGATTGCGAGTTTGGGCTCTTTTTTTATTCAGAAATTCTCTATTGATAGTAGAAAATACGAACAATTTTTTTTCTGATTTAATGAATGACTGCCGTTTTGTGATTACTTAAAGTTAAAATTCTTCTTTGGGAATTTCATGTGTAAGTTTCTGAATTTCGGAATAAAAATGGAGGCCAAATATGGAACCCTGGTAGGAATTAGATTTTTTTAAAATAAAACAATTATTGCTCTTTAATGATATTTATTTATTTCATGTATGATTTAAAGAATTTATTTCGAATTATTTTCCGAAACGTGTACATCTATAGTCATAGAAATTTGCACGAATTTAACCCCTTAACGGTCGCATTAATTTACGATTTAAAAATTCAAATTGCTTATTGGAATCACTTTTTGAAAAAGAAATATTCACCGTATTTGTTTACAGGTAAAATAATGCCATAAAAAAGTCAATTACACTATTTTATAAAACTGGTGGGTATCAAACAATTTGAATGAAAGACACAGCCCGTGAATATCACGGGAGCGAGAATTAAGGGTTTAAATAAAAGCAAAACAATTCCATTGAATAAATTTATGAGTATAGTAAGTAGTGCCTGTATTATAAATAACCCAAGTCACATTTTTTTTGCACAGAAAATACATTTGTATATGTATTTATAAAAACTTTTGATTTTAAGCATCATGCTAAATCGTCTTTGTCTGTACCATAGATTAACGTAAAAGATGGGACACTTCCATAGATGGTAATGGTAATGGGAGTGCCACCGTAGTGCCTTTAGTGACAATGGGAAAGAAACTCCCCATACTTGTAATATGTTTATTATTGAGTATCTACCTTATTGGGATCTTTCATTTTTTTAATGTTGCATAATGTTGTTTTCAATAGGATCTTACACCGATACATGAACATAGAATAGATATTTTATTTTAAAAATCTAATATCTATTCTATGTTCATGCACGAATATATGCATCTTCTTTTTTACATGATGAGTGAATGATTTAACTCTTTATGTACTGAATTATGAATTCGTGAAAATTGTATCCTTTAAAGCATTTTTCGTGAATTTTTGAAACTACATTAGAAGATTTACATAATAAAAAAAAATAACAAGATTTTAGAAGGATTGAAGCATCTAGAATAATGAATTAAATTTGTATTTATAGGGATTTTGTGCAGTATTTATAATCCAACTCAAATATTTTATTTTTAATATTTTTCTTAGTATTTTGTAGAATTAGGAAATGTACAAATATAATGTTCTTACAATATAAATATAGAAATATTTCCGAATTGAAATATACCCCACCTCCAACACCAAGAAAGCTAAAAAGAAGCAAAGGCAAAAGAAATCATCCTTTTAAAAATATTTTTGTTTTATGTTACCAATAATAATTTTGTAAGAAGATAAAGTTATGCATCTATCACACATTCTAAAGTGTATTATTACTAATCGATGTATTAAATGAATTTTACAACAAGTTATTTTAATGGTACTTATATGTACCATCAGTAGATAAAGGGTTAATTGCAACGAAAAACAAGGTAAAAATTTCGTCTTGAATGCTATATATCAAAAGCAATGTTGTAATACAAAAATGTACGAAATATTGCACTCTACAAGTCCCAGAAAATTTCATAAATATTCACATTTGGTAGGAACATTTTTATAGCCGATGTTTTATTAATTTATGAAGTTTAAGTATTAAAAAATCGTTACAATAATCTTTTAAAATTTAGCATTTTCACTTTTTTACAGATAAAATAAAAAAATTGATTTTAATATAAATAACGTACATTCACTTCAATAATATTTATAATATTAACATAAAAAAAATAATTATAAAATTACAGATGGAGTCATTCCTTACGACAAATTTTTAGAATGATATAAATCTAAAAGTTAAAAATAAATAGATGTACTGACATTACACACAATATTATTTTATTCGATATGAATAAATTAACACAATACCTGTATTTGATTCTTTACAATTTAATCTCATAAACTTACACATTTAACAGAATTTTCTAGGGTTTTACTTTTATGTTATTACTCTAATTATCATTTTGTAAGTTAAAGATGAACGATACAAGTACGATAAAAACAGCAAAATAAATAAAGCATAAATACAATATTGTCCTCAGAGCAATCTGAGTTATCGTCTGCCTCTACTTCGTTTTAGGAAGGAATAGATATTCAAAACATAGAGCGTAAACATATTTCTTCAACATAGGTAAATTTTGGAGGCTTGTTAATAGCCCCTTGTCGCTTGCGCTAGTTTAAATTGCCCCTTGTCGCTAGAGACGCTAGTACCGTTGCCATTACAGATATTGCCGTAAATGTCCCGTATATTAATCTGTGGTCTGTACTATCAAATTGTCATTGTGGGATTTTAAAAGATTGTTCTTATGAAATTTTCCACGTTTAGCTAATGATAGGGGCATTCCACATCAAATCAGGCAGTAAAATATCAATATGTAACCCACCATCACAGATTTTAATGAAACTGCGTGTGTTTGTTCTTAGTATTAAGATATGACCACCAGTAATTTTTTTTGCTCCTTGGTGAAATAGTTTCTGAGAAAAAAATTGTCAAAATTTTGAAAAACTGCCGTCAGTTGGCATTCTTGACAGCTCGGTTTTCAAATGTAGCATCTCATATATATAATCATATTTCAATATCTACACTACAAATCATCTTCAAATAATTTATGCATAATATTTAGGGTACGCAGCCTATGAAAAAAATATATTGTTACTCTTATAACATTTTAAGTGTGTCTAAAAAAATATTTAAAATTTGAAGTCGTGAATTTTTTATGAAAAATAATGCATTAACAAAAAAGCATTATCAACAAAAGGCGGTATTTTTATTAAAATTATTTTTTGTGGGAGATATACTTTAAGGTGTCCTTTACCTGATTCTGAAATAAAAATAGTGGGATTTTGGGTGTTTTTGGTAGTATTTCCTATTTAAAAATATTTTGAGGTGCATTTCAAATCCAATCAAGCAGAGTCATTCCATGTCAGTTCCCCTAAGCCATTTAATCACTGTCACAAATTTCCATGAAATTGGGTTTGTTTATAGCTTGTTTTAAGACATAATCACCTTTAATTTTCTTGATCATAAGTAAAATATTTTTTAAGATAAAAAATATCAAAATTTTGAAAAATTTTTTTAAATTTTTTTAATGACAGATCGATATTCGAAGACTGCATTAAAAAAAAAAGTTATTTCAATATAAAATCACTAAATAGGTTTCAAATAATGTATATGTGACAAATAATGTAGGCAGATTATTATTTCTTGTTTTTCATCATGTGTAAACACTAAGAGTGTCTTTTATCTTGTGAATTTTTAAAATCAAGAATTTTATCAAAAATAATGTGTTAATCAAAAATTTATTATTAACCGAAGACAGGGTGTTATTGCTTTTATTAATTGTACGTAAAAATATCTTTTAAATGGTTATAAAATAAAAATAGTGAAAATATGAGAAAAATTATCAAAGTTTTGAAAAAATGCCACGAGTTGCCATTAACGATTGTTCAATTTTCAAAGGCCTCATTTTATATATAAAATCATATTTCAATAACTAATTGAGAAATCTTCTTCGAATAATTTAAGCAATGTAAATAAAGTATGTAGATTATGAAAAAAATATTGCTGTAATGTTAAAAAATATTTAAATGTGTCTAAAAAATTGTATAATCTTCTAAATCAAAAATATTTTACAAAAAATAATGAAATTATTAAAAAATCGTTATCAATCAGAGGCGGAGTTTCTATGACTAATTTTTTAATTTTAAATTGTACATAATACTACATTATAACTGGATCTGAAATAAAAATAGTGGGATTTTGGTTGATTTTAGTAGTATTTAAATCATATTTAAAATTATGAATATTTTCAGATGTAATATCTATCCAATGTATCATCCCTGGAAATATTTTTATTTATACATTTATTTTATTTTTCAAATTATCTTTTATATTCGTTTCTTAAGGAAAAAAATAAACAATATTGTTTTTTAGTAAAACTTCTAGGGCGAAGAGCAATTATCACTTTCCAAAACAGAGAAAAATCACTAGCTCCTCACCGCCCAATAGAAATTTTCAAAATGACAGTCCTAATCTTTAAACTCATATTTGGCTGTTAATATTGAAAATTTAGCATTGAGCTGCTAATATTGAAAAAAATACCAAATTTCACTCTTTTGAAGAAAATTTTGACGTATTGTGCTTTAAATATATGCAAAAAATGCATAATCCATTATATTTATATCTTTCAAATAACTATATCTAAAAAATTATTTAAAACTTAATGAGTTGCACTTTTGTAACTTTATTCAGTTTCTAATGATATGTACCGTAATTTCGGGTGTATAGCAGCAGATCAAACAATTCAGTTTGGACCCAGAAATTTTATTCAGTATTTGAAGACCAATATTTACTGTGATCTTAAAAGTTACGTTTTATTTTTAAAAATTTCTGGGTCGAAAGACGATTGTTTGATCCGCGGGCTATACACCGGAAATTACAGTAATTTGATTTATTTCATCACAATATTGCTGAAAGATGGATTTTCAACATATATATGTGTGTATATATATCCCTGTTCTCAAACAAATTATTTAAAAATTATTCATTTATGTTTAATAAAGCATATATATATTGTTTATACACTTGTAGAAAATACATATAGTAAATTTTATGATATTATGTCAATAATGTCTAAAAGTAAAGAACTTATCTAATAGTATGTAACGAAAAATTTAACATCTGGTGTAATGACAACAAAATTTTATAATTGTTTTACTTAATTTGGATGAATGAAAAAAACTTACATGTTTATATTTTATTGAAGTACAGGTGAAAATGTCACAAAGACATTCCTATCTCAACAACCACTGAGTATGTCACATTCACACTACAGATGATTTTTTTCTTTTTGATCTTTTGGGTTTGATTTCAGATGGTAATGAATTAATTAGTTTTGTTAGAAGTGTCATTGCAGTCAGCATATTAGGTTTACTATTTTTTTTTATTTGTTTTGATTGACTCGATGAACAAGAACATTTAAAGGGACCATTTCATGAATTTTCAATTAAAAGCTGATTTATAAATTCATTATGTTGTTTAGTTATTATTATCGTCTTAAGATAATAAGTTGATATTAAGATTTTTAAATGTAGTTTATTTATTATTTGAACAGTTGAAAGTATTTTTCAATAAGAGTGGGCTGTTGATTTTAAGTCGGCTGTTGTGCAATGTAGTGTTGGTAAAGGAACTGGTACTATTTAATTTAATTTTTATTGCTGTAAATAATATTTGTTGTTTTATTATTGTATGTATTATATTTAAGCAAGAGTAGCAATACATGATATCGTAGTCATTATAGTACATCTTAGCATGAAAAGCTTCAATATTTATCATTAAACATTCACATTTTATGAAAATTTTGTTAAAATTGCTCATATTTTCACCGTTTTTATTTTATAACTATTGAAATGATATTTTTACGTACAATTAAAAAAAGTAATAACAGCCTGCCTTCGGTTATTATTAAATTTTTGATTAACACATTATTTTTCACAAAGTTCTTGATTTTAAGAATTCACAAGATTAAACACACTCAGCATTTAAACATGACAAACAACAATAAAAAATAATCTGCCTACATTATTTGCCACATATACATTATTTGAAACTTATTTAGTGATTTTATATTGAAATGACTTTTTTTTATGCATGTCTTTGAATATAGATCTGTCATTAAAAACATTTTTAAAAAATTTTCAAAATTTAGATTTGTTTTATCTTAAAAAATATTTTACTTGTAATCACCTTTAATTTCTTTGATCCTGTCTTAAAATGAGTTATAAACATACCCAGTTTCATTGAAATTTGTGACAGTGAATTAAATGTCTTAGGCGAACTGGCATGGAATGACTCTGCTTGATTTGATTTGAAATACGCCTCAAAATATTTTTAAATAGGAAATACTACTAAAAACACCCAAAATCCCACTATTTTTATTTCAGAATCAGGTAAAGGACACCTTTAAGCATATCCCCCACCAAAAATAAACTTAATAAAAATACCGCCTTTTGTTGATAATGCTATTTTAGTTAATGCATTATTTTTCATAAAAAATTCACGACTTCAAAGATTAAACATTTTTTTAGACACACTTAAAATGTTATAAGCGTAACAGTATTCTTTTTTCATAAACTGCGTACCCTATATATTATGCATAAATTATTTGAAGATAATTTGTAGAATAGATATTGAAATATGATTATATTTATGTCATGCTACATTTGAAAATCGAGCTGTCAAGAATGCCAACTGACGGCAGTTTTTCAAAATTTTGATAATTTTTTTCTCAGAAACTATTTGACCAAGGAGTAAAAAAAAATACTGGGAATCATATCTTAATAAAAGGAACAAACACACTGAGTTTCATCAAAATCTGTGATGGTGGGTTACATGCCTGCCTGAACTGACATGGAATGACCCGATACTCTCTTATCCCTTTAATATCCGACATACACAATTGCGTAAGTGATCCTAAATAAAAATATTTTTTTTTTTTACTTTTTGTGCGATTTAAAGTAGAGTCTGCTAGCACAGTATTGCGTGTATCCTCCCTTGACATAATCTCACATCGGGTTTTTTTATTTTTAAATATTTTTCACTCAAATATGATCCTATTAATTAGGAGAAACCACCAAAACTTATCATTTCTACGAAAAATCTTCTGGTTTTAATCCTTTCAGGCGCAAGGCTCTTCTATAAGTAGCATAGTGAAATGAGGAAAGCACGCCAGAATTTACAAGCAAATTTATATCAAAATAAACAAAAACTTTTGTTCATGTACTTAATAAAAGGAAATTTTTCAATCCATTATTCTCGTGCAAATGTGGCATTCAGAGATTAAAAATTGATGGTCCAAAAGTTAATCAGCGCCCTTCAAGGAGTTAACCCTTTCCGGCACTGCCAATTTTTGTGGTAAAATGAAGAAATGATTGACTGACACCGGAATTTTAAAATGACTTTATTAGAAATTAAAAACATGTTATTTTAACAATTCATTGGAAAAGCTAAATTTTACTAAAAGATTCTTGGTGCCGTTCGTAAGTTTGGAATTAAAATTAGGTACCCCGACTCACAGTGTGCCGGGAAGGGTTAAAGTGATAAAAACCACTGCTATAGGATGCTAATTAAGATATACCGGATTCGTATTTCTGATCGTTGGTGAATTTTCCAAGTGGTTCGGATTCCAATGTAAATTGTGAACTCGGTCAGCTTAACTCTTATATTCAAAAGTTGGGAGTTGCACTTTATAACTCCCCACTTCACAGACAGCTCTGTAAAAAAACCCACCTTTTTCCATTAACGGTTAATTCTAAAATAAATAAGTCTTTAGAATATATAATATTGAGTTTAAAATGTTACCCTTAGATATTTTAGGAGTTTTATCCTTTAAAATAACTTACAACGTCTGATCTGTTAACATGAGCAAATACTATGACTCATACCGGTAAAACTTTGAAGCAAATATTGAACCTATTTGAGCTTATTGTTGTTCATGCACTTTTTGTCCATTCTCTCTTAACATTCCAGAAGTGACGCTGTCTTAATTGAACAGCGTCAAAAAGTGCCGCAATTGTCAGAGAGGTATTTCAATGACCTGCCGATTTGTTATTGAAGAATGGTAGTCCATTTTCACGTGAAACAAATTAAAAACATCGCAGCATTTTTCTCCAGTATAATTTTAGTAAATAATGTAAAAGAAAATGTAAATAAATATATGCAATGAAACAATTTCAATTTTTACATTACCGAATAGGAAAAGAAAATATTTAAATATAATTTGTTTTAGTGCTGTATCTCAGTTTACTGATTGTTTATAGGGTATAATACTAATTTAATTTATCCATAGCTGCCAACTTGTACGGATTTTTGTTAGCACTAAAATTTAATAGAAAATATTGCCTAATTCAATCTCCGAACTGCAGGTAATGTTGATAATTAAATAAGGCAGAAATTTCTGTTAAATTTTAGTGGTAGCAAAAATCCGTACAAGTTGGCAGCTAAGTTTATCTTATCGCGTGTAACACAATTACGAAAGAATAATTCGTTTGATCCTAAAACATTACAAATATTGTTTCCTGTAAATATTCCAGAACGAAATTAAGACTTTTTTAAATAATAATATATATATATGTATAATATAAATAAACAACAAAATAAACGGCACGTAACTGAACTACGCCCTTAAACCGCTGAAATTATGAGAAACAAAAAGTCTGCAGTAAGTAGCGAAATCCTTGTCATTTTCTTCGAGTTTTGCTGCCTACCCTGCGGCTAACTCAAAAATATCGCTTTTAATAAATTTTAAAGTAGTATTTAAAGACATTATTAATATTTTCCCATATTTGTTTAGCAACGTTCATAAATATATTCAACGTTCAAGCTCGTTTTCATTGTCTTATTTACGTTCGCTTTAACCGTTTCAGGGACAAGACATTTTCGCTCCAAAAATGTTCAAATAATTAATTCACACCACAATTTACGGACAAATTTATTAGAAAATAGTCAAAAGCTTTTCTTCATGTAGATTCTGAGATCGAAAATGTGCTAAAAATTACTGGTGCCACTTGGCAGCTTGCTCATAAGGATTAACCTTTTACAGACTGAAAACGGCGCACAGTGGATCAATCCTTAAGAAAATGCGAACATAAGGCCAAAAAATAATCATTAAAAAACTAATTTTTTGCAATGAAATATTTTAAAAGAATATCTACAAAATACGAATATATGTTTATTTTTTAAATTATACAAAATTATATCGTATTTGCATCGCTCGGAATATACATCTTTCAGCAGAGGAATTTTTCTGCGAATTTTAGTGACTTTTTGCTGTGCTCAGAAATAAAACCTAAGAAACCTCTACTAATAACTCATTTAAAATATCAATATTAATTTCTTGAAACACATTTTAAACCACTACTGACTACATTTTGATTGAATTTTATGTCTCCTTCTACATTATGAACAACACATATAGAATTAACGGATTCAAAATCTTCAAAATTACGTAACTTAAATTGTTTAAAGTTGTTTAAAATTTCAAACACATGCTGGTATTCCTGAAAGCCTATATTTTAATGTGGTATAGAGGATTTTTTGCGCAAACCTGCGCGTTTTTGAAATACATGGACTTGAAGCGGCTATTACGTAATTTTCCGTTTACAGAAAACATGTTAAATTGGCTGTACACAAAAATATTTTTTAAACAAGATTATACTGTAAGAAATTTCTAGTATGAAATGATGTAAAAAACTAATTTAACATAAATTTCTAAATTAAATGTAATATACTCGTACCTAGGGTTATATAAACTTTTACATGAAAATGCTGGAAAGCGCAAAGGCTCTCAGAGGGTTAAATTTACTCTAATAAATAGATACGGTGCTATGTAAGTGATAAAGTGTTATATTTTAAAGTAAAAGACCCAATGCTTCTAGAAATTTTCTGTTCCTTTGAACGTTTTTTATTTTGTGTCTAATACTGGAAATCAAACCGTCAGATGTTATTAGCAAATGGAGCAATAAGTCTTCGTTAGATGCTCTTCGACTTATTTTATTCTTATGAGACTTCCCGTACGTTCGAAACTCTTTATTTTGAGCTCCGCTAGCTCCTTCTGATAATTATCCAATTGGAAAATCAAAATTTGTAATCATAACCTTTTCACGAGTTAGTAATTATGTACAGATCGTGGCATAAAAATACCAGCCGTACCTTGAGGCACATTGTTTAGCTGTTCCCAGTGCGGAATTTCCAAATTTTTCGGCATTAATTACTTCGTCACAGGCGATCACCATTATAATGGCAAAACATTTAATAAGTTCTTTATCCAATCCAGTAATCTCAGCTGTCTTTTTAAACTCAGCAAAAATGTCCTTGCAGTGTTTCCATCGTGTGTCAAACCACTTCTCCGTTTAACAAGATCTATTAGTAAACCTAATTCTTTTCTGAATTCGCGTTGAAATTTACTCTTTGATTCTTCTTAATTTAGCTTCTCCTGAAGTATCCTCTCTGAAACTTTGAGTTAGTCTTCTCTCATGAGTTTCGGTTACGTCTGAAAAAGGTATTCGTGATGTTGATTTCTTCGCATTTTCAACTGCAAATGGTTTAAGCTCATTACCAACTTTAAAGGAACACTGAAGTGAAGAATAGTTTTTATTACTAAAACGATCTAATTTTCGTTCAGATTTCAGGCAGCTATCTTTTGCATTTACACAAAACATACTTAATCGCTCCTTTAAATTTTCTTCATCAATGTCTGAGGCAATTAGCCCACACTTTTCACTTACAAAACTAAGCATTGATTTTTCATAACTAAAATCATTATTTAAAATTTTCAAAAACAAAAACAAATGTCTGTTTATCATATTTCAAAACATTATAAGAAAAAAGACAAAATGAAATAATCTTGTTTCAAATAAAAAAGAAATAGGCTAAAATTAATATTACTACAAGATAATTAAAAAAAAAACTCAAACCCAATAATAACAAATATGCACTGAAATAAGTTCTAAAATGTTGCAGTTTTGTAGAACGATTTTAAAGAGTTATGTATATGTTGCCAATTAAAAATTAAACAAATGCTTTAAATATTCCACAAATGTCATTTGGATATAAGTAAAAACTGCATGCTTTGTTTTTCCAGTTTATTTTTGTTATTCATCATCTCCTTAAACTTCCTGTTTGCGACAAAAAAGCGCGAAACTGTTCATAAAAAGCATGCAGATACTTTCAGTATCATTCATTTTATTCAATTAAACCTAAATATAACAAAAAACATCATATATGTAGGCTTATACTATCGTGATAATCCTATGTTCGTCATCGCCTATACTTTGATCCACTGTGCGGCGTCCCTGAAAGGGTTAACAAATATTTAGCAGATGCTAAGTGCACTGTAAAAAATATACAAATATTTCTTGATCTGAGAATGTATGATACAAGTACGTACGGAAATATAAAATAACATATTTTAAGTTACACACGATTCCGAAAAGTATTCTTTAGTTTTAGAAATTTGAGAAACCATTATATTTCCAAAATATAAAAACGCATTTAATAAAACCAAAGTTTCGCTACCAGTAATTTTCGGAAAGGTTAACTCTTTAGTGCGCATGCGCAGCTTTGCATATATGCAAACAACAGTGTTTTGAATTTAATAGATTTTTTTCTATTCGTATATACCTACAACACACCAGAAAATTAAAATAGAAATATTTGCTTTAATTAATAACAGGCATTCCGTATTGAAATAAAGCTAAATTAACCATCGAAACTTTCTGGTGTAAAGTGAGATTCTCTGGGATATGTAATTCCTTGAACGTATTCTATCATGGTAATTAAAGGGTTAAAGGTTAAGTTTTATAAAATAAATAATTATATAAAATAGAGTATTTCGAGACATACCTATTAAAATATTTACTAATTTGAAACATTTTAGCATAACACAGCCACACGACAACAGTTTTTAGGTGCGTTCGTAATTATATAAATACGTAGCACCTATAGTCGTCGTTCAGTCCGTCCGAATGTCCGTCCGTCTGTCTGTCCGCATGTAACAGAGCAAAAACTACCCAACCGAATGGTCTGAAATTTCAAATATATGATTGTTGCAAAATTTTGTCGAGCCATTTCAAATTTTATGAAAATCGGATGTATAGTTTAATTACAGGGACAGTCAAAAGTTTTTCTTTACATTACGGCCAGTGGGAAAAATTATTGCAAGTGGATTTTAATGATATTAGAGCCTTCCGAATGATCTGAAATTTTAAAGATATAACTGTTGAAAAATGTTGTCGAGCCATTTCAAATTTTAGGAAAATCGGATGTATAGTTTAATTACAGGGACAGTCAAAAGTGTTCCGTTACATTACGGGGAATGGGAAAAAATTATTAGAAGTGCATTTTAATTATGTATCAGACTATGCGCTTTATGAAGTGCAAAAAAATATACATTCAGTACAATATGGGGTGCAAAAAATAATTATAAAACTAGTTATAGTACGAACGCACCTCATTTGCCATGTTTGACGAGCAATTTCCAACTTCTTACTTGTATTCTGTTCTTGCAACTTCTGCTTTCAATTGCTTACAAAATAATCGGTCACATACAGGGTGTCCAGCGAATAAGACCCTGATTTCAAAATTATATATCTCAAAAACAAAGATCAATAGAATTATGCGGTAAACGGTTTTTTTATTAGCTAAGCTGTAAAAATGTTATACAGAAGTTGCAAAAATTAGTTGCAAAAATCACTAACAGATGGTGCTGTATTCGCAATGCCTATAAATTGTGTTTTGAAGTCCAGAGCACTAGCGTCTCATTCCTAGATGGCTTCCTATGGAAGAACGAAAATTTGGAAAGACCACTTTATCTTTGGGGTGATGTGCAGAAGTGGAGACATCTGGTCACAGAATTATTGCATCAGCTTCAATTTTAGAGAATTTCAATTAATAGAATTTTCAATAAAAAGTTTAGCAATCATTATATAAGAACTTAAAAAATATTTTATTTGGGTAACGTGCAGAAGCGGAGCCATGTGTTGACAGAATTAAGATTTGTTTCAAATTTTGTTATAAGCTACTTCGGTCAGGTTACCAATATCTGTGTGGTATGTGTTTTCTCTCCTAATTGGTAGATCGTGGAATCGAATCCAAGTAGAGGAGGATTTGAAAAAAAAAATGGAAAACTTTACTTTTTAATATTTATTTAAACTGTGAAAAAAGTTCGAATAAAAAAATCTAAAGTTTCTGGTTTTAAAATTTAATTAAGTTAAAAGAAAACCCTTTTTTAAAAATCATTGAGCATTTATAATAATGATTCATAAATCTTTTTTTATTATTATTGTAGAGAATAGTTTGAATGAAAAAATACAAATTTTCTATTTTTAAAAAATTAATTAAGTTAAAAAATAATTTTAATTTTAAAAACTCGTTTTCATTTTTTTTATCATTGAGCACAGAAATATGGTGCAGCTTCTAGCGATAGGATCCCAAGTGTTTGAAAGGCATGCAGCATCCAAAACACTTTTGCTTTGACGTTGATGATATGCCTTATCATCAATTCCTTTTAAAAAAGACATAACTTAATGCATAATTTCTGTCTCTAAAACTTTGTTTACAAAGAAAGAAATATATGTGTTGTGCTAAAACCAAAGTATTATGCCGTGATTTAAAAATAAATTAAAAGTGAAAAATTACTTTTTTACTTATAATAATTCAGGTATAAACAATAATACCAAAATATTATTCCGTGTTTTTAAAATATAAAAAATAAATAAAAAGTGCAAAATTATTTTTCTAAATTTATGTATTTTGATTTAAATAATTATATGGCATTAAAGATTGAATTTAATAAAATATTTAATAAATCTTATAATGATTTCTAAACTTTTTATTGAAAATTCTATTAATTGAAATTTTCTAAAGTTAAAGCTGATGCAATAATTCTGTGACCAGATGTCTCCAGTTCTGCACATCACTCGAATGAAAAAATGGACTTTCCCAATATTCGTTTTTACGTAAGGAGCCATCTAGGAATGAGACGCCATTGCTCTGGACTTCAAAGCAGTTTACAAGTATTACGAATACAGCGCCATCTGTTAACGGTTTTTGCAACTAAATTTTGAAACTTCCTTATAACATTTTTACAGCTTAGCTAATTAACAAACCGTTTACCGCATAATTCTATTGATCTTTGTTTTTGAGATATTTAATTTTAAAATCAGGGTCTTATTCGCTATACACCCTGTATTTATAAAAACTTTTGATTTTAAGCATCATGCTAAATCGTCTTTGATTGTACCATAGATTAACGTAAAAGATGGGACACTTCCATAGATCGGAATGGTAATGTGAGTGCCACCGTAGTGCCTTTAGTGACAATGGGGAAGAAACGCCCCATACCTGTAATATGTTTATTATTGAGTATGTTCCTTATTATGATCTTTCATTTTTACTTTCTTCTATCTTTACAAGAAGAAAGTATTGGTTTCATGAAAATTTTCGAATTCCAGTTTTCGACGGATTTACACGTTTTATGAGTCAGAGATTCCAAAAAACATGTTTTTACAAAATGTCTGTCTGTGAGTCTGTCTGTCTGTCCGTCTGTCTGTCTGTCTGTCTGTCCGTCTGTCTGTCTGTATGTGACACAAATTTTGTGGGCGCTCTATCTCAAGAACTAATGGACGAAATTTCACAAAACTTCATATTTAGTTAGACCTTGATATAAACTGGAACTGATTTGTTTTTGGTGAAAATCGCCCAACAGGTGGCGCTGCTATGCGGCATTTTTAACGATTTCTGCAATAGCTGTATCTCAAGAACTACTGCTCGGATTTTCATAAAACTTCAGATTCAGTTAGTCCAGGATATAGTTTGGTGCTGATTACTTTTTTGTGAAAATCGTCCAACAGGTGGCGCTGGTATGCTGCATTGTTCATGATTATCGCAAGAGCTCTAACTCAAGAAAACATGCACGAATTTTCATCAAACTTCAGATTCAGTTAGTCCCTGATATAAATTAGTGCTGCTTAATTTTTGGTGCAAATCTCCCAACAGGTGGCGCTGCTGTGCTGCATTTTTCACGATTTCCACAAGAGGTGTATCTCAAGAACTATTGCACGGATTTTCATCAAACTTCGGATTTAGTTAGTCCTTGACATGAATTGATGTATAAATTAGTGCTGTTTAATTTTTAGTGTAAATCGCTCAACAGGTGGCGCTTCTGTGCTGCATTTTTCACGATTTCCACAAGAGCTGTATCTCAAGAACTATTGCACGGATTTTCATCAAACTTCAGATTTAGTTAGTCTTTGACATGAATTAATGTATAAATTAGTGCTGTTTAATTTTTGGTGTAAATCACTCAACAGGTGGCGCTGCTATGCTACATTTTTTTCAGAATTTCCGCTATATCTCTATCTCAAGAACTAATGCGCGAATTTTCATACAACTTCAAATTCAGATATACTTTGATATAAATTGGTGCTAAATCGTTGTTATTTCTTGTACTATTTAAATGATTTAATTGACGTGATTTATATAGAAGAAAGTTTTGTGATGGCCACAACATACTAGTTTAATGTTGCATAAAGTTGTTTTCAATAGAATCTTACACCGATACATGAACATAGAATAGATATTCTATTTTAAATATCTAATATCTATTCTATGTTCATGCACGAATATATGCATCTTCTTTTTTACATGATGAGTGAATGAGTGAACCCTTTATGTACTGAATTATGAATTCGTGAAAATTGTATCCTTCAAAGCATTTTTCGTGAATTTTTGAAACTACATTAGAAGATTTACATAATAAAAAAAAATAACAAGATTTTAGAAGGATTGAAGCATCTAGAAG
The DNA here is from genome assembly GCA_963932465.1 of Maratus speciosus. Lineage (NCBI taxonomy): Eukaryota > Metazoa > Arthropoda > Arachnida > Araneae > Salticidae > Maratus > Maratus speciosus. Next base: position 200,959,565 of record OZ010797.1, on the reverse strand, counting down.
AATGAATTAAATTTGTATTTATAGGGATTTTGTGCAGTATTTATAATCCAACTCAAATATTTTATTTTAAATATTTTTCTTAGTATTTTGTAGAATCAGGAAATGTACAAATATAATGTTCTTACAATATAAATATAGAAATATTTCCGAATTGAAATATACCCCACCTCCAACACCAAGAAAGCTAAAAAGAAGCAAAGGCAAAAGAAATCATCCTTTTAAAAATATTTTTGTTTTATGTTACCAATAATACTTTTGTAAAAAGATAAAGTTAAGCATCTATCACACATTCTAAAGTGTATTACTACTAAATGAATTTTACAACAAGTTATTTTAATGGTACTTATATGTACCGTCAGTAGATAAAGGGTTAATTGCAACGAAAAACAAGGTAAAAATTTCGTCTTGAATGCTATATATCAAAAGCAATGGTGTAATACAAAAATGTACGAAATATTGCACTCTACAAGTCCCAGAAAATTTCATAAATATTCACATTTGGTAGGAACATTTTTATAGCCGATGTTTTATTAATTTATGAAGTTTAAGTATTAAACAATCGTTACAATAATCTTTTAAAATTTAGCATTTTCACTTTTTTACAGATAAAATAAAAAAATTGATTTTAATATAAATAACGTACATTCACTTCAATAATATTTATAATATTAACATAAAAAAAATAATTATAAAATTACAGATGGAGTCATTCCTTACGACAAATTTTTAGAATGATATAAATCTAAAAGTTAAAAATAAATAGATGTACTGACATTACACACAATATAATTTTATTCGATATGAATAAATTAACACAATACCTGTATTTGATTCTTTACAATTTAATCTCATAAACTTACACATTTAACAGAATTTTCTAGGGTTTTACTTTTATATTATTACTCTAATTATCATTTTGTAAGTTAAAGATGAACGATACAAGTACGATAAAAACAGCAAAATAAATAAAACATAAATACAATATTGTCCTCAGAGCAATCTGAGTTATCGTCTGCCTCTACTTCGTTTTAGGAAGGAATAGATATTCAAAACATAGAGCGTAAACATATTTCTTCAACATAGGTAAATTTTGGAGGCTTGTTAATAGCACCTTGTCGCTTGCGCTAGTTTAAATTGCCCCTTGTCGCTAGAGACGCTAGTACCGTTGCCATTACAGATATTGCCGTAAATGTCCCATCTTATATATTAATCTATGGTTTGTACTATCAAATTGTGATTGTGGGATTTTAAAAGATTGTTCTTATGAAATTTTCCACGTTTAGCTAATGATACTCTCTTATCCCTTTAATATCCGACATACACAATTGCGTAAGTGATCCTAAATAAATTTTTTTTTTTTTTTTTACTTTTTGTGCGATTTAAAGTAGAGGCAGCTAGCACAGTATTGCGTGTATCCTCCCTTGACATAATCTCACATCGGGTTTTTTTATTTTTAAATATTTTTCACTCAAATATGATCCTATTAATTAGGAGAAACCAACAAAACTTATCATTTCTACGAAAAATCTTCTGGTTTTAATCCTTTCAGGCCCAAGGCTCTTCTATAAGTAGTATAGTGAAATGAGGAACGCACGCCAGAATTTACAAGCAAATTTATTTCAAAATAAACAAAAACTTTTGTTCATGTACTTAATAAAAGGAAATGTTTCAATCCATTATTCTGGTGCAAATGTGGCATTCAGAGATTAAAAATTGATGGTCCAAAAGTTAATCAGCGCCCTTCAAGGAGTTAACCCTTTCCGGCACTGGCAATTTTTGTTGTAAAATGAAGAAATGATTGACTGACACCGGAATTTTAAAATGACTTTATTAGAAATTAAAAACATGTTATTTTAACAATTCATTGTAAAAGCAAAATTTTACTAAAAGATTCTTGGTGCCGTTCGTAAGTTTGGAATTAAAATTAGGTATCCCGACCCGGGCACAATGTGCCGGAAAGGGTTAAAGGGATAAAAACCACTGCTATAGGATGCTAATTAACCCTCCGTCTACCAGACGGGTCCATTGGACCCGACAGGTACATACAAAATATTCATTCAAACCAGAAATTTCTTTAAAATAAACTAAGTATATAAACCAGACAAAAATAAGGTAAATAAATAAGTTAAATAGTTTTAAATAAAAATTCTCGTGTAGAAAGTTTTATTAAAACTTGAATAAAATTCCCGGTAGATCTAGGGTTAAGATATACCGGATTCGTATTTCTGATTGTTGGTGAATTTTCCAAGTGGTTCGGATTCCAATGTAAATTGTGAACTCGGTCAGCTTAACTGTTATATTCAAAAGTTGGGAGTTGCACTTTATAACTCCCCACTTCACAGACAGCTCTGTAAAAAAAACCACCTTTTTCCATTAACGGTTTATTCTAAAATAAATAAGTCTTTAGAAAATATAATATTGAGTTTAAAATGTTACCCTTAGATATTTTAGGAGTTTTATCCTTTAAAATCACTTACAACGTCTGATCTGTTAACATGAGCAAATACTATGACTCATACCGGTAAAACTTTGAAGCAAATATTGAACCTATTTGAGCTTATTGTTGTTCATACACTTTTTGTCCATTCTCTCTTAACATTCCAGAAGTGACGCTGTCTTAATTGAACAGCGTCAAAAAGTGCCGCAATTGTCAGAGACGTATTTCAATGACCTGCTGATTTGTTATTGAAGAATGGTAGTCCATTTTCACGTGAAACAAATTAAAAACATCGCAGCATTTTTCTCCAGTATAATTTTATTAAATAATGTAAAAGAAAATGTAAATAAATATATGCAATGAAACAATTTCAATTTTTACATTACCGAATAGGAAAAGAAAATATTTAAATATAATTTGTTTTAGTGCTGTATCTCAGTTTACTGATTGTTTATAGGGTATAATACTAATTTAATTTATCCATAGCTGCCAACTTGTACGGATTTTTGTTAGCACTAAAATTTAATAGAAAATATTGCCTAATTCAATCTCCGAACTGCAGGTAATGTTGATAATTAAATAAGGCAGAAATTTCTGTTAAATTTTAGTGGTAGCAAAAATCCGTACAAGTTGGCAGCTAAGTTTATCTTATCGCGTGTAACACAATTACGAAAGAATAATTCGTTTGATCCTAAAACATTACAAATATTGTTTCCTGTAAATATTCCAGAACGAAATTAAGACTTTTTTAAATAATAATATATATATATGTATAATATAAATAAACAACAAAATAAACGGCACGTAACTGAACTACGCCCTTAAACCGCTGAAATTATGAGAAACAAAAAGTCTGCAGTAAGTTGCGAAATCCTTGTCGTTTTCTTCGAGTTTTGCTGCCTACCCTGCGGCTAACTCAAAAATATCGCTTTTAATAAATTTTAAAGTAGTATTTAAAGACATTGTTAATATTTTCCCATATTTGTTTAGCAACGTTCATAAATATTTTCAACGTTCAAGTTGGTTTTCATTGTCTTATTTACGTTCGCTTTAACCGTTTCAGGGACAAGACATTTTTGCTCCAAAAATGTTCAAATAATTAATTCACACCACAATTTACGGACAAATTTATTAGAAAATAGTCAAAAGCTTTTCTTCATGTAGATTCTGAGATCGAAAATGTGCTAAAAATTACTGGTGCCACTTGGCAGCTTGCTCATAAGGATTAACCGTTTACAGACTGGAAACGGCGCACAGTGGATCAATCCTTAAGAAAATGCGAACATAGAGCCAAAAAATAATCATTAAAAAACTAATTTTTTGCAATGAAATATTTTAAAAGAATATCTACAAAATACGAATATATGTTTATTTTTTAAATTATACAAAATTATATCGTATTTGCATCGCTCGGAATATACATCTTTCAGCAGAGGAATTTTTCTGCGAATTTTAGTGACTTTTTGCTGTGCTCAGAAATAAAACCCAAGAAACCTCTACTAATAACTCATTTAAAATATCAATATTAATTTCTTGAAACACATTTTAAACCACTACTGACTACATTTTGATTGAATTTTATGTCTCCTTCTACATTATGAACAACACATATAGAATTAACGGATTCAAAATCTTCAAAATTACGTAACTTAAATTGTTTAAAGTTGTTTAAAATTTCAAACACATGCTGGTATTCCTGAAAGCCTATATTTTAATGTGGTATAGAGGATTTTTTGCGCAAACCTGCGCGTTTTTGAAATACATGGACTTGAAGCGGCTATTACGTAATTTTCCGTTTACAGAAAACATGTTAAATTGGCTGTACACAAAAATATTTTTTAAACAAGATTATACTGTAAGAAATTTCTAGTATGAAATGATGTAAAAAACTAATTTAACATTAAACTTCTAAATTAAATGTAATATACTCGTACCTAGGGTTGTATAAACTTTTACATGAAAATGCTGGAAAGCGCAAAGGCTCTCAGAGGGTTAAATTTACTCTAATAAATAGATACGGTGCTATGTCAGTGATAAAGTGTTATATTTTAAAGTAAAAGACCCAATGCTTCTAGAAATTTTCTATTCCTTTGAACGTTTTTTATTTTGTGTCTAATACTGGAAATCAAACCGTCAGATGTTATTAGCAAATGGAGCAATAAGTCTTCGTTAGATGCTCTTCGACTTATTTTTCTCTTATGAGACTCCTCGTACGTTCGAAACTCTTTATTTTGAGCTCCGCTAGCTTCTTCTGATAATTATCCAATTGGAACATCAAAATTTGTAATCATAACCTTTTCACGAGTTAGTAATTATGTACAGATAGTGGCATAAAAATAACAAGCGTACCTTGAGGCACATTGTTTAGCTGTTCCCAGTGCGGAATTGCCAAATTTTTCGGCATTAATTACTTCGTCACAGGCGATCACCATTATAATGGCAAAACATTTAATAAGTTCTTTATCCAATCCAGTAATCTCAGCTGTCTTTTTAAACTCAGCAAAAATGTCCTTGCAGTGTTTCCATCGTGTGTCAAACCACTTCTCCGTTTAACAAGATCTATTAGTAAACCTAATTCTTTTCTGAATTCGCGTTGAAATTTACTCTTTGATTCTTCTTAATTTAGCTTCTCCTGAAGTATCCTCTCTGAAACTTTGAGTTAGTCTTCTCTCATGAGTTTCGGTTACGTCTGAAAAAGGTATTCGTGATGTTGATTTCTTCGCATTTTCAACTGCAAATGGTTTAAGCTCATTACCAACTTTAAAGGAACACTGAAGTGAAGAATAGTTTTTATTACTAAAACGATCTAATTTTCGTTCAGATTTCAGGCAGCTATCTTTTGCATTTACACAAAACATACTTAATCGCTCCTTTAAATTTTCTTCATCAATGTCTGAGGCAATTAGCCCACACTTTTCACTTACAAAACTAAGCATTGATTTTTCATAACTAAAATCATTATTTAAAATTTTCAAAAACAAAAACAAATGTCTGTTTATCATATTTCAAAACATTATAAGAAAAAAGACAAAATGAAATAATCTTGTTTCAAATAAAAAAGAAATAGGCTAAAATTAATATTACTACAAGATAATTAAAAAAAAAACTCAAACCCAATAATAACAAATATGCACTGAAATAAGTTCTAAAATGTTGCAGTTTTGTAGAACGATTTTAAAGAGTTATGTATATGTTGCCAATTAAAAATTAAACAAATGCTTTAAATATTCCACAAATGTCATTTGGATATAAGTAAAAACTGCATGCTTTGTTTTTCCAGTTTATTTTTGTTATTCATCATCTCCTTAAACTTCCTGTTTGCGACAAAAAAGCGCGAAACTGTTCATAAAAAGCATGCAGATACTTTCAGTATCATTCATTTTATTCAATTAAACCTAAATATAACAAAAAACATCATATATGTAGGCTTATACTATCGTGATAATCCTATGTTCGTCATCGCCTATACTTTGATCCACTGTGCGGCGTCCCTGAAAGGGTTAACAAATATTTAGCAGATGCTAAGTGCACTGTAAAAAATATACAAATATTTCTTGATCTGAGAATGTATGATACAAGTACGTACGGAAATATAAAATAACATATTTTAAGTTACACACGATTCCGAAAAGTATTCTTTAGTTTTAGAAATTTGAGAAACCATTATATTTCCAAAATATAAAAACGCATTTAATAAAACCAAAGTTTCGCTACCAGTAATTTTCGGAAAGGTTAACTCTTTAGTGCGCATGCGCAGCTTTGCATATATGCAAACAACAGTGTTTTGAATTTAATAGATTTTTTTCTATTCGTATATACCTACAACACACCAGAAAATTAAAATAGAAATATTTGCTTTAATTAATAACAGGCATTCCGTATTGAAATAAAGCTAAATTAACCATCGAAACTTTCTGGTGTAAAGTGAGATTCTCTGGGATATGTAATTCCTTGAACGTATTCTATCATGGTAATTAAAGGGTTAAAGGTTAAGTTTTATAAAATAAATAATTATATAAAATAGAGTATTTCGAGACATACCTATTAAAATATTTACTAATTTGAAACATTTTAGCATAACACAGCCACACGACAACAGTTTTTAGGTGCGTTCGTAATTATATAAATACGTAGCACCTATAGTCGTCGTTCAGTCCGTCCGAATGTCCGTCCGTCTGTCTGTCCGCATGTAACAGAGCAAAAACTACCCAACCGAATGGTCTGAAATTTCAAATATATGATTGTTGCAAAATTTTGTCGAGCCATTTCAAATTTTATGAAAATCGGATGTATAGTTTAATTACAGGGACAGTCAAAAGTTTTTCTTTACATTACGGCCAGTGGGAAAAATTATTGCAAGTGGATTTTAATGATATTAGAGCCTTCCGAATGATCTGAAATTTTAAAGATATAACTGTTGAAAAATGTTGTCGAGCCATTTCAAATTTTAGGAAAATCGGATGTATAGTTTAATTACAGGGACAGTCAAAAGTGTTCCGTTACATTACGGGGAATGGGAAAAAATTATTAGAAGTGCATTTTAATTATGTATCAGACTATGCGCTTTATGAAGTGCAAAAAAATATACATTCAGTACAATATGGGGTGCAAAAAATAATTATAAAACTAGTTATAGTACGAACGCACCTCATTTGCCATGTTTGACGAGCAATTTCCAACTTCTTACTTGTATTCTGTTCTTGCAACTTCTGCTTTCAATTGCTTACAAAATAATCGGTCACATACAGGGTGTCCAGCGAATAAGACCCTGATTTCAAAATTATATATCTCAAAAACAAAGATCAATAGAATTATGCGGTAAACGGTTTTTTTATTAGCTAAGCTGTAAAAATGTTATACAGAAGTTGCAAAAATTAGTTGCAAAAATCACTAACAGATGGTGCTGTATTCGCAATGCCTATAAATTGTGTTTTGAAGTCCAGAGCACTAGCGTCTCATTCCTAGATGGCTTCCTATGGAAGAACGAAAATTTGGAAAGACCACTTTATCTTTGGGGTGATGTGCAGAAGTGGAGACATCTGGTCACAGAATTATTGCATCAGCTTCAATTTTAGAGAATTTCAATTAATAGAATTTTCAATAAAAAGTTTAGCAATCATTATATAAGAACTTAAAAAATATTTTATTTGGGTAACGTGCAGAAGCGGAGCCATGTGTTGACAGAATTAAGATTTGTTTCAAATTTTGTTATAAGCTACTTCGGTCAGGTTACCAATATCTGTGTGGTATGTGTTTTCTCTCCTAATTGGTAGATCGTGGAATCGAATCCAAGTAGAGGAGGATTTGAAAAAAAAAATGGAAAACTTTACTTTTTAATATTTATTTAAACTGTGAAAAAAGTTCGAATAAAAAAATCTAAAGTTTCTGGTTTTAAAATTTAATTAAGTTAAAAGAAAACCCTTTTTTAAAAATCATTGAGCATTTATAATAATGATTCATAAATCTTTTTTTATTATTATTGTAGAGAATAGTTTGAATGAAAAAATACAAATTTTCTATTTTTAAAAAATTAATTAAGTTAAAAAATAATTTTAATTTTAAAAACTCGTTTTCATTTTTTTTATCATTGAGCACAGAAATATGGTGCAGCTTCTAGCGATAGGATCCCAAGTGTTTGAAAGGCATGCAGCATCCAAAACACTTTTGCTTTGACGTTGATGATATGCCTTATCATCAATTCCTTTTAAAAAAGACATAACTTAATGCATAATTTCTGTCTCTAAAACTTTGTTTACAAAGAAAGAAATATATGTGTTGTGCTAAAACCAAAGTATTATGCCGTGATTTAAAAATAAATTAAAAGTGAAAAATTACTTTTTTACTTATAATAATTCAGGTATAAACAATAATACCAAAATATTATTCCGTGTTTTTAAAATATAAAAAATAAATAAAAAGTGCAAAATTATTTTTCTAAATTTATGTATTTTGATTTAAATAATTATATGGCATTAAAGATTGAATTTAATAAAATATTTAATAAATCTTATAATGATTTCTAAACTTTTTATTGAAAATTCTATTAATTGAAATTTTCTAAAGTTAAAGCTGATGCAATAATTCTGTGACCAGATGTCTCCAGTTCTGCACATCACTCGAATGAAAAAATGGACTTTCCCAATATTCGTTTTTACGTAAGGAGCCATCTAGGAATGAGACGCCATTGCTCTGGACTTCAAAGCAGTTTACAAGTATTACGAATACAGCGCCATCTGTTAACGGTTTTTGCAACTAAATTTTGAAACTTCCTTATAACATTTTTACAGCTTAGCTAATTAACAAACCGTTTACCGCATAATTCTATTGATCTTTGTTTTTGAGATATTTAATTTTAAAATCAGGGTCTTATTCGCTATACACCCTGTATTTATAAAAACTTTTGATTTTAAGCATCATGCTAAATCGTCTTTGATTGTACCATAGATTAACGTAAAAGATGGGACACTTCCATAGATCGGAATGGTAATGTGAGTGCCACCGTAGTGCCTTTAGTGACAATGGGGAAGAAACGCCCCATACCTGTAATATGTTTATTATTGAGTATGTTCCTTATTATGATCTTTCATTTTTACTTTCTTCTATCTTTACAAGAAGAAAGTATTGGTTTCATGAAAATTTTCGAATTCCAGTTTTCGACGGATTTACACGTTTTATGAGTCAGAGATTCCAAAAAACATGTTTTTACAAAATGTCTGTCTGTGAGTCTGTCTGTCTGTCCGTCTGTCTGTCTGTCTGTCTGTCCGTCTGTCTGTCTGTATGTGACACAAATTTTGTGGGCGCTCTATCTCAAGAACTAATGGACGAAATTTCACAAAACTTCATATTTAGTTAGACCTTGATATAAACTGGAACTGATTTGTTTTTGGTGAAAATCGCCCAACAGGTGGCGCTGCTATGCGGCATTTTTAACGATTTCTGCAATAGCTGTATCTCAAGAACTACTGCTCGGATTTTCATAAAACTTCAGATTCAGTTAGTCCAGGATATAGTTTGGTGCTGATTACTTTTTTGTGAAAATCGTCCAACAGGTGGCGCTGGTATGCTGCATTGTTCATGATTATCGCAAGAGCTCTAACTCAAGAAAACATGCACGAATTTTCATCAAACTTCAGATTCAGTTAGTCCCTGATATAAATTAGTGCTGCTTAATTTTTGGTGCAAATCTCCCAACAGGTGGCGCTGCTGTGCTGCATTTTTCACGATTTCCACAAGAGGTGTATCTCAAGAACTATTGCACGGATTTTCATCAAACTTCGGATTTAGTTAGTCCTTGACATGAATTGATGTATAAATTAGTGCTGTTTAATTTTTAGTGTAAATCGCTCAACAGGTGGCGCTTCTGTGCTGCATTTTTCACGATTTCCACAAGAGCTGTATCTCAAGAACTATTGCACGGATTTTCATCAAACTTCAGATTTAGTTAGTCTTTGACATGAATTAATGTATAAATTAGTGCTGTTTAATTTTTGGTGTAAATCACTCAACAGGTGGCGCTGCTATGCTACATTTTTTTCAGAATTTCCGCTATATCTCTATCTCAAGAACTAATGCGCGAATTTTCATACAACTTCAAATTCAGATATACTTTGATATAAATTGGTGCTAAATCGTTGTTATTTCTTGTACTATTTAAATGATTTAATTGACGTGATTTATATAGAAGAAAGTTTTGTGATGGCCACAACATACTAGTTTAATGTTGCATAAAGTTGTTTTCAATAGAATCTTACACCGATACATGAACATAGAATAGATATTCTATTTTAAATATCTAATATCTATTCTATGTTCATGCACGAATATATGCATCTTCTTTTTTACATGATGAGTGAATGAGTGAACCCTTTATGTACTGAATTATGAATTCGTGAAAATTGTATCCTTCAAAGCATTTTTCGTGAATTTTTGAAACTACATTAGAAGATTTACATAATAAAAAAAAATAACAAGATTTTAGAAGGATTGAAGCATCTAGAAGAATGAATTAAATTTGTATTTATAGGGATTTTGTGCAGTATTTATAATCCAACTCAAATATTTTATTTTAAATATTTTTCTTAGTATTTTGTAGAATCAGGAAATGTACAAATATAATGTTCTTACAATATAAATATAGAAATATTTCCGAATTGAAATATACCCCACCTCCAACACCAAGAAAGCTAAAAAGAAGCAAAGGCAAAAGAAATCATCCTTTTAAAAATATTTTTGTTTTATGTTACCAATAATACTTTTGTAAAAAGATAAAGTTAAGCATCTATCACACATTCTAAAGTGTATTACTACTAAATGAATTTTACAACAAGTTATTTTAATGGTACTTATATGTACCGTCAGTAGATAAAGGGTTAATTGCAACGAAAAACAAGGTAAAAATTTCGTCTTGAATGCTATATATCAAAAGCAATGGTGTAATACAAAAATGTACGAAATATTGCACTCTACAAGTCCCAGAAAATTTCATAAATATTCACATTTGGTAGGAACATTTTTATAGCCGATGTTTTATTAATTTATGAAGTTTAAGTATTAAACAATCGTTACAATAATCTTTTAAAATTTAGCATTTTCACTTTTTTACAGATAAAATAAAAAAATTGATTTTAATATAAATAACGTACATTCACTTCAATAATATTTATAATATTAACATAAAAAAAATAATTATAAAATTACAGATGGAGTCATTCCTTACGACAAATTTTTAGAATGATATAAATCTAAAAGTTAAAAATAAATAGATGTACTGACATTACACACAATATAATTTTATTCGATATGAATAAATTAACACAATACCTGTATTTGATTCTTTACAATTTAATCTCATAAACTTACACATTTAACAGAATTTTCTAGGGTTTTACTTTTATATTATTACTCTAATTATCATTTTGTAAGTTAAAGATGAACGATACAAGTACGATAAAAACAGCAAAATAAATAAAACATAAATACAATATTGTCCTCAGAGCAATCTGAGTTATCGTCTGCCTCTACTTCGTTTTAGGAAGGAATAGATATTCAAAACATAGAGCGTAAACATATTTCTTCAACATAGGTAAATTTTGGAGGCTTGTTAATAGCACCTTGTCGCTTGCGCTAGTTTAAATTGCCCCTTGTCGCTAGAGACGCTAGTACCGTTGCCATTACAGATATTGCCGTAAATGTCCCATCTTATATATTAATCTATGGTTTGTACTATCAAATTGTGATTGTGGGATTTTAAAAGATTGTTCTTATGAAATTTTCCACGTTTAGCTAATGATACTCTCTTATCCCTTTAATATCCGACATACACAATTGCGTAAGTGATCCTAAATAAATTTTTTTTTTTTTTTTTACTTTTTGTGCGATTTAAAGTAGAGGCAGCTAGCACAGTATTGCGTGTATCCTCCCTTGACATAATCTCACATCGGGTTTTTTTATTTTTAAATATTTTTCACTCAAATATGATCCTATTAATTAGGAGAAACCAACAAAACTTATCATTTCTACGAAAAATCTTCTGGTTTTAATCCTTTCAGGCCCAAGGCTCTTCTATAAGTAGTATAGTGAAATGAGGAACGCACGCCAGAATTTACAAGCAAATTTATTTCAAAATAAACAAAAACTTTTGTTCATGTACTTAATAAAAGGAAATGTTTCAATCCATTATTCTGGTGCAAATGTGGCATTCAGAGATTAAAAATTGATGGTCCAAAAGTTAATCAGCGCCCTTCAAGGAGTTAACCCTTTCCGGCACTGGCAATTTTTGTTGTAAAATGAAGAAATGATTGACTGACACCGGAATTTTAAAATGACTTTATTAGAAATTAAAAACATGTTATTTTAACAATTCATTGTAAAAGCAAAATTTTACTAAAAGATTCTTGGTGCCGTTCGTAAGTTTGGAATTAAAATTAGGTATCCCGACCCGGGCACAATGTGCCGGAAAGGGTTAAAGGGATAAAAACCACTGCTATAGGATGCTAATTAACCCTCCGTCTACCAGACGGGTCCATTGGACCCGACAGGTACATACAAAATATTCATTCAAACCAGAAATTTCTTTAAAATAAACTAAGTATATAAACCAGACAAAAATAAGGTAAATAAATAAGTTAAATAGTTTTAAATAAAAATTCTCGTGTAGAAAGTTTTATTAAAACTTGAATAAAATTCCCGGTAGATCTAGGGTTAAGATATACCGGATTCGTATTTCTGATTGTTGGTGAATTTTCCAAGTGGTTCGGATTCCAATGTAAATTGTGAACTCGGTCAGCTTAACTGTTATATTCAAAAGTTGGGAGTTGCACTTTATAACTCCCCACTTCACAGACAGCTCTGTAAAAAAAACCACCTTTTTCCATTAACGGTTTATTCTAAAATAAATAAGTCTTTAGAAAATATAATATTGAGTTTAAAATGTTACCCTTAGATATTTTAGGAGTTTTATCCTTTAAAATCACTTACAACGTCTGATCTGTTAACATGAGCAAATACTATGACTCATACCGGTAAAACTTTGAAGCAAATATTGAACCTATTTGAGCTTATTGTTGTTCATACACTTTTTGTCCATTCTCTCTTAACATTCCAGAAGTGACGCTGTCTTAATTGAACAGCGTCAAAAAGTGCCGCAATTGTCAGAGACGTATTTCAATGACCTGCTGATTTGTTATTGAAGAATGGTAGTCCATTTTCACGTGAAACAAATTAAAAACATCGCAGCATTTTTCTCCAGTATAATTTTATTAAATAATGTAAAAGAAAATGTAAATAAATATATGCAATGAAACAATTTCAATTTTTACATTACCGAATAGGAAAAGAAAATATTTAAATATAATTTGTTTTAGTGCTGTATCTCAGTTTACTGATTGTTTATAGGGTATAATACTAATTTAATTTATCCATAGCTGCCAACTTGTACGGATTTTTGTTAGCACTAAAATTTAATAGAAAATATTGCCTAATTCAATCTCCGAACTGCAGGTAATGTTGATAATTAAATAAGGCAGAAATTTCTGTTAAATTTTAGTGGTAGCAAAAATCCGTACAAGTTGGCAGCTAAGTTTATCTTATCGCGTGTAACACAATTACGAAAGAATAATTCGTTTGATCCTAAAACATTACAAATATTGTTTCCTGTAAATATTCCAGAACGAAATTAAGACTTTTTTAAATAATAATATATATATATGTATAATATAAATAAACAACAAAATAAACGGCACGTAACTGAACTACGCCCTTAAACCGCTGAAATTATGAGAAACAAAAAGTCTGCAGTAAGTTGCGAAATCCTTGTCGTTTTCTTCGAGTTTTGCTGCCTACCCTGCGGCTAACTCAAAAATATCGCTTTTAATAAATTTTAAAGTAGTATTTAAAGACATTGTTAATATTTTCCCATATTTGTTTAGCAACGTTCATAAATATTTTCAACGTTCAAGTTGGTTTTCATTGTCTTATTTACGTTCGCTTTAACCGTTTCAGGGACAAGACATTTTTGCTCCAAAAATGTTCAAATAATTAATTCACACCACAATTTACGGACAAATTTATTAGAAAATAGTCAAAAGCTTTTCTTCATGTAGATTCTGAGATCGAAAATGTGCTAAAAATTACTGGTGCCACTTGGCAGCTTGCTCATAAGGATTAACCGTTTACAGACTGGAAACGGCGCACAGTGGATCAATCCTTAAGAAAATGCGAACATAGAGCCAAAAAATAATCATTAAAAAACTAATTTTTTGCAATGAAATATTTTAAAAGAATATCTACAAAATACGAATATATGTTTATTTTTTAAATTATACAAAATTATATCGTATTTGCATCGCTCGGAATATACATCTTTCAGCAGAGGAATTTTTCTGCGAATTTTAGTGACTTTTTGCTGTGCTCAGAAATAAAACCCAAGAAACCTCTACTAATAACTCATTTAAAATATCAATATTAATTTCTTGAAACACATTTTAAACCACTACTGACTACATTTTGATTGAATTTTATGTCTCCTTCTACATTATGAACAACACATATAGAATTAACGGATTCAAAATCTTCAAAATTACGTAACTTAAATTGTTTAAAGTTGTTTAAAATTTCAAACACATGCTGGTATTCCTGAAAGCCTATATTTTAATGTGGTATAGAGGATTTTTTGCGCAAACCTGCGCGTTTTTGAAATACATGGACTTGAAGCGGCTATTACGTAATTTTCCGTTTACAGAAAACATGTTAAATTGGCTGTACACAAAAATATTTTTTAAACAAGATTATACTGTAAGAAATTTCTAGTATGAAATGATGTAAAAAACTAATTTAACATTAAACTTCTAAATTAAATGTAATATACTCGTACCTAGGGTTGTATAAACTTTTACATGAAAATGCTGGAAAGCGCAAAGGCTCTCAGAGGGTTAAATTTACTCTAATAAATAGATACGGTGCTATGTCAGTGATAAAGTGTTATATTTTAAAGTAAAAGACCCAATGCTTCTAGAAATTTTCTATTCCTTTGAACGTTTTTTATTTTGTGTCTAATACTGGAAATCAAACCGTCAGATGTTATTAGCAAATGGAGCAATAAGTCTTCGTTAGATGCTCTTCGACTTATTTTTCTCTTATGAGACTCCTCGTACGTTCGAAACTCTTTATTTTGAGCTCCGCTAGCTTCTTCTGATAATTATCCAATTGGAACATCAAAATTTGTAATCATAACCTTTTCACGAGTTAGTAATTATGTACAGATAGTGGCATAAAAATAACAAGCGTACCTTGAGGCACATTGTTTAGCTGTTCCCAGTGCGGAATTGCCAAATTTTTCGGCATTAATTACTTCGTCACAGGCGATCACCATTATAATGGCAAAACGTTTAATAAGTTCTTTATCCAATCCAGTAATCTCAGCTGTCTTTTTAAACTGAGCAAAAATGTCCTTGCAGTGTTTCCATCGTGTGTCAAATCACTTCTCCGTTTAAGAAGATCTATTAGTAAACCTAATTCTTTTCTGAATTCGCGTTGAAATTTACTCTTTGATTCTTCTTAATTTAGCTTCTCCTGAAGTATCCTCTCTGAAACTTTGAGTTAGTCTTCTCTCATGAGTTGCGGTTACGTCTGAAAATGATATTCGTGATGTTGATTTCTTCGCATTTTCAACTGCAAATGGTTTAAGCTCATTACCAACTTTAAAGGAACACTGAAGTGAAGAATAGTTTTTATTACTAAAACGATCTAATTTTCGTTCAGATTTGAGCCAGCTATCTTTTGCATTTATACAAAACATACGTAATCGCTCCTTTAAATTTTCTTCATCAATGTCTGAGGCAATTAGCCCACACTTTTCACTTACAAAACTAAGCATTGATTTTTCATAACTAAAATCATTATTTAAAATTTTCAAAAACAAATGTCTGTTTATCATATTTCAAAACATTATAAGAAAAAGACAAAATGAAATAATCTTGTTTCAAATAAAAAAGAAATAGGCTAAAATTAATATTACTACAAGATAATTAAAAAAAAAAAAACTCAAACCCAATAATAACAAATATGCACTGAAATAAGTTCTAAAATGTTGCAGTTTTGTAGAACGATTTTAAAGAGTTATGTATATGTTGCCAATTAAAAATTAAACAAATGCTTTAAATATTCCACAAATGTCATTTGGATATAAGTAAAAACTGCATGCTTTGTTTTTCCAGTTTATTTTTGTTATTCATCATCTCCCTAAACTTCCTGTTTGCGACAAAAAAGCGCGAAACTGTTCATAAAAAGCATGCAGATACTTTCAGTATCATTTATTTTATTCATTTAAACCTAAATATAACAAAAAACATCATATATGTAGGCTTATACTATCGTGATAATCCTATGTTCGTCATCGCCTATACTTTGATCCACTGTGCGGCGTCCCTGAAAGGGTTAACAAATATTTAGCAGATGCTAAGTGCACTGTAGAAAAAATACAAATATTTCTTGATCTGAGAATGTATGATACAAGTACGTACGGAAATATAAAATAACATATTTTAAGTTACACACGATTCCGAAAAGTATTCTTTAGTTTTAGAAATTTGAGAAACCTTTATATTTCCAAAATATAAAAACGCATTTAATAAAACCAAAGTTTCTTTCGTTACCACTAATTTTCGGAAAGGTTAACTCTTTAGTGCGCATGCGCAGCTTTGCATATATGCTAACAACAGTGTTTTTAATTTAATAGATTTTTTTCTATTCGTATATACCTACAACACACCAGAAAATTAAAATAGAAATATTTGCTTTAATTAATAACAGGCATTCCGTATTGAAATAAAGCTAAATTAACCATCGAAACTTTCTGGTGTAAAGTGAGATTCTCTGAGATATGTAATTCCTTGAACGTATTCTATCATGGTAATTAAAGGGTTAAAGGTTAAGTTTTATAAAATAAATAATTATATAAAATAGTGTATTTCGAGACATACCTATTAAAATATTTACTAATTTGAAACATTTTAGCATAACGCAGCCACACGACAACAGTTTTTAGGTGCGTTCGTAATTGTCTGAGCGAAGTGAAGTTAATACTCACCGAAATATTACTGTCCGGACACATTACTACTACGAAGGATATTAACGCCATGTCCTACTAAAAAAAAAGCCTAATAAAAATCTTTCGTCAAGCATAACTCAAAAAATATTTGTCGGATTTCGTTTCTGATTGCACCAGAAGGTACCCATGAGGGTCCCCTACTGAATGCACCTACTATGAAAAATAAGTTCCAAACCGTTTAAAAATTATATAGAAAAAACCGATAAAAAAGCACAATTTATCTGCATAAATCACAGAAATTTGGTGTGCGTCACTTTCACCGGTTGATGTTTTCGTAGACAACTGGTTTGAACACATGGAGCAAATAAAAAAATATATATATGCACGCATTAATATTGAATAGATCAGTTTCAACCACGTGATCACAAACCTTGCAACAACCTGTGGCAACCAGTTTTGGTGGGCAAACAAATAATAATACAGTACTCCGTACCACGGTGACCGTTTTTAGCCTGTTGTATAAAATCTGGCTTGTTGTATGACATACAATTGTGGATGATTAAAACAAAAGACATGAGTGTTTATTGCTCCGGGAGGTTAACTTTCTCTGGATGTCTGTCTGTCTATCATACAGCATGCAATTTTCTTGTAAAGGATGATATTATTATGCAGTAAAACCTCCAAAACGGACACACCCGATTAGTGGACACCTCTATTTAGTGGGCATTTTTTCTATTACCAACCCTTAAATAACTGTACATTTTTTACTCTCAGTAGCGGACACCTCCAAATCGAGGACAAATTCTGCTCTCCCGAGGTGTTCGCTATTCAGAGGTTTTACTGATAAAACCTCCATAGCGTACACACCCAATTAAGTGATACCTCTATTTAGCGGACATTTTTTCGATCACCAACTCTTAAATAACTGTACATGTTTTACTCTCAGTAGCGGTCACCTCTAAATAGAGGACAAATTCTGCAATCTCGGGGTGCTATTCAGAGATTTTACTGTATATAATATTGATAGTTATTTTACAGGGCCACACAAAAGAATAAGAATATATGAAACGAATATAAACTAAATTCGGGATTGGTAGATCGCTGATGGTAATGTAATTTTAGGATGTTGTTACAGTCATCCGCAGCATGTTTTTAGAGTTTCGTTCATCTAGCGAAACCCTACCTGTCTCACTCCTTTGTCTGTCTGTCTGTCCGTCTGTCACAGAGCCCGTTCTCAGAAACTATATATGTCGGAGACTTGAAAATTTGCATACTTATAGCTGAACACCACACATAAAACGGCAAATAATAATATTTTGAAAAAGTCTAATATTTAACCCTCTTGGCTCTAACTTGTGTATTTAAAGCAATTCGTGATTCTTAACTAATTGGCAAAATTTGTAATTTCTTCCCGCTTTAAACTGACGAATTTCATGATTTTTTCGCACGGTAAACTGACGAAACTCGCGATTTTTCCGCACATGAATGACAAAATTCGCGATTTCTTCGAATGCGATCAACGATTTTCCTCATTCTTAACTGACTGACGAAATTTGTAATATTTTTCCCGCGGAAAATTGCGATTTTTTTCTCGCGATAAACTGAAAAAACATGCGATTTTGACTCAGCAGATCAACGAAATTTAGAATTTTTCAGCACCTCATCGACAATATTCGCGATTTTTTCGCACTTGATCAACGAAATACGCTATTTTTCCGCGCCCGATCAACGAAATTCGCGATTCTTAAACGATTGTCGAAATTTGTAATTTTCCCTCTGCAGATTGATGAAATTCGCGATTTTGTTTCGCGATATATTGACGAAACGAGTTATTCAACGAAATTTGGGATTTTTCCACATATGATCGACAAAATTCGCGATTTTTCAAAACCCGATCAACGAAATTTGCAATTTTTTCTAAAGACAAATTGACGAAATTCCCGATTTTTTCCAGCAACATATTGACAAAAATTGCGATTTTTCCCAGTTATAAATTGAAGAAGTTCGCGGCCCACGAGTTAATTCATCGGGGGCCACAGGTTGTGCATCCCTACTTTAGCAGATACTTGTTAGCAGATATTCAGTTTTAAATTTTGCTCTTAGATATATTAGAATATACATCTTTTAAAATCTGTTTAACCATTTATTCTAAATATTCATGTGATTTCGGTAAACATGAGCCAATATTACTCACCTAAGAAAAAGTTTCCGATAACTCTGTTATGGATTTCAGCATTTTCTGCGTTTCGGGAGGGATAAGACAATGCACTTACTCAAGTTCAATAAATGAGGTTGTCTTGTGTAGTCAGCTTTAAGTAATGGCAACAGTGTATTGATCAAAAGTAGTACGCAGGTGTTGGTGCCAAGTCAGGGGATTAAGTTAAGTTACCAGTTCTGCAAGTTATTTAGACGGATGAATTGTTACTATTTTTTTTTTAATTTGTAGTATTTGTTTAAAATAGCTTAAATAAACCGAATATTACTCTTCAAAAAGTGATCAAAATTTGATTAACTCATTAAAGCCGGTTGGCAAGAAAACTTGCCAAGTAAAGCGAACAATTTTTTAAAATTCAAATACCAGTATTTCGGTTTGGAAATTTTCATATTATTTAAGCTCAGATTGTGAGGATTAAATAATTCAAATTACGAAGTGGCAAAAACTGGTGTCGAAGAATTAAAAGAAGTGTAAAGGAGGCTCGTCGCTAATGGGTTAAAGAAAACACTATTAGTGGTACTCAAAGCATAAGTTACAGCAAAGGAGTTAACATTTTAATTAATAATTCAAACAATAAAGATAATGGAAAATTTTTTGCCGACGTTTCGGAATTTTACGGGAGATGATTAAAAAAAAAAATATTTTAACCCCATCAAGATTTTGGCACTACCGACTTAAAAGTGTATTTGTTTTACGGGAAGCCGCAGTTACGCTGTTGATGTCTTAAAATTACTCGATTTAGCTTCGGATTAAGTTTTTCCCGTGGGACCTTCTATGATCGGGCCAGCTGACACCTTTACGTTCCAGTGTTGAAAGGGAAGGGAGGTCGATGAGGCCCGAGAACGGGGTTATGAAAAAAGAAGAGGCGACATATACTACAGAGTCAACCAGTTGCAAGTGGAGTAACTGAAGAGTTTGCCACAAGATGGCGGCTAAAATATTTTTTATCGGATCTACAATTTCCGATTACCACAAAAACAAACTTCCACCAGTAAAATTTGAATAGGAAATTCCACCTTATTTCAGCGGCCTATTCCTGCTCAATTTCCCTCCCAAATAGGGTACAAATGTCTATTCCTTTTTACTGGTGGAAGTAGGTCCGGGTGTTATAATCTCTTTCACTGGCACTGACAGGAGATTTATTTTGCTGTCATACTATGGCGGAAACGTAGGGTCTGGCTACCACCGAATTAAACTTCCATCAGTAAAAATAAATATCTCCTTTTGGCCATTATAATGGCTCAAATTCTGCATTGATAAGGCGTTTAAATAAGGAGAACAATTCTGTTGAATTTTACTGGTGGCAGCTTTCGCTGATGGTAATGAGCCTCTGCGAAACCGGTTGCAGTTCAAGGTTCATCATTTTGAGGATATGTCAATTCCTCTATATTAATAGTTCCATGGGCCCGAGGTGGCCTTATCCGTGGCAGTCTCGTGCGGTAAAACTGACTTAAGCTCCAAAGTCAACAATTACCATCGCCAAAGTTTTCTAGAAATGGTTCTGTTTTTCGCATATCATCACATCTGGTAAGTTTATTTTTGTTTGTGAGATCAAATTATTGCGATAATGTTGTAATTTTTTATAAACGATGTTTGCCAGCAGCTCAGTGACATATTTCTCTATCATATAAGCATAGCTGCCAACTTGTACGGATTTTTCATACCACAAAAATTTTATAGTGAACTTTAACTAATTGAATCACGGAAATTCAAGCAAATTCAACGTTTAAATAAGTCAAAATTTTCTATAAAATTTTAGTGGTAAGAAACATCCGTACAAGTTGGCAGCTATGTATAAGCCTGAAAATGGTGGAGATTGTCGTCAGCCAACCACCATAGTAATTTTTTCTTTAGAAATTTATTCATTTTACTTCGGAGTTTAAACACATCATGAAATTATGTTTAAAATGATACATTTGATTCATTCAGCAATTTTAAATATCTGGTATACTAGCTTTGCAACCGAATCATTTTCAAACAAGAATTTTGTAAATTTCGGTTTATTTTGCAGGAGGAAAAATAACTTGAATCTTTGAAATGACAAATACCTAGTTTTGTACTTTACTCATCGATATCAATCTCAATCGACTGCATAATTAAAAATGGGATTTTTAATGAGAAACCATTTCTTGAAACTATCTCAAATAATTGAAAATTAGTATCAGGAATTAATGTCAATAAACATTGTCTCAACTATTCGAGAAAAATGTATTTTGTCCTATGAATTTTTAAAATTATTTTGCAAATGAATAACTACTAGCATCATAATTTTCAATGCATGTTATTACATAAATATTTTTAAACTAAAAAAAACTAAAATTTAATAAAGATAAGAATTTTTTAGAATATTATTTTTCTTTTATCATGAATAAAACGCCGGTTGTAGTATAATTAAATATTGATTATTATGAAAAATTGACCAGTTGTAATAAACATTGTTTATGTTTATAACTGTACATCATCACTGGAGCCAAATGTTGACGACCTCTCTTAAATATTATATCTATATCCTTAGAATGAACCTAAATATATTTATTGATGCATCTACAAAAACGTTTGCATAGAAAAACACAAAATGTTTATAAAATGCATTCAACTTTACTTACAAAATATAAATATTTGTTTTTTTTAAAAACAGATAGGTAAAATTGCATGTACAATGCTAGTAAATGTAGAAAGTTGATTTTCCAGTACTTGTTAAAAGATGAATAAATCTTTAAAATTTTGGATTTTTCCAAGAAACGTATACATCAATGAGCTACATTTTCAGCGTAATACGGCATAAAAACTTTCCTACAATTACTTGACCGTAAAAGTATAGGGTACTCTCAGTAATCAATGTTTTGAAGTTTATTGCCATGCGTACTTGTGGCTTGCATAACGCACACACAAAAAAGTTTTTCTTACTGTCTGATTCTGAAGCCCATTGCTATACTTCGATATCGAAGAGAGACAGTGGTTTCTTCGATAATAATTCTTTTCTCTCTATCTGTTATAACAATTTCGAAATTTAAGCGTCATCGACAAAGGCGTGTCTACATTCTTAGTTCCACTTATGTTAATTTTATTTCAGAAAATGTTTTCAAGCTTTTAACATAATATATATATATATATATATATATATATATTTGACTATATTTTCTTGCAAATTTTATAATGACATTATATATTGAGAAAATTTCACTGATGTTTAAATTATATATATATATATACATATATATTAGTGATACAGATGTAATTGATTGTAATACAGATATTAGACACACAAATGTTTCGAACAGCTCCCCTTCTACAAGAGAAGAATTCTTCGAGTGTTTTTAATAAAATATTTGGTGAAAACCTACTTAAGAACAAGTAATTCTTTAGCAAATATTATATTCCGTTTCAACTTTTTCTCTTAATCATTTAAAAATATTTATCCTTTAACCCTCCTGTTTGAAGGTTTTAATATTTTCTGAGTATCCTTAGTTCTACATGATTTCAACCAGAAATTGATTTTTTTATGATTTCTTCCTAGGAGGTGTCTATTTCATTCCGTGTATTAAGTATAAATTATACATTGTTTCTGATTTGAAACATTGAAAATTTCAAAATAGAAAATAACTGGTGTCAAATAAGACTCCAACTGTACTAAGAGGGCTTAAATCAATTTAACCCCTTGAGGGGCGGTGGGATATATTTTATCCCAGCTACGATTAATAAAGATTTAGACCAGAAAATTTTTATTAAATTTTACTTTTCTAACTTTGGTGGGAAAAAGTCGTTAAATTGCTTTTCCCTATTCTGCAATAAATATTTTTGCCTATTCCGGTGTGTATTCGACATTACAGAAACACATTTACTTGCCCCTCAAAGGGTTAACCGGTTATTCTAAATATTTATGTGATTTCAATATACATGAGGAAATAATAGCAACCAGAAAAAGTTTGAGACGAAGATTTTATGTAGTTTAGAATGCATTTTAATAGCTGCACCTGGGCACTCTGTTTCAAAAAATCGTTAAAAGAGGCTGTCTTAAATAGATAGCTGTAAAAACCGATGATACATTAGGCGACGTAGACCGGCGTCTATACCGCTTCAGCGGAACATATGGCTGCTTTATGATCAACATAAATATGCATAAGGTACAGTCGCCGAAAGAAAGTAAACACCCACTACTAATTCTGCAACAAACTGTTGTAGAAGTATGTAGCTGGTACCAAACGATTGGCAATAAAGTCTACTTTTAAATGGTGTATCATGATTGCCAGTTTGGACTCCTATTTCGACTCAAAATTTCAAATTCATACCGGAAATTTAAAAAAAAAATAATTTTTACTTCATGTGATCGCTAAATGTCTCTTATTAAATAAAGCATAAAATACTATTCATCATTTCTAGAATGAACACTAAATTTTGGAATAAAAATGGAGGCCAAATTGGCAATACTGTGTATATAAAAAAGAGCTCAAACTTTGTTTTTTTTTTCAATTTCAATACCCAAATTAGACACCATAAATAGATTCAATCAGCCTAAATCCAAATTTTCATGAAAATCGTACGATTAGTTTCCAAGAAATTACTTATTTTTAAATGAGCTTATTTTAGGGGCTGTATCCAAATTAAAGGTCGGTACTCGAAGATCAAAATGCTACAGAATGACAATTTCACTTCTATTAATGTATTATTTTTTTTTCCAATATGACCATTTCACACGTTTAATATGTTTTGACCAACCCAAAAGTTTCAATAAAGTGAGTAAAATATATTTTCTTCAAATTATGCTTTTCTGGACATCGTAGACAGCCCCTTAACCGTTTCCGGCGCGGAGTAAGTCTTTTTTGTAAAATGATGAAATGGTAGAGTGACACCAGAATTTACAAACGAATTTATTAGAAAATAAAATCTTGCTTATTTTCACGTACGTTATAAAAGGAAAATTATAATTATATTTTCTCGCTGCAAGTAAAGTTAAATTAGGTATCTTTTTTTAAGAACACCGCCCGCGAAGGGGTTAAACCCTCATTTTGACTTTTTTTACTCATAAATTGAAAACTACTCGGAAGAAAAACTTGAAATTGAGAATTCGCATCAAGCAGGACATAATAAATACAAATTAGTCAAAAAAAGTTGTAGGTTGCAATTCACATTTTTTTCTTCGAATATTAATTTCATAAGTCATATTATAATTTTTTCAAAATTACAAATTCAATATATTTATGAATGAGATTTTTAGTATTATGTCCAAACAAATAAATTATCACATAAGATTACAATTTCAGGAGATATTAATCAAAATATGAAAATGTAATTTAACCTAAATTTTGAATGTTTGAAATTCAAAAGGTTATCATCCAAATAACTTCAAATTTTGTTTCTAGGCGTAATTTGAACCGAAGGTTTAAAATATACTGTCGAAATGGGATGTTGCCATAGAAAAAAACAAAGTTTGGTCTGCTTTTGTTTTGTATATGCCCACCTAAGAAAATTTCATATACATCATTTTAAAGTAGACTTTATTTCCAATCGTTTGGTACCAGTAAATGCCTTCTGTTATAATTAGTTGCAGAGTTAGAAGGGCTATTTACTTTTTTTTCACGACAGTACATAAATATGAAAAGTTTTGCTATTTAACAATTAGTTTAAATAAAAGGCTATTTTTATCGAACATATATTGTTGAAACAACTGAAGCCCTGAATTGTCTGTTTCATAATTGTCCTTTCATCCGATTCTGAATTTCAACAAAAAAATTAAAGCAAAGTAAATCAATGGTTTCTTAGATTTATTATAATTTATTTTATTTATGCATACTGCTCTCTATGTATCACTAAACATATTGTCAAGTCTTGATACTATATCACGAGTGTTTAGAGCCTGATTGAAAATAATGCGTTTAACACTAGAACCGCAGGAAATTTAACTGAAGCATTATAAAAAAATGTACCGTAAATTTTATTTAAAACTATGTAACTTATTTATTTAACTTATTTCTCCATGGCACGCTTGAAACTTATTTTAGAATAAAATTTCTGGTGATAATCGAAATATTTTGATTTAGTACCGATCAAAATGACCGCTATAACGGTTCTGGTGTTAACCCTTTCCGACGCAGTGTACCCGAGTCGAGATACCTAATTTTAAAACCAAACTTACAAACGACACCAGGAATATTTTAATAAAATTTTGCTGTAGCAATGAAAGCATAAAGTAACAAGTTTTTAATTTCTAAAAAAAGTCGTATATAAATTCCGGTGTCAGTCGATGATTTCCTCATTTTACAACAAAATTTGTCTGTGCCGGAAAGGGTTAAGGTCATTCGAGATATAAAGAAAAGATATGCTGTTAATGGGTACACTGCAAAAAATGCACAGAGTTGCCAAGTCTCCGGCTTTTTGCATACCAGTATTTTCTAAGAGAAAATGTTCATCTTCTAAATTGAAAAATGCCCGATTAAACGAAATAATGCATTAAAATATTAGTTTCTGCACTAAAATACTGGTATGGACTGTACTGGTAGAGTATAAGTCAGAGACTTGGCAGCTCTGAATAAAGACAATTTTATTATATTTATGAAAATGGTTTACGATAATGCAACATAACGTCATAGCCATCAACAAAACCGATTTTTTTTCTTATTTTATCCCTTTCAGGGGCAAAGCAATTCCACACAATAAACCGAATTTTTTTTTAACAAAAGTTTGTGCCAATGTGGCATTTGGGAATAACAATTAATTGGTTTCATAAACATACCACTGTCTAAGAGGAACTAGAAAATGATCAATTTAAAACCCCAGAAAACAAAGAGCAACGTTTATGTAAACTTTTCTGAAATACTAAGTTGCCCCAAAATTTTCTTTCGTTTTTTTATGAACCATACGAAATTTCAAAAACGGCGAGGTTTTTTGTAGTATATCAGGGAAAGACGGGGGGCAAAACCGGGTACCATAGCTTTGATGATGTATAATTTCAACATACAACTCAAAATGCAGCAAATACAGCATGGCTGTAACTTAAACATAAAGGCTAATGAAGAATTTTACATATTAGATAAAATTTAATGTTCCCTATTCAAAAAATTGAGGTAAGCATAAAAACCAAAAGTGTCTCATTTGAGGTAGGGGTGGGTAAAACCGGGCACCTCGAAAAAAAACATAAAACATATCCAAACATCATTTTTTATTTATTATTCTGCCAATTTTCAAACTTTATCTGTTCAATAACATTGTTAAACATTGAAGCCCTGTTATTTCCATGATTCCATTTACATGAGGCCCCATCCATTGGCCGAGAGGTTGTGCTTTCGAAGCTGATATACGGGAGGTGCTATGTTCGAACACAATCGCGCCTATCGGCCTAATTGTTCGGTGTTTTCCATGGTTTTCTTCGAACCTTGGATTTCCTTGCGTAAATACGGATTAGGTTCCCTTAGAAAGACCCCCCATGGAGGGTATTCCGCCCTCTCCGGGCCCATTTCCCACGTGTACATAATTGGACGTCATAAAAACAGCCACCTCACTGCATCATTGCATGAAACAATGATTTAGAGGGATTAGAGCCACAGAAATCGCAAAAAACCACCATCTTCATTGTTAGGGTTAAATCCGCTACAGGCATCGTAGACAAATGACTTGGAAATTGCGCAAACTGACTTTACATCGCTACCTGTGGTTACAGAAGTGTTTTGCAATGCATACACGAATCACCATAATCCTCATCGTCGTCGGTTTAAGTCACCCAGCCTTCTCTCTCCTCCTTAGAAGACGAGACATCCTTCCTTTTCTTCCCTTGAGACCTTCCTCTCGACTTTCCTTTTCTTTAGATTTTCCTTTCTTCTGACGTGGTTTTACGTCTTTGGTAGACATGGCAATTTCATTAATGAATTTGCATTTATAGCAGAATGAAGTTAAAATATCTCTAGCACCCCTGAATCGAATGATTTTCTTTTTCTGCTAATCTTTTTCTTTTGGAGGACGCTTGATATATACCGGAGAGAAATGAAAGGACGATCCACTGCTGGTAGGTATGAAAGTGCAAGTTTCAGGACTTCAGGGAGAAAGTTTCAGATGGGTACACGGCTTCGCCCCATAGGAGTGGTCTTACTAGTTGAAAAACAAAAAACTGGACGAGTTCAGAGTGGAAAGACACATTCACCATGCGTTAAAAAAGACTAAAAGTTAAAATCTATTTACTGAAAACATGCATAAAAATTTATTAAATATTCCGTTACAAATGAACTGGTCTTTAAATTTTATAAAGCGGAATAATTGGATGCACACCAATTTCATATACACCCCAAACGAATATTAGACAATATAATAATGACGAATAATAGATCCTTTTTACCAAACTGGTATATATATATAGCACAGTGAACGGGATATTCCAGTGAAACTATCCCTTGAAAATGTTCAAGTTTACCATCGAAAGATCTCCGGATTCCCGTAACATCTTTTCTGTTTCTTTACATATGATTTTTAATATCAATGGTTTTCAAGTTTTAAAGACCAGTTCTTATGCTATGGAATATTTAACAATTTTTTTTTTTTTTTGCACCTTTTTAGTAAATATATATATTTTTTTAATTTTTAGTTAGTCTTACTAGACATGGCCTCAAATGAAACGAGAACAACACACAGATGCCGCAAAAGCGGGAAAACCGAGTAAATTAATATCGTCAAACACTGTATCACTTACCTTGAAAATACAGCAAAGCAGGAAATTTGTACAGAATGTATCCGAGTGGCCTTAACACTAGAACGCCCGATGGAGTCGTTTCGACTCCAAATGCTCCTAAAACACCCATATCTCTGAGAAATTTTGATTTTTTTTCTCCCGCTTCCTTAACTTTTATTATTTTTATATTCTCTATTTATTCTGAAATTTATAAATTATTTGCACATTTAATAAAGTGATAATGAGGCATTACCCCTAGAACGCCCAACGGAGTCGAATCGACTCCAAAGTAAGATTTGTAAAATGCTTTCATTATTTTTGCGCAACATGACCTTGGGACTCATAATATTTTTATCTGTTATCAGGAAAGTAAATGTTTTTACTCTTCTTTTCTCTACACCCCTTTTGTTGAGAAAAATGGTTAGTTCCATGCACCTGCTGAAAAGATTGCGTACTGCTTGCGAAATTCTTTGTATCATTCGAATTGAATTTTTGTTTCAATTTTTATCAGTCTTGTGTTTCAGCATAACTAAGCAACTCCGTTCTTCCTTTTTATTAGAAATAAAACATAATGTCACGTAAAAAAATTCTAACAGCGGGCGAAATAACTGCTCTATTACGAGAGCTTTCAGATAATGAATCTGAAGGTGGTGAGTTATCAGAAAATGAAAACGAAATTCAAGAAATTAGTATTGGAAATAATTCTTCATCAAATTCCGATACAAATGAAGATGCGCTAATTATTGCATCTGAAAGAGATGGAATTCATGTCGCTCCAGATGGCACACAATGGAAAATTTGTGCAAATAAGAAAATTTCTGGAAGATATCATGTGTCAGACTACTGGATCAACTATTTATGCTAAGAAATTCGTGAAATCTGAAAGCATTTTGAGTGCATGGCTGTTATTTGTAGATAAAAAAAATGCTGGAACCAATACAAAGATGCACAGAAACAGAGGCAAGACGTGTTCTTGAAACCGATAACTGGACAGTTACGTTAGACGAGCTATATGCCTTTATTGGAATTTTGTATGCCCGAGGTGCATGTGGTGCAAATGGAATTAATATTCATTCTTTGTGGTCAAACTCATAGGGTTTGAATTTTTGCACTGAAACTATGGGAAGAAACAGGTTTTGTGAAATTTTACGGTTTTGGGATTCGATTTGAAATCTACCAGATCTATACGCTTAAAAACAGATAAATTTGGAATGATGTCTGATACATGGAATAGATTCACTGAAAACTGTATTGCCTGTTTCAAGCCTGGTGAAAATATAACAATAGATGAACAGTTATTTCCAAGCAAAACGCGTTGTCCTTTCACGCAATTCATACCTTCAAAAGCGGATAAATACGGACAAAAGTTTTGGCTTGCAGTAGACCTTCGAATAAAGTACTTTCTGAATGCGTTCCCTTATTTAGGCAAATGTGAAGAACGGCCTTCAGATCAAACTTTATCAGAATATGTAGTTATGCGATTGATGCAGCCATTTCTAAACAAAGGCATTAACGTCACGGTTGATAATCATTTCACGCACTGCGTTTGGCTAAACAACTGAAAAAGAAAGGTACTAGTTTAGTAGACACTATGAGAAAAACTAGTAGAGAAATTCCAAAAACTTTGAAAGATTCGAAAGATAAATTATACGAAACAAAATTTCTAAAACACGAAGGAATCGGTACTACTCTAACCGTGTATCAAGGAAAGAGAAAGAAAAATGTTATTATTCTTATCACTCTCCACCCATTCATTGATATTGAAAACAATGAAAAGAAAACCCCAGAAACTGTTAGATTTTATAATGAAACTAAGTGTGGTGTTGACGTTATTGATCAAATGGCAAGGAAATATTCAGTGAAGGCGCCCTCCAGAAGATGGCCTGTGCATACTTTTTACAATCTCTTAGATTTAGCAGCAATAAATGCCAGGATCATTTATAAAGAAGTTACCGGAGAAACAAAAATAAGCAGGCAAGCATTTATTCATTTATTAGAAGATGAATTGCGTCAAAATTATACATCTGCTAAAAATAAACCAACAAGAAAAAGACTCGCTGATACATCATCTGAAACAAAATCCCTAAAGAGAAGAAAATGCGAAGTAAAACTATGTAAAGGCAACATGACTTTCAATGATTGCATAACATGCAAGAAAATGGTTTGTGGAAAATGTTTGGCCAAAACTGACTACACTCGCAAAAACTGTATTTTAGATTGAAAATTCGAAACGATTCTGTAAGTATTTCCTTTGAAAATATTTTCTAATTTCTTAAAAATGCGTATATAAATATTGTTCTTTCAATTGCAATATATATATATGAATCTTAAATTCAAATATAAATATTATATTTACATTCTTCTATTCATTTCTATGCGTTTCGTTTGTTTTTTCTCTTTTAAAACAGACAGGAGTCGAAGCGACTCCCGCGGGCGTTCTAGGGGGAAAATGGTAGCGGGCGTTCTAGTGTTAAAAAACATAAAATGTTTCATTTTTACGAAAAATACTTTTACACTGCTATGCTAGTGTTGCCGCATCTGGCTGATTTTTTATTGGGGGTTTCCAAATTCTCACCAGTAAGTTTAAATAGTTATTATATTTTTATAAAATGATAGATATAACAAACAAAAAAAAAGAAAATTGCTATGCCAAATTTTCCGGTGTGAGTTGCAACACTAGTGAGAAGTCTGTCGATTAATGATGACGTAGTCACAACTCGTGCCATCTGGCTTTGAGTATTACGATGGCAGAGGCTACGCTCACCAATCCCCGTTCAGACAACCCAGATTCAAAAAGCTCGCTAATTTCATCGGCTCTAAAAATATTGCAATATAATTAAAAAACACCAGTGGCGATCTCCCTGTAAGCGGGTTTTCATTCATTTTCTTTTGATTGAAGATATTTAAGGCCAAATCAGTCGGTGCTAAATGATACAATGGCATTTTTTAGACTTTGATTTAAAAAAAAAAAATACTTAAAAATTTGAAAACAAGCTAATGTAAAATGAATTGAGTAAACATTCTTTGAATCTCGGTATTTTTTAACAACGCTATAAGAAAATTCTTTTAAATAAGACATTTGAAATGTATCGTTTTAAATCTGACGTAATTTTTACCAATATTTAATTTCTCTTTTTAATATTCACATGCAAATACATTTCTTATTACAAATTAATTATTATTTGTGCTGTCTCAGAATTCGCGATAATAGTTGAAAAGATTATCTCAAAATCTGAAATAAGTATCTCGCGTAAATATATCTTTAAATTTAAACTGTTTTACAAACTGTTAAATTATTGGACATTTTAAATATGACTTAATTTCCTCCATTTATGACTTTTAACGCATATTAATGAATTTATTATTGAAAAAATTCTGTCCCTTTTAAAATCCGCGTGTAACTATAGTTTTTATGAGTTAAGTGTCAATATTTTTTGCTTATTTTTAACTCGTAATCACATAATTTGAAAGTTTGATCTGTTTATAATAGCCACATGTACATACATTTTTAATTTGAAGGAAATATTAATCTTTGCGCTGTTTTTAAAATTGGCAATAGTTTAATGTAATACTCTTTTCGAAAATATGTAAAAAATATGTCTCGAGATGTTGAAAATTTGAAATTAAAATGGAAATTATTCATCAAAAAATTAATCAAATTAGACAAATAAATTCAGTCTGCATATCGGGAACTTATAATGTATAAAATTATTTAAAAACGTTTAAATTCCTATGTATAGATTTTACTCCAATAAAACTTTATTAATGGAACGATTTTGTCCAATTTTAAAATTAAATATCTCTTAAAATAATTATTCGATTTAAAAACTGTCTGCATCAGCCTGTTTATCAAACATTTATATATAACACCACCAATTTTCATATTTTTGAATGTAACAGTTTTCTTAATATTAACGAATTAAGACCCCCCTGTCACAAAGAATATGGATGCCGATCAAGGAGTGTACCGGGATTATCTATGCAGATTTTCATTGGTCCATTTCCAAAAAATCTGGGCCACTTCCAAATCTTTACTTTTTTTTATGTATAGAAGGATGTATCCATTATCACTAGAATGACGCGAAATTTAACTCAAATTTTATAAAAATATTTGACACCAGAATTTTTATTTTAATACAAACTTATTTATTTAAATAGTTTTTTTTTTCCTGTGTACCTTTTAAACCCTTAATGGGCAAGCAATTACGTTTGTGAAATGCTGAATTCCCACCGAAATCCTTCAAAAATTCTATTTCAAAACAAGTAAAAGCTATTTTAATGCCTTTTTTCCGCCGAAGTTAGAAAAGTACAATTTAATAAAATTTTTCTGGTGTAAAACTTCATTAATCGTAGATGGTACACAATATATACCGGTGCCCCTCAAAGGGTTAAATTAGTTTCATAAAAAAATTTCTCGTTCGAATCAAAATATATTCATTAGGTAACGGTCAAAATGACCGCTGGCCGTCTTTCTAGCGTTAAAATCACTTCAACGGGTTATTCTACCGGGTGAGCAAAAAACCCGTATAAACTTTAAAAACTCATAAAAACCGAAAAAATAACCGAAATGAAAAACTGTTTGTAGGATTAGCATCTATAGGTCACGGGAATTTTTTTTAAAGACAGAAATAAAAAATAACTCAAAAAAACAGTCGATAGATTGCGCTGGTTCGTGCGATTTTGGTGGAAATATGCAAATGAAATGGCTATACAACCTTGCGATCATAATCCAGAACTAGTTCACGTAAAATAACTTCACCAACAAAGCTTTTATCCTTCGTACTCAGCATCCTTATTCATGTATACGGCTCGCAACGGTGAACTAGTTCTAGATTAACCCCTTCGCGACGGGAGCCTTTTACGAAATGTTTATTACTTTGCTACCGGTTTAAAGAAACAGAAGTTTGTGTCTATTCAAATCGGGAAAATGCTCGGAATACATAAGGCAAATTTTACAGTAAAATTTTACTGGTGAGGATAAACGAGAATCCTTAGGCCTATTTCCGGCACGTATACGTGTCGCTCGTCCCCAAGGGGTTAAGAGCACAATTTCGAATAACCGTTTCATTTGCATATTTCCACCGAAATCGCACGAACCAGCGCCATCTGTCAACTGTTTTTTGAGTTATTTTTTATTTCTGTCTAAAAAAATTCCTGTAACCTACAGATGCTAATCCTGCAAACAGTTTTTCATTTCGTTTTTTTTTTCGGTTTTTATAAATTTTTAAAGTTTATATGGACTTTTTACTGACCCGGAATTAAAATGAGCAAGTAATATAATTCACATCAGAAAAGTTAGAAAAAAAATGTTATTGCTATTAAGCGTCTGTTAATAATGATGTTGTCCATTGCTGTTATCTAAAGTTCGAGAAATAAGCTTGTCCTTAATGAGGAGCTCGCTGTCCAAAGTTAAGCACGCAGAGGACAATGTCAATTTTCAGGATTCACTCTGGATTGGAGGCGTTGCAATTCGCTTCAGAGCTAAATGCAGTAACCCTGTGCGATTCCGCTACTGACTGAATTTTTATTTGCGGATTCTGAATTCTCACCAGTAAGTTTAAATAGTTATTATCGTTTTATAAGACGATAAATGTTCCACAAATAAATTTTTGTAGAAAGAATTTGTGTAGTATATTTCTCTTGCACATTATGTCAAAGGGTATGTGACAGATTTTTGTTTTGAGAAAGTGGGGCCAGATGTAATTTAGGTAAACAAAAAAAAAAAAAGCCAGTGACCGCCCTGTGACAAATATCTATCAAGAGGGTTAAACGAGCGACATAATTAATTAATTACTGACTGTTTGGTAATTACTTACAACACATTTATTGTACTTGTTATACATTAATAATAATAGGTGCGTAGTTGTACAAATTCATACAGGAAAATATAGGAATATTCTAACACGTTTTTAACATAATTTTTCTTATAACTAAAAAAGCGCATCTTCGATTTTATCTAATTTATTTTTGATTAAGATGGTACGATGTTTGGCTATACGAGTATTTTAGAACGGAAAAATTTGACTTATTTTAACGAAAATATCTCCTTAATTGAATAAGGTGACGCAAACTTTTCGCAAATAACGGTGGCTAATAAGCATAGCTGTTACCAGCTATGTAACTTACACTAAAAAATCCCATGGAACTAGCCAATACAGATGTTGGACACATACATGTTTTCAACAGATGCTAAATCAATAACAGACGAATTTTTCGTGACCGGTTCAAGAAATTATTTGCTAAAATCTTATTTAAGTCTAAGTAAGTCCTTAGAAATACAATACTCATTTTCAATTTTCTCTTAGATATTTTATGAATGTTTATCCATAGAAATCAGTTCAATCGATTATTCTTAATATGTATTTTATTTCAGTGAACAAAAACAAATGATAAATTTTACACCGAAAAAGTTTTGAGGCAAATAATTTTTGTAATTAAGCTTGGGTGAGTTCTTGCATTTTCTAGAATATATTTGAAAAATTCAAGAAATGCTGTTCTGTTGAAAGAGCAGCTGTAAGTGTTAAAAATGCGGGAATTTGTCCAAAATAAGGGAACGCATTATTTCTTAGTTCTGTGGTGTTTCTTTTTTAGATTTTTGAATTGTTTTAAATTTGAACTTTTTTATAAATAGGAACTGGCTTATTTAAAGACAGAATTACTACAAAGAATATTACTTTTCAGTCAGAATTAAAATAAGCAGATGCAATTCGATGCACATATGACATAGGCTTAGTGAACGAAACAGATTTAGCATAGCATTTTTTAATTTTGTTACCATGTATTTCGTTAAGCAAGGCAAAAACTGTTACTTAATTCATAATATTTCGTGCAATGAAACGACAGTTATATATCGTGCGTGTCTTACTTGCCAGGAAGTGGTTAGTATTATAAGCATGTTTCCGATTCTAAGTAAGAGCTGAAATTTAAAAATATCACTCTCAAATCATATAATGTATTCAAGAATAGTTTTAACTAGTAATTTAATAATGTGTTTTGGTTGCCTATTTTCAATTAATTTTTCTTTATTTATATATTAGAATTTGTTAATAAATTATTAATTAGGTGTTAATTTTTATAGATTTTTTTTAATTGAATTTACATTAAATTTTATCTTTTATATTTGAAATTTATTTTTGCTATTTTAATAAATTTTTATTATTTTTAAATTTTTAATTATTTTGCAAAGTAGTTTTTAGCTCACAGGCTATCAAAGCCTGAGAGCTAATGTGCCCGCCCGTTCTGTATGTATGTATGTATGTATGTATGTATGTATGTATGTACGTACGTACGTATGTACGTAACACGATAACTCTTGATAGAAACATCCGATTTGCTTCAAAATTTTTTCCTAGGTTCACTGTGATAAGGCGCTTCCCTGATTAGTTTTTGGAGTTCATTGGTTAAGGATAAAGGGGGAAAAACGGGGTTAGTCCACACCCCACCCCCTTAATTCAGATAAATGGGTTTTTCATGCAGAATGATTCGATTTGCTCCGAATTTGATATACCGGTTTATTATGTTAAGGAACTTCCCTGATTAGTTTTGGGAGTTCATTGGTTAAGGATAAAGGGGGAAAAACGGGGTTAGTCCACCCGCCACCCCCTTAATTCAGATAAATGGGTTTTTCATGCAGAATGATTCGATTTGCTCCGAATTTGATATACCGGTTTATTATGTTAAGGAACTTCCCTGATTAGTTTTTGGAGTTCATTGGTTAAGGATAAAGGGGGAAAAACGGGGTTAGTCCACACCCCACCCCCTTAATTCAGATAAATGGGTTTTTCATGCAGAATGATTCGATTTGCTTCGAATTTGATATACCGGTTTATTATGTTAAGGAACTTGCCTGATTAGTTTTGGGAGTTCATTGGTTAAGGATAAAGGGGGAAAAACGGGGTTAGTCCACCCCCCTTAATTCAGATAAATGTGTTTTTCATGCAGAATGATTCGATTTGCTCCGAATTTGGTATAGCGGTTTATTATGTTAAGGAACTTCCCTGATTATTTTGGGGGTTCATTGGTTAAGGATAAAGGGGGAAAAACGGTGTTAGTCCACACCCCTTAATTCAGATAAATGGGTTTTCATGCATAATGATTCGATTTGCTCCGAATTTTGTATACCGGTTTATTATGTTAAGGAACTTCCCTGATTAGTTTTGGGAGTTCATTGGTTAAGGATAAAGGGGAAAAAACGGGGTTAGTCCACCCCCCCTTAATTCAGATAAATGTGTTTTTCATGCAGAATGATTCGATTTGCTCTGAATTTGGTATACCGGTTTATTATGTTAAGGAACTCCCCTGATTAGTTTTGGGGGTTCATTGGTTAAGGATAAAGGAGGGAAAACGGGGTTAGTCCGCCCCCCTTAATTCAGATAAATGTGTTTTTCATGCAGAATGATTCGATTTGCTCCGAATTAGGTATACCGGTTTATTATGTTAAGGAACTTCCCTGATTAGTTTTGGGGGTTCATTGGTTAAGGATAAAGGGGGGAAAAACAAGGTTAGTCCACCCCCCTTAATTCAGATAAATGTGTTTTTCATGCAGAATGATTCGATTTGCTCCGAATTTTGTATACCGGTTTATTATGTTAAGGAACTTCCCTGATTAGTTTTGGGGTACATTGGTTAAGGGTAAAGGGGGAAAAGGGAGGTTAGCCCGCCCCTCTTAATTTAGATAAATGGGTTTTTCATGCAGAATGATTCGATTTGCTCCGAAGTTGGTATACCGGTTTATTATGTTAAGGAGCTTCCCTGATACGTTTTGGCGATTAATTGGTTAAGGATAAAGGGGGGTTAGTCCACCCCCTTAATTTAGATAAATGTTTTTTTTTTGCAAGATTATTCGATTTGCTCCAAATTTGGTATACCGGTTTATTATGATAAGGAGCTTACCTGATTAGATTTGGAGGTTCACTGGTTAAGTATAAAGAGGGAAACGGGGGCTAATTCCCCTTCACTTATTTTTTGAGTTGCATTATTCTTTAAAATAAGAGTATAATATACAATTAGTGTGAATAGTCTGTGAGCTCAATGCCATCAGTTTAGCTGGGCAGCTTTCTTTTTTATTCATGTATCGTTTAATTTTCATTTTGCATGTGTGTTGAGAGGGGGGTGTTAACTAATCTTAAATATCTAATATTTACATAACAGTTTACATCAAAAAATATATAAATTATTTAAATATCGAAACACCGTAATTGCCCGTATATAATCCGTGTATCAAACAATCATGTTTGGACTCAGAAATGTTAGTTAATAAAATGTTACATATTAGATCACGGTAAATATTTAATTTCAGTTATTAAATATTATTTTGGATCCAAACATCATTATCTGCCCGCGGTTTAAACACCGGAATTTACGGTAATTAAATATTAGGAGATTGCATGCACTTTACGGTTGTTGTAAGCAGAATGAAAAAAAACCGCAATGCAGAGGTGGAAAAAAGTTTAGGACAACCAACAAAAACAGTAAAGCTCTTAACTTTATTAAAAAAAACCCAATATCATTGCAAAATTATACATAATAAGTTACACAAATTTTGTTATTGGTTTTGAATTACAATAATATATATATTTTTTAAATGCGCAAAAATTAATTTCTAGATAATACAATTCGGTGGAAAAAGGTTTATTACCAGTATAGTTAAAATCTACATTACCTTTTTGCACTTTATTTGTTTCCCCTTTTAACACTGATGACTTTCAAAAGACACCTTGGAGAGAATTTGACCAGGTTTTTGCATGTGGAAACATGCCGCTACCACGTGACATGGTTTTTGCATGCCATACAGGCTGCCTTTAGTTCAACAATCGAATCAAACTGCTTTTAACCCAGTAAAATTAGACCAAAAAAAAGACGTCTGCCTGGAAAATTTTGGAGAAGTTGTTTTCTCTTTCTTCCTTTATGTCTTTTGGGGTGCTGAACACGATTTTAAACTTTGCCACGTCTTATCAGGTCGGCTTAAAAAGTTATAAGGGAAAAACCGTGAAAAAATCGGGTTTTTTTCAGGTTTTTCATTGTAGTCGCTAGAAGGTTAGACTTTTTTGTAAAAACTGCTGCACCAAATTAAACTAGAGAAAATGTCATACATTTTTCATACACAATTTTTTTTCTAAGATGAATACTTTTGGCGATACGAGCAAAAAGGAGTTTTGCGATGTATTCAAATTCCATCATCGGAGAACGAAAACACATTGCAATCACAATGCATCCATTTCAATCACAAATTTGAAACTTTTTAGTTAATTTCAGTTTCATTTCGTATATGTTAACATTTGATTACCAAGTTCTAAGCCGTTTATATATTTATTAACAAAATAAATTGAAATCGGATAATTAGTAAAAAATATAAAACATAAATACTCCGAACAGATGAGAACACCATTTTTTATTTTCCTACTAATCTGATTATAACGATTACATGATTATAACTGTACAATTATAACTATTATAAGTTTAAAATAATAACATATGTGGAAGATTGTAAACACGAAAAAAAGAGAAATGCAGAGTTGTTCTCCCATTAATTTCGTTTTGGTAGCTTTAAAAGGTTGATGTTCTCAAAAGGAGGCTCATAATTATCTTGATTTCTCAGGTTGGGTCTTCACTTGTCTTACAATATCCTAGAGAACTGGCTTATCAACCTCTATTTCCAAGTCATTTGAGGCGATGAAGGAGCTAAAATTGCCACGATGACAGTCGCAGTTCAAACGAAGGAGCGAACAAAACAAACATGCATTCCTATAGTCACACTTTTTACTGCAGTTTGTTTTGTATTTGCAGGATTTTTTCGCAGAACAGCTTTTGATGCGCGAGTTTGACCGCTATTATTGGCGTGGTGCTTCTCTTGGTTTTATTCCAGCCCCAGTTCTGAGCTTTTTTACAGTTACCTAACGATAGCTGTACTGGTGGTAAACTCTTAGGCATGTGTACCGAGTTTGTTGTTTGTTTGTTGCAGAATATTTATTTCTAAGATGAATAGTTTTTGAATACGAGTAAAAAGGATTTTAGCGATATATTAAATTTCCACAATCGGATGTCGAAAACGCTTAATGTAATAATTTTGTGAATGCAAAAGGAGTGGGTTCGTGGTCTTTGAAACACTTCCATGGAGCCACGCACATGATAGTACAAGAAGCTCTCACCTTTCTTCTCCTTCCCCTCTCCATCAGGGCCTTTTTAGATCGTGTTGGAATTGAAAGCTCAGCTCTCAGTTTGTTTCCAGACGTCTCGACGGTCGGTTATGCATTTGCTTTAATGTATGTGCAGTGTGCATTTACTGAAAAATTATGTGTTTTAAAAAGGTTCTGTGAGACGTTAAGTGATATTCATGATGACAGAGAAGCGTTTTATCTGTGACACGTAGTTAATGGGCGGAACTAAAGTATCAGAAGTGAAATCGAAATGTGTGGAGTCCTTCAGATTAGCAAGTAAACAACGAAAAGATGGAAAGAGGAATTATTTATTGAACAAGGAGCCTCTAAGGATCCATAAAACGGCCGTAAACAGTACACAAACGAAAAACACATTGCAGCAACTTGAATAGGATTTCTGAAGACGCAGAAAACCAATCATTCAACAGTACAACAATTTGCATTACAAAGTCGTTACTCTTTGTTTCGAGAAAAATTCCCAGCATTCTTTAAAGCAAAAGAAATTCATACAGTAATAACAAAACGAAACATATTCTACATTGACAGACCTTTTAAAAGATAAAATTACTTTC
Organism: Maratus speciosus; assembly: GCA_963932465.1. Lineage (NCBI taxonomy): Eukaryota > Metazoa > Arthropoda > Arachnida > Araneae > Salticidae > Maratus > Maratus speciosus. Next base: position 200,919,987 of record OZ010797.1, on the reverse strand, counting down.
TGAATATCATGATGATGAGCTGGGGCTTGCCATAATTTACGGACTAGATGATGTGACTGACTTGGATACTGCTGATAGTTAGTATCCATTGAAATTCCTGACATATTTTTATTTTATTTATGAAAGGGCTCGAAGCGTTATCTTGAAGCATGCCAATTTCCAATCTATAAGTTCATGTTTAAGTGAGAAAAAATATTACTAAGTGTATATTGATAGTGAGTGGAGTTCATATTTGTCTTGGTGAAAATTCAATGTGTTTTCATTTTACATTAAAGCCTGCCCAAATCACAAGTGACTCACCACGTTCTACACGTTTTAGACCATATATGGCTCACTTGGTAATCATTCCAGTAATAATGGCATAAGCCATTGCAAAATTATACATATATATACAAATTTTGTTTTTGGTTTTAAATTACAATAATATATATATTTTTAAATAAGCAAAATTAATTTCTAGATAATAGAATTTGGTGGAAAAAAATTAGGACCAGTATAGTTAAAATCGACATTACCTTATTGTACTTTATTTCTTCCCCCTTTTAACACTGATGACTTTCAAAAGACGCTTTGCGGAGAATTTTAACAAAGGGTGAATATTTTTTTATTAGTAAAAAGTAATTTACGCCACAGATTAAATTTTAAGACATTGGAAGATGTGGATTTTACACTTGCGTCAATGTGATGTTTTTTGTCGTTCTGGCTTGGCTTTTAATTTAACATAAGTCAAGCATTCGACACTTTTTAACATATTTCTAACAGTTATGGACGTAATGCTTATTGTTACTAAGAATTCAAAAGAATATTTTTTATTAGAAGAATAAACGTAATATTGAACAGCCATTCTAATAACTTTGCGTTTACAAAGGGCTGAGAGTTTTGACAGCCATCCGCTTGTTTTATTTCTAATATTATTCAATGGATCATAAAGGAAATTGCGCACAACAGTTTTAAATTTATTAGGATGAGCGAAGCGAATCCTTTACTAGGCTACACAAATTACATTTAGTCGTATACTTTACAAGATATATATATATATATATATTCAGTATGTTGACTTAAAATTAAACCTAAAAATAAATTATGATCAGTAGATTTGCACAATTTTATTTTTTATTTTACAGAATAACCTTGAAAAATGCATTATTTTAATTCATTTATTTTACATGCTTTTCCATAACGGACGCATTTTTGCAAATAAAAAATAACACACGAATATTTTCAGAAGAAAAAATAAATCATGGAGTTAGTAATTATACATAGAACATGATTAATTAAATAATTTCACGATTTTTTAAATGAAATTTTTAAAATACACTTTTTTATGGAAATTTTAGCATATTTTTAATGAATTAAAATGTGTGAATATTCAATTATTTACATTCAATTATAAAAAGTATTTTTCAGTGTTAAGAATTCAAATAAACAATTTATTCTTATTATGTGAAATCATTTACGCAGACGATACTTAACGCATTTTAAAACAATTACACTATGATTTTCATCTAAAGTGGCAACGAAAGAATTGTAAACAAATAAAATTAATTGTTAAATTCGTTATATCGTAAATAAAAAAAATCCGAGTTATTTGGATGAATTTACATTTCTAAATTTGAAATGCGCCAAAACATAAAAGAACGTTGTTGCGTAATAAATATGCAAAAAAAATAAATAAATAAATAAATAAATAAATAAAATGTTACTCTCAAATACTTATCTTATTAAATAACGCTTCACGAATCGAAACAAGGCATGGCATTTGCTAGTTTATTTTTAGAGCAATTTGCCTTTCAGTCAATCCTCAATTCGAAACAGCCCTTATTTTATTATTTTATTTTTTCAGTCAATGATTTCCTACGAACAACGCTCAAAGCAGCAGTTACAAATCTCAAAACTTCAAATCTAGCGACTACTAAATTATAAACATCATCACGGATGAGTCTCGCATTAAGTACTGTAGCCATGACGTCATATCATTATGCCATATTTAAAAGAAAATTCTAGTCCTAAACATGTTTCCATTTGTTAATGTTGCAAGATTTTACCACTTTTCGAAAAAAATAACTTTTAACATTTTGAATTCAATTAACCCCTTAACGGTCCTATTAAATTACGGTTTAAAAAATTCAAATTGTTTGTTGGCACCACTTTTTGAAAAAGAAATTTTCACCCTATTTAATGGCAGGTAAAATGATACCATAATAAAGCCAATTACATTACATTATTTTATAAAACTGGGTGGAATCAACCAATCTTAATAAAAGACACCGCCCGTGAATATCACGGGAACGAGAATTAAGGAGTTAAAATCACATATTAACCCTCCGTCTACCAGACGGGTCCATTGGACCCGACAGGTACATACAAAATATTCATTCAAACCAGAAATTTCTTTAAAATAAACTAAGTATATAAACCAGACAAAAATAAGGTAAATAAATAAGTTAAATAGTTTTAAATAAAAATTCTGGTGTAGAACGTTTTATTAAAACTTGAATAAAATTCCTGGTAGATCTAGGGTTAAAGTGCGGATATTTCCATGAGTACCTGTAGTGTAAGTCACATGCTACGAGTTTTCACTACCAGTATTTTGGAATGAAAAAATGTGACTTATTTCATCGGAAATATCTCATTGATTGAATAAGGCCAAGCAAACTTTACGAAAATAACAGTGGCCAACAAGCATAACAATTATCACTATGTGACTTACACTACAAAATCCCATGGAATTAGCCAGTGCGTGTAAAAAATTTTAAGGACAGCAAAAAACTTTAAAAATTTTAATAAATTGAAAATGCGACAAGTGAAATGGTAATTTAATGTTGATCATAAAGTGGAAATACTAATATAAAAGTCAAAAGAATGTTTAGGTTAATAGTTTCGGTTGAGTTTCAGTCCAAAATCTGAGTTTTGCCAAAAACGAATTTTCGGCGAAACTCAGGTTTTGGACCGAAAATATCACTATTCCAAAAATCTCGTTTCTTCCTTTGGAAATTTTCAACATTTCTCATTGATTTGAGCTTTATTGGCCGGCTCAAATGATACTATTTACAGCTACGAATTTCTTTGTTTGTAATTATCAGTCATGACTCACTCAAGACGTGAATGCAAATTATAAAGCAAGCAATACATATATAACTAAACTTTTTTACGTGCACATTAAAAGCTGCAGACATAACAGTAATAGTAAATTTTCAGTTTAAAACCGCAGAAGAGTTTCGAATACTCTTTGAGAAAGATCTAGTATAACAGATGATCATTTACAGAAATCATTATAAAAGATAAATCTAGGTGTGTATACATAAAACTAAACTATTTTTTTATTAAATGAAATTCGTATATTTAGAAAATATTTCTGTGTCGTTGATGAATTAATTACGTTTTATTTTATATGATAAAAAAATGTTTTGGATCTAAGGCACAGAGAGGCAATATAATTAATTAATAATTATGTAATGAGCACGTATAATTAATTAATAATTATGCATATTTCATAAATAGGCATAATTAATTATTATACATATTTCATAAATAGGCATAATTAATTATTATGCATATTTCATAAATAGGCATAATTAATTATTATGTATATTTATTAAATACGTATAATTAATTAATAATATAATTATGTATGTATTAATTACTTTAATTTATGCAATTTAAGTTCTTTAAAAAGTTTTTAGACATTTTCGTTTTTGTTTTCGGCCGAAAATAGATTGCCGGAATTCGGTTTCGGCATTAAAAACCTGTTTCGGTCGATCCTTAATAATAATTGTATATAACATTTCTATAAAAAAATACTGGTGTCCGTAAAGTTTTTACACAGTCAAAGATAGAGATTTTTTTGCATAATTAGGATTTTTTTTCGTAATAAAAAGGACACAGATACATTCTGTTGACTTTTATATTAGTATTTCCACTTTATGATGAACATTAAATTACAATTTCACTTGTCCCATTTTCTGTTTATCAAAATTTTTGCTGTCCTTAAAGTTCTTACACGCACTGTATATCAGATATTTGTATCTAAAATCAATTTGTGTAACTCTTTACGTAATTGTATTCTAAACAACAAAATTAGAGTGTGGTTTTAAACCTTATTACAGCACTGTACCACAGTTACAAACTTTAACGTATTTTTCTAACCATAAAAATTCAAAAGTGATATTTGCCTTACTTAATCGCCATAATATGTGTTTAATGAAGGTAAAAATTTATAAAATTTTAGTGGTAAGCGAAGTTGTCAGGTATGGTAATGTTAATATTTTTCTAGCAACGCATAAAATAGACTGAATAAGATTTCAGTTATACTAAGTTTGAAAAAAAAAAAAAAAAAAAAAAAAAAAAAACGAATAGTAAACATTCCTTAGCACATGGGTTAAACGAGCAATACATTTGTTTTAAAAATCTACGAAACTAATGTGAGTAATTAAAGTTACCTATAATTTATAAATTTCTTACATCTTTCAGAAAATCCATTTTTTTATAATTTTAGGTACATTTTTTATAAAAACTACAAAATGAATACATTCTTTGGAATTTAAAAAGTCTACACAACCGTTATTTAACAGAAAGATTTTTCTATTTAATTTTGCAATTGCAAAATCGCAATCGCTTCTTTTATTCAGGAATTTTTTTACAATTAAATAAGGTGGATTTTTTATTCAAAAATGTTGGTTCAAGTATACCCACACAGATAGTAAAAAGTTGAAATATCCATGCTTAATCATAGGGCATACTAATCTTTAATCATAAAAATTTCGATTTTTCGAGAAAAATATGCATGAATGAGTAACATTTTCAGCATATTTTCAAACAAACGACATAAAAACTTTCCTAGTTACCGGATTAACAAAGTGTGAGGCTCTGTAATATATGACACAAAAAGGTTACTGCAACTCGTTCTTGTGGATAGCATACCTTACATACATAAAATCTTTTTCTTATTGCATGTTTCTGAAGCTTATTGTTACATTTCGATATCGAAGAAAGACAGTTTTTTCGCTAACACGTCTTTAACATTTATCTGCCTGACGCCAATGTCGAAAAGTACTCCTCAAGCAAACACAATTCGCAAACTCGTTTTTTTAATCATTAGTTCCACCTACGTAACTTTTTTTCCATAAAAACTTTGCAACGTTTTGACAGAATATATATGCTCTTATGTCATATATTTGACCATATTTTATAAGACTTGCGGGTAATTTTCTACCAAATTCATATATTGTAACATTTTCATTGATGTGTAAATATGTAATGCTGAAACTAAGTTGATAATGTTTAATAAAGATGGCAGGCTTTTATTTGATTAAATAGAAAATATAAATACCATTCCTCGCAAGTTATCTCTGATATTTCCTAGTATTGATTAAATAATCTGTTTCACATAGCCTACGTTTATATAAAATTGATACAGTTGTAATTGATAGTAAAATAGGTATTAAACACAAAAATGTTTCAAACAGCTGCTCATCCAATAATACAAAGAAATTTTTGTGTTCGGATTAACGAAATATTTGCTAGACACTTATTTAAGAGTAATCCTTTAGAAAATGCTTTATTCAATTTACTCTTTTGCTTTTAGAAGTTTTAAGAATATTTAATTTATTAAATTATTTAACCGATTATTATAAAATTGATGTAAAGCGGAAATACTTGAGCAAAAAATACAGCTCACACCAGAAATGTTTTGAAACAAATACTGACTGTAGTTTAGGATAATCTTTGAAAAAGTGTCCTCTGCCAGCATAACTGCAACAATCACGCTGTCTTTAGTGGGCAGCTTTAGGTAATGATAAATTCCAATAAAACCGTTATAGGTTCGACTTTCGGGAAACGCAACAATACATCCCCAATATGACCCCTATATGTGCGGGGGCGATCAATTTTATTCAGAAATTTTTTCATTAAGACGAAACTCGAAATTTCACGTTATCATGCTAATGTAATATAAGTTTTATTTCTTGTGATCATTTGTCGTAACATTCACAAGGCCGAGATCATCAAGAAAATGGCTGGATATCACGGTTCATCTATCAGAGAAACACATATATAATAATCACTTATAAACAGATAAAGTTAAAAAATGCTATAAAAAGTGATAGAAGATCTTTATTAAAATGGACGATAACTTCGTCAATCGTTGATGTTCGTTGTGTCGATGAATGATGTCGATGATAATCGTTGAATGATTTTGAATATGTTGCCGTTTGTGCACCGAAACGATCGTCAATCTTAATAAAGATTTTCTATCACTTTTTAGAGCATTTTTTAACTTTATCAGAGAAACTTTAGACATTATTTGCAAAAGTAATCACACCTGTAATGATACTTTATTCTACATTGTACCGGAAATCGGATAAATTTACTAAAAATAAGAGTTTTCACCACCAGTCAATCTACCTTAAATTTCTTTTTTGGAAAATTCCAACGGATTAACCCCTTAACCTACGATTTACGTCTCAACAGCTCCACGGTTTGGCAAATCTGTAGCTACCACTAAAATTTAATAGAGATTTTCGCCTTGTTTAATCATGGAATTTCGACGATTAAATTAAACTATATTTACTGTGAAATTTTAGTGGTAAGAAGAATTTACATTCGGCTCGATCATCGTACGCGGGCAATGCCCGTCATTGTTGGTTAAGAGGTTAAAAAGACTCAGTTCTCCGATTTCGTATTTTCTGTTTTCAACCTTGGTGACGAATACGATTCTATTTGAAAGTAATACCTTTAGGTATACAATTTTTTAATTTTATATTTTATATATTTAACAATGTATTAAGACCTTTCTGATAAAATTTTAACAGAATTAATTCTGAATTTATCATGAAAAACGTGTTTAAAAGTTATTAAGATTTCAGAGAGTGACAAAAATCAGATTTGTTATGGATAATTTAAATTTAGTCTTGAGAATGGTTTTTATAGATAGAAGAAGTTTTTCTTAAGTCCATGCTTAAATTGGTATCTTCGATGTTTTTTTTCTATGCTCAGTCAGCCCATTGGTTACACAAAAGGAGGACCATGAACTTATGCTGGCGAGTTCAATATTCGCTGCTGCTAAAGAAGGGTGAGGGTGATTGTGCAAGGTTTTGAGTGTTTTCCTTGTATGAGTACAATATAATTAGGGAAATTGTACTTTCAAACACCGCCCTGAATTTTTAGCCTGGGCGCTGATAAAATAAATGGCGGCTGTCATAAGAAATTCTTTTTCAGCATTTATACTGTCTCTTGAATTTGAATACCAATAAGTTTTTTAAGTTTTTTCCGCTTTAGTTTTCTCAGATTAACTAAGTCAAAGAAAACGTTTCGAAAACGGTGGTGTCAAAATTCAGGAGACCCTTGAAAACCCTTGGAATTAGAAACCCTCGAAAACGATAACAGCTATTTTTGTGGCAGTGCTCAGGTTTAGTTTTCAGTGGGCAGTGTTTCAAATGTACTACATGAAGGAATTTATTTAATAGCATTTCTCATCGATGCTAAACCTTCAAAAACTGCCACGGGAAAATATTTTCAAAAAATGGTGAATATAGCCGATCTTTATTTATTTATTTATTTATTTTTTGTTTACAAAGACCGGTAGATTGTGTGAGTTGTAAGGCTATTTAACAATGGTTGCCACTTGACAATTGGCATCTTTCTCTGACAAATATTCCTGAAAATGTGATGATTTTCTTAAGGAAACCACCTATCATACATTTTTCTTTTGAAATGCATCTATTTTTCTTCTTAGTTTAAACATACATCGAAATTGTTCTAAGGTTCGTACATGTCGGGGAATTTTCCAGGAGTAATATTAGTATTTTTATAGAAAAATAAATGTAGGTTAAACGTGCAAAATTTCCCTTATTTAGCCCCTTCGAGACGAGCGTCACGTATACGTGACGCATAAGGGGCTCAGAATAATTAGAATTCTTACCAGTTATTTTTTATTGTGAATTTTGCTTTATATTTAATCAGGGCATTTTCGCGATTCACTCAGGGAAAATTTTTCTGTTTTACAAAACCGGTGAAAAGAGAGATTAAAATTTTGTGAAAGTAGTTTGTCGGGACGGTGTAATGAGAGATTTTCACTGACAAAATATTGAAATTATAGAAATTCATGTTTTGGAAATTCCAGAAGCCGTATGAACCCTCTTATTCTTTGAATGCTATATTCAATTCATTCAGCAATAAAAAAAGCTGCCACTTATGCGAGCTTTGCCATTCACTTATCGTCGGAGAGAGTTTTAGATATTTTAAATATTTTGCAACTGGGAAAATAATTTTCAATTTTTCACAGTGTTAACAGTTAATTTAGTACTTTTTCTATCGAGAGCCATCGTATTTCTCTGGTTGATTAAGAATGTGATTTTACTAAGAAATCATTTTATCAAACAGTGCATTAAATAATTGAAAATTAGATATCGAGAACTATTCTCGAAATTTTAATTTGTTCTTGATTTTTTTAAACAAAAATTTACCTAATTTGAAAATGAGTAACGATATTACAATAAACAATGTAGGTTATAATTTAAGTTTTCAAAATTAAAAATCTAAAATTTAATAAATATAATAATTTTTTCGAATATTATTTTTATTTTACTATTAATGAGACATAAACAAACTCAATGTTCAGATTTTTTTTTCCTACTGGACGAAAAAATTTTTTCCGGGAGCTACCGGTTGGAAACCTCTGTTATAAATTATATCTAATTTTAACACTGGACCAAAATATGTATATTGTTTCACTTACAAAAAAGTGTATGCATATAAAAATTAAGAAAAAAATTATATAAACAAAATATTCAAGCATTCAACTTAATTATTAAAATATCAGGTCATCAAGTATGAAACTTGTGACTCCAAAAAGACCAGACTACCTATAGGGCAAACTGCCACCAGTAAAAAATACTAAAAGATTTTGTGTTATTCATGACAGTAATTTTTCATGAATATGACGTTTATATAGATGAAAATTTCTATCAAAATCTACCAGTGGAAGATTGAACCGTTGGTAATCTGGCCTTTTGTAATCACAAGTCTTATACCTGATGACCTAATGCAAATGTGTTTAGGTTCAGTCTTTATAAATAGATAAATTCTAGAAATCAGGGAAGATTACGTTCCAAAATATTAAGTAGCTTAATTGAAAAAATCCACATTTTCAGCATTTAAGATAAACAACAGCAGGGTTCTCGCTGCCCTTCGCCATTGCGCTAAATCGCGACAAAATTCTTCATTTGGCGTGTAAACCAACAGTCAAATTCGTCAAATTGCGAGTGCTCAGTTTGTGTGATGTATGTGTGTGTGGTGTGCCAATACAGTCGAGATTCCTAGGTGCGTTACTGAACGATTGATGTCGCTTTAACATGTTCAATTGCACTGTGCCATTTGCATTGCTCTATTTATAGATATACTGATTCAACACGAATTTAGCTTAAACCCTTAACCTACGATTTAAATCTCAACAGCCACGGTTTGTCAAATCCATAGCTACCACTAAAATTTAACAGAGATTTTCGCCTTGTTTAATCATAAAATTTCGACGATTAACTTAAACTATATTTACTGTGAAATTTTAGAGGCAAGAAGAATTTACATTTGGCTCGATCATCGTACGCGGGCTATGCCCGTCATTGTAGGTTAAGGGGTTAACAACAGGCAAAGACACAGAAAGAATTATACGATAGGTATTTCTATATTGTCAGTTAATCACTATCTATGCTCCGACGTCGCGACAGTAAAAACGCAAACAAAATTACTCGCATTAAGCGCCAAACAGAGAAAGTTTTTGCTGGAAAGCGGTGTTAAAAATTATCCATTTAACATACTATTTGTTCGTTGTATGCAAAGTATCTTTGGCCGGTTAAATTTTTTCAATCGATTAAGAGTCGAAATCTCATAGACATGTTTAGTGTACATTTTCACAACTGTAAATCAAAGATTGCTGCATTTAATTTTTATTTAGACAGCTAAAAGAATGTCTGAAACATTTACACATTTAGGAGACATTTAGAATATACATATTTTTAACAGCTTCTGTAGTGGATACTCGAATTACTATTGTATAAGCAGTTACAAAATATTAGGTTATTTTAGAATATATTGAAGAATAGGAATACAATAAAGGGTTAAAGATAGATTTTTCAGTGTTTCAAGCAGAACCTATTTTGCTAATATTTCTGTTAATTTGGTTACTGTTTTTTTATTTCTTATTCGCCAAATCGCTAATGTTGATCAAAAGCCAGTGAGAACATTGAACGACAGTAAAATGTTATGTTAAGTTTTGCTTGCATAGAGATCTCCTGATATGCTTTTAGCCATATCTAGCGTAAATATAGGGATTTGTACATGCAGCTTGTTTTCAAAATGCAGAAACTGTCGCTCTTTCATTTACACGTTCCTATAAAAAATAAACTTTTCTAGATTTAATACTTTATTTGTTTCTCTAAAACAGGACTGTCACTGGTGACTGTTTTTGATTCAGTTCCATCATATTTTCACAAGAACATTTTTATAACTTTTAGAGCAATCTTATTAAAAATTTACCATAAATATATTTTTAACCCTTACCGGCGCGGAATAAATCTTTTTATAAATAGATGAAACGATGGACTGACACCTGAATTTATTAGAAAAAACAAGCTTGCCTATTTTCAAGTATGTTATAAAAAGGAAATTTATATGAAATATTCTTAGTACCAGTAAAATAAAAATTAGGTGTCCTTTTTTAAGACCACCGTCCGTGAAAGGGTTAATTAATAATGGTGGGAAAATTGTATATAAAAAGAAGGCCTGTGGTGGTTCTGCTAAAACTATCTCAAAATGTAAATTTAAGTATTATAATATTACAGAAGATACACTGAATGGATTTCTTTTCTATAGTTTTCTGAATGAATCAGTAATTATATTTTAAAATAATTTCTTTTAAACAAAAAGGAAAACCGTTGCTTCCTATTGTTAAATCATATATTTTAAAATTCAGTTATCATTTCAAGAAGATATCTGGAATTTTTGTACAAATCTGTACATACCTTATCTGTAATCATAGACATTAAAATAAATTTAATTAAAAGACAAAGAGTCCCATTGAAAAAATAATTTACATAGGAAGTACTTTTTGTGTTAGCTATAAACAAAAATACATATATTTACTGTTCGAAGAACATTAAAACATCTATTTATAAACAAAGTGCTTTATTATATACATTATAGCAAATCCGCTTAGCTGACATTGTCCTCTTGAAAAAAGTTTTTATGATTCTTTCACATTTCGTTAATTATATTCTCACAAAGACCGCTGATGCAAGGTGCTAGTCAAGCAGTGCCAGATTCGAAATTCGATTCTGTCTTATTCATAGCATATTCGTAGTGGTACGGATTTCATAGTCAGGTCTCCAATTCGGACCGTTTTGCTAAAACTGGCCTTATAAAAGTATTTTTTTAATAGATTTCTCTTCCATATTGCATACAAAGCTACCCATAAGGTAATTGTGGTTACAAATGTTGTAAAAAACTACAACAATAAATTTTCTTCAAATATACTGGTATTAAAAAACAAACCAGTTAGAGACCTGCAGTGTTAGCGTATATCTAAGCCTGCATATCTGTTGCAAAATATGAGAGATCACTCCGTTGTCGCCACTACGACGACATCATCTTTCTTTGCAAACCTTGGTTTTGGTACCAGTAATAAAGGAAAATAAAGTTTTCCTTATTTAATCACAGCATTTTTGAAATTGCGTACTTGAAGTAAACTTTTTTTAAGGAGTGGTGCCGACCGAATTAAATTTGCGTAAGAGACGCCGGAGTGCAAAGAGTTAACCATTTTGCTGCGCGGCCCGAGCTATGCTCGGGGATGCATTTTCCCGTCAAATTAATCCTATTTGGGTCTTCCCACCAGTTATTTTTTAGCAAAAACTCTGTCTAATTTAATTAGGACATTTTCCCCGATTACTATAGTAAAAATTTTCTGCTTTAAAGAACCGGTGATAAACGATTAAAAATTCTGTAAAAGACGCTCATCGCGAAGAATTACTTACGAAGCGAGAGGGTTAAACGTGGTGGGAAGTTCGAAATCCAAATTTTAGCGAAGAAAATAATCGGGGCGTTAATGGGTGAATACTGATGACATAAGTGATTGATAAGATAACATAAGTGTACATTGAACATGTAAGTGTTTCGAAATCTGCTGATTCAATAACAGACGAATACCTTAATTCTGCGCGTATCTGCCGACCCTCAGATAACTCGATTTCCTACCAGAATTTATTTTAAATAAAATGCGACTTATTCCTGATTAGCACTTATTTGATTTACCTTTTTCTATAATATTTCCGGTTTGAAATTAACTTAACTAAGCCGCGGCGTATGCGCCCGAATTACAGGACTTTGTTTGCGGCTAAATAAAATATTTGCTAAATATGTATTTGCTTATTAATGCTCTTGCTGCGGATACCGAGCTTTTGTCGGGTATGCATTTTTCCGCCTAATTAATCCTCCTTGTTATTCCCACCATTTATTTTTATTGTAATTTTTGTCTTAATGTGTTAATCGGAGCATTTTCCCTATTAAATTAGACAGAAATTTTTGTTTTAAAAAACCGGTGACAAAAGAATAAAAATTCTTAAATTCGTAATTTTTTAAGGTATTTTGATAAAACAATTACGCAGAGAGAGGGTTAATACGTCAGTAACAGGGGTCGTGCTTGTCCTGAAATTTCAAGTCCATGATCTTCGGTACCAGTATTTTCTTATAGAAAATCTCTTCTTAAAGAAGGCGAAATTTCGTGCGTTTAACCTACATTCATTTTGCTATAAAAAAACAAACAAATACTGATATTTGTCCTGAAACATTCCCTTAAGCGAGATGATCATTATGATCATTATTATTATCCCTGATCATTAACAAACATTGTATTCTGTTTCCAATTTACCTCTAAGAATATTTAAAACTAGTTTAACCCTTTCTGACACAGTGTGCCCTAATCGGAATACCGAATTTTAATTCCAAACTTACGAACGGCACCAAGAATATTTTACTAAAATTTTGCTTTTACAATGAACATGTAAAGTAACATATTTTTAATACGTAGAAAAGTCGTTTCTAAATTCCAGTGTCAGTGAATCATTTCATCATTTTACAACAAAAATTATCTGTGCCGAAAAGGGTTAACCGATTAATTCTTTTATGAGATTTCAGTAAACTTTAGCAAATTATAGATTTACCGCTGGGAAATTTTCGAGACAAATATTCAATGTAGTTTAGCATAATTATAAATGCTCGTGAACAATTGAATATCCCCAATTCGAAAGTACACGATATAAGGTTGTTTTAATTGGATAGCTTTATCCTCATTGGTTCTGAATTATCACATATAATACTTTCGAACTGAGGAGGATATAAACTGAAGTTCTTGACTTTCTTACAATTTCAGTTTACTTCAATATAGATAAACATTCTTGTCTTTCGGTCAAAACAGTAAATGACATCCCTGATGGTTGTTTTCTTATAAAATTAGTGTTATTTTCATCTGAGTTGGCAAAATGCATTCCAGATAGAGTGTCCAAGAAAGTAATAAATTTTCATAATTATTTGAGATAAAGTCTTAAAAAAATTGAGCATTTGTAGACCATTCAGTTAATTCAAGTCCTTCAATTTGTTAATGCGTAATTTAGTTTATTTACAATAAAATTGATATTTTAGTGGTGTAGAAATTTTAGATCCCTTCTTATGAACTTAAATAGCCAGCGTCCTGAAATAACAATTTGCCAAACATTTAACAATGCCAAATGTGGTGTCTTTTTGTTTGTGCAAAAACATAAATGTGTATTCACAGTGTTATTTTACCTTCGGGCCCAGAGAGGACACGAAATGGCAACAGTATTTCAGATTCTAATAAAGGCGTATTTTAATTCCAAGCATGTGCATCAGTCAGATCTGTAGCTACAATCTGATTGTTTGTTGCTGTTGGCAGTATTATAGCGTATCTAGGTGATAAACGTACTTGGCAAAAAAATACTTCGTGTATCTTACTTTAAATTTTATTTTAAGCTGCTTCGGAACGAGTGCGTAATAGACTTGTGGCATGTTGCTTGTCTCCGAATCCGAGGTTTGAATTCGAATCTAAGCAACGGAATGTTTGGATTTTTTTATCCAAACATTCCGTTGCTTAGTTTCGAATTTTTATAGAGTAGATTTAGAAATATTTAGATTTTTCAATATTTCAAAAAAATATTTCAATGAAAAAATGGGAAATTTTTATTTTTCGATATTTATTTGAGTTATAATAAAATATTTTTTCCATATTTAATTAAGTTATGAAAGATAATTTGGAACAATATTAACAATTTTTCAATGTAAATTTGTTTAACACTAGAACCGCCGTAGCGGTCATTTTGACCGCTACCAAATGAAAATATTTTGATTATCACCAGAAATTTCTTTCTAAAATAAGTTTAAAATGTACCTCGGAGAAATAATTTAAATAAATATGTTAAGTAGTTTCAATTAAAATTTCCGGTGTACAATATTTTTTATAACACTCCAGTAAAATTTTCGGCGGTTCTAGTGTTAACCACTTCGTGACGATCGTCTTTTGCAGAATTTTTAATCTTTAATCACCGTTTTTTCAAAACAGAAACTTTTGCCTAATTGAATCGGGAAAATGCTCGAATTAAATAAGGCAAAATTTACAATAAAAATTTACTGCTGAGAATAATCACGGATTTTGACCACCTTACACGGCATGTGTACTTGTCGCTCGTCCCCAAGGGGTTAATATGCGTTGTGGTGACTGCAGTTTTAACTAATTATTTTTAGAAATCAGGCAGTATCGTTTGTCTGACTTTCCATGCATGCAGAATGCGAATTCCCTAGTCTATGCATAATCCTCGAAATGTTTTCGTTTACGTATGTAAACTTCAAAAGTATAAGGACATTGATTTTTCTTGATACCTTAAAAATTTAGGTTTTGACAGTGCGGCACGCACACTCCTGCTGGCACTCCCCGACGTACAAGACATATTATTCATTAAAAAATTCGAAAAATGAGTGATGTCAATAAATAGAAAAAAAAAGTTCGAGGATGGATATCTCTTTTCTTTGCAACTGAAAATAAACCTGTAAAAAGAACGTGGATTTTAATCCAAAGCATTAGAACCTCTTCTTAACATATCTTCGCAAATAATAGATTTGAACCATTCCATGAGACAGGGTTCGTACGGGTACCGTTATTTTCAAGGGCCAATATCATAATTGTTTCATAGAAAAATAAACCTAGTTTAATCGGTCGAAATTTCGCCTTATTTCAAGAGAGATTTTCCATAAGAAAATACTGGTACCGAAGAATTCTTAGCCTGGAAATTCAAGCACCCGTACAAACCCTGATGAGAAACGGACAAAATGTTCCGCACGTGACGCTTGCATAAATACCTATATTTATTAACTTATAAGTTGTTAGAATATAAACTATACATTAAAATTAAAATATATATACATATTTTCAAATTAGCATAGTTGTTTTTCTTTGAGAATACAACAGCATTGTTAAAACAGCAGTATTATGTAGAAAAGTTGTTCCTCACATGATATGGAACGGAATCATAGATGCCAGCATCAGTTAATTATTCCGGAGTCTGATCCAAGACAAAAATGTTTTTAAGTGGAAAATATACATATGGAAATGTATCCTCTTTTGGTGAGGTACATTTTAGATTTCATTTTGAAGTTTTTGTTTATATAAAATTTTCGGTTGAAAACTTGTTCATCTTGGATCAGACTCCGGAATAATTAAGAGATGTTGGAATCTATGCTTTAATAGGTTTTAAAATCTTCACATTTTAAACACAAAACCTTAGGAAACTGCCAGTTTTTAATAACAAATAAATAATTAAAATAATAGATATTTACCCTTTGTTGAAATTAACCACTCCGCGTTATTTTGAGTATGGACTACCAGGAACCCCGCGTCGTTACACGAAAATTTTATTCCGTCGGCACCAATATTTAAAAAAAAGTTTCCTTCAAGTAAGCATTTAAAAAAAAATGGTTTGATTAAATGAGAAAAATTTTATTTTGCTTTATTACTGGTGCCAAAAACAAATTTTGCAAAGAAAGATGATGTCATTATCACATAATTGCGTGTATCCTCCCTTGGCATAATCTCACATCGGGTATTTTTTTTAAATATTTTTTCCATCAAATATGATCCTATTAATTAGGAGAAACCACCAAAACCTATCATTTCTACGAAAAATCTTCTCCTCTTAACCCTTTCACGAGCAAGGCTCTTCTATCAGCAGTATAGTGAAATGAGGAAACGACACCATAACTTACAAGCAAATTTATTTCAAAATAAACAAAAGCTAAGATAATAAAAGTAATAGATATTAAAATTTTCCACATTTTAAATCCTAGACCTAAGTAAGCTGCCCGTTTTAGGGCTATTCCATGAAAAATTCACAAAACTTACGACTCTTACATAAATACCTATATCTATTGACTTATAAGTTGTTAAAACATAAACTATAGATTAAAAATAACACAAAAATCTAGATTTTCATATTAACATGGTTGTTTTAATTTGAGGATATAATAACATTGTCAAAATATGGCCAATACACGGCAGCGGTCTGTTGATGCCCGAGGGTCATATTTCGAAGAATTTTAGTTCGCTGTACAAAAATGTTTAATAAATTTTGTATTCTCCCACCAGTATTGAAACTTTGTGAACACACCCTATATACATTTTGAGTCATTAATGAAATCTGTATCCAAGGTCGCTGCTTTCTATATTTTTTGTAAAAAAATATTCCTTCTTCAACAACAAACAATTTATTTCAATTATCTACATACACATTTTGAGTTATTAAAGATATGTATATCCGAGGTCGCTGCTTCCCATATTTTGGTTGCGACAATATTTTATAAAAAAATATTTTTGATTTATTCGAAAAAAGATTTATTTCAATATGTACATATATTTTTTGATTCATTAAAGATATGTATATTCGACATCGCTGCTTCCTATATTATTTTGCACATTTTTTATAAAAAAAATTCCTGATTCATTGAAAAAAAAAGATTTATTTTAAATATCTGCGTATATATTTTGAGTCATTAAAGATAGTCTATTCGAGGTCGTTGCTTCCTATATTTTGTTGCCACTATTCTTATTTAAAAAGCTATTCCTGGTTCATTCTTATTCACGCATTCCTGATTTAATCTTATTCTTATTCAGATGCACGTGTATAAGAAATCTACCACAAAGATTATTAAATCAAGTTAAGGGGGGTCCGGGGCTCAAAGTTCTTGTTATTTAGTTTTTTATAGAGATTTTGTTATAAAATGTTTTTCTGGAATATCTTTTAATATAAAAAGAATGTAAAAAAAATCTGAATTTTTTTGTTAATCTAAATTGTAAAATTTTAAACATATTTAATTTTTTATATAACTCTGAAGTACTTTCTCGATTTACAAAATTTTTACACTTTTGTGTACAGAAAATGCGTCACTTTAATTTGTCTTCGGGATTTCTTAAAATATTGATTAGGAATTTTATATATATATATATATATATATAAACTAGCAAACCCCGCGGCTTTGCTCGCGTAATAGTTTAAATATGCCAAGTGATATTTCCATGACTATTTTTTATTGGAATACTTTTTGAAATAATTCAAAAATTACAAATTAAGCCACAGTTTGACTAAACTTCATTATAAAAGTCCAATAGACAGAAATGAGATTTTAAAATCTCAGAGATAAGAGATCGAAAAATGTTGAAACAGAGACTGTCACCGTTAATTTGCCAACATTAACCTTGAAATCGGTTGGTATTTACTAATATTCTATAGAAAACTGAATTTAGATGTTTTTAAAGGCTTTTTGCTGTTCCTACCAACCAGGTGGTAGCGACACCGGCATAAAATATAGCCCATAGTAGGATCAGGGACTATCACTCTTGATTCGCAACCAATAACTTTTGTAATCGGTTTATTATTTCCTGAGATTGCATAGAAATTGTAATTTAGGACTCTTTTCAAATGCTTTTCGCTCCTTCCCTTGGCATCACCCCTTTTTAATTTCGAATTTATTTTCGACCGTTCTTAGAGGGCATTTATATTTTATAAGAAACTAACGTGCTATATTTAAAGTTTTTAGCCTCTTCAGTACCGCAGAAATCGCAATTTAGAAAGTTTTTTGCTCCTGCAAAACTCGACATAAAATATAGATTATGTTTGAGCAGGTTCTGTCACCATCAATTTGCAACCATTATGTTTGAAATCGGTTACGTATTTCATGTGATTGCATAAAAATCGTAATTTAGAACGCTTATAGAACGCTTTTCGCTCACTTCATCCTTTTAAATTGAGAATTTTCTTTCGACAATACTTATAAAACATTTGCATCTTTGAACTAATTACCGTTCCATGTTTAAAACGTTAGACCCCCTCAGTAACACAAAAACGCAATGTAGAACATTTTTTGCTCCTGTAACCCCCAGGTGGTATTGACAACAATGTAAAATATAGGCTATGTTGGAGCGGGGACTGTCACCATCAATTTGAATCCATTACTTCTGAAATCGGTTTATATTTCCTGATATTGCGTAGAAATCGCTATTTAGAACGTTTTTAGAACGCTTTTCGCTCATTTTCACCTCTTTTAAATTTAAAATTACAAGGAACTCTTCTCAGAGAGTATTTACATCTCTAAGTAATTACCATGCCAAATGTCAAGTTGCTAGCCCTTTCAGTATCACAAAAATCACAATTTAGAACGTTTCTTAAAATGCAACCGCAAGATGGTACTGACGCCGACACGAAATAGATCCTATATTGGAGCAAGGACTGTCGTCATCTATTTCCAGCGATTACTTTTGAAATCGGTTGGATACTTTCTGAGACTGCGTAGAAATCGCAATTTAGAACGTTTTTTAGAACGTTTTTCGTCCATTTTCACCCCTTTAAAATTTCGAATTATTTAAAAAATGTTCTTAGAGATAACTTATATCTTATAAGTAACTACCATGCCTAAATTCAAGTTTCTAGCCCCTGCAGTATTACAAAAAATGCAATTTAGATCGTTTTTTGCTCCTGCACCCCCTTTTGAGTTAGTGACACCAACACGAAATAAAGCCTATGTTGGAGCGAGAGCTGTCACCATCGTTTTCACACCATTATTTTTTAAATCGGTTCGGAACTTCCTGAAATTGCGTAGAAATCCCAATTTAGAAAGTTTTTTAGAACGCTTTTCGCTCATTTTCACCCCTTTTAAATTTCGATTTTTTAGGAAATGTTCTTAGAGATCATTTGTATCTTATACATAACTGCCCTGCCTAATTTTAGGATTCTAGGCCATTCAGTAACACAAAAATCGAAATTTAGGACGTTTTTTGCTTCTTCAACGCCTAGGTGATAGTGACACTGACATGAAATTGAGTCTATGTTGGAACAAGGGCTGTCCTCATTAATTTCCAACCATTACTTTTGAAATAGTTTGGGTACTTTCTGAGATAGCGTAGAAATCGCCATTTAGAACGTTTTTAGAACGCTTTTCGCGTATTTTCACCCCTTTTTAAATTTCGAATTTTTTAAGATATGTTCTTAGAGATCATTTATATCTTATAAGTGACTACCGTTCCAAATTCCATGTATCTGGGCCCCTCAGTAACATAAAAATCGCAGTTTCGAACGTTTTTGTTTTTGCTCCTGCACCCCTTTTAGGGGTAGTGGAACCGACATAAAATGCAGTCTATATTGGAGCAAGGGTTGCCACCATCATTTTGACTCTATTATTTTTAAATCGGTTTGGGACTTCTAGAGATTGCGTTAAAATTGCCATTTAGAACGTGTTTTACAACGCTTTTTGCGCATTTTCACACGTTTTAAATTTCGATTTTTTTTAAGAAATGTCTTTAGAGATCATTAGTTTCATTTTTCTAGGCCCTTCAGAAACACAAAAATCGCATTTTTAGAACGTCTTTTGCTCCTGCACCCCCTTTTGGCCAGTCGCACGGACATAAGATATAACCTATGTTCTAAGTTGGACTAACACCATCATTTTGATACCATTACTTTTTGAATCGGTTCGGTAGTTCCAGAGCTTACCTCCTACAAATAAACAATTTTTACCTCTTTATAATATTAAATAAAATAATATATAGTATACATTAAGTAACAAAATTAAGTTCTTTATGAGTGAGTTTTGTATTAATTAGCATATTTTTACAATTATCACTCAAAATTAAAAATTCTGAAGACAATTTGTTGGAAATATAGCATAAAATCTCTGTTAAAAATTTCATACGTATATATTGCAAGGAACTTTAGATATATTCTTTTAAAATTTACAAATCGTGAAAAAGTTCATTCTGAGATAAATGGAACTAAAGTTCTCGTCAGTGAGCAACTGATGCATCGCTTCTCAAGGCAAAATGTGTTATATCTCTGGATCTAATAAAGATAAAAGCATGCGGTTTGCGGTATTTAACGCTAAAAACTCAGCATTTCTTTAAAGCCAATAAAAAAAAATGAATTTTTTTTTTTTTTAGAATTTTTACCCCCGGACCCCCTTAAAGGTCGAAAACATACATGCTGGATGTTGCGACTCCAGCTACATGTGTAATTGTTTTACGTGTTCTTCTTAAAATGCAATTTTTTACAACTTTGGGCACACATTTATAAAACATATTAAAACTACAGAATTGGAACTTCACATTCTCCTTTAATTAATGTATTTTTCAAGAACAATCTAAAATTGTAAATATAAATATAATATTACTGAAGAAACAGAGCAAAATATTTTTTCTATATGTTGCAGTAATTGAGATTCCAATGCAATTGTTATTTAAAAAAATAGAATAATGTTATAATTAATAAATTATTTGTTCTTGTTTTATGCAGGACCAGAATAAGTCATCTAGAATTGCTTAAAAATCTTTAATTAACTCGTTTATAGTCATAGACTTTTACACAAATGTAAATAAGAGCAGAACAATTACACTGAATTAAATTATGTACATTGTAAGTAGTATTTGTGTAATTCACAGGCTAACATACATCTATTTTCAGTCAGAAAAAAATTATATATCTATCTAAAAAGACAATTGATTTTAAACATAATGATACACATGCTTTCCTCGCACCACGGAGAGGTCATCGTGTTTTTTTTTAAAGGATGGGTTAGTTATGGGTTTTTTTCACGTTTAGCTTGTAATATTCTCATAATGACCTGTAGTGCAAGCTACTTGTAAATAAGTGCTGTATTCGTACTTTCAATCGCTATTTAATTTTCTTTAGCAAATGTTATAATTATTTTCAAATTTTACTCCGAAAATATTGTAGTAATATATGCCCATTAAAATGTATTTAAACGATTATACTAAAAATTTACACGACATCGGTAACAGGAAACAATAATATAACTCATGCCAGGAAAAGTTACGGGCAAAATGTGAAACAATTTGAGATTGCTTTAGATGACATTGACTGCTGGATATTCCGGAGATTATAATCTAGTAATGAGGCTGGGAGGAATGAACGGCCTTGAAAGGCAGAAGTAGTGTTTGGTAGTTCTGTACCAAGCGAAAAACACTTAATTGTGCTTTCCCCTTAAACCGTGGGGACGAGCGGCACCTATACGTGCCGCAAAAAGGCCTAAGAATGTAAGAATACCTGCTCATTCCGACCAGTAAAATTTCCCTTGACGGATCCGAGCATTTTCTCGATTTAGAAAGGCACAAATTTCTGTATTTAAAAATCGGTGATAAAATATTAAAAATTTCCTAAAGTACTCCCGTCGCGAAGGGGTTAATATGGCGTTTATTCTAATACAGACATTGGATACCTAAATTCATTAGAAATGTGGTTCATTCAAAATTAAATTAATAGATTATTCTTATTGTTTGACTATTTTTGTAAGTATTAAAGTATTTTTGAATGGCGTTCAGTTTGATGGTTCTTAATGTCCGGATATAAAACAAGCTTGTCTACAATGGACGGCTTTGGTAATCATAATGTACAATCATGGAAAAAAAAAATAAACACCGCCTTACTAACTCTGCAAAATATTATCGTAGAAGAAAGTTACTGACACCATACGATTGGTAATAAAGTCTACTTTTAAATGATGCATATAAAATTTGCTTAGGGGGCCATCTACATATTGAAACAAACCATAACTTTGTTTTTTTCAATAGCAGCACACAATTCTTACAACATAAATGAACTCTACATCCTTCAATTAGCCTAAAAACAAATTTTTATGCAATCCGTAGGATATGTTTCCGAGAAATTAATTATTTTAAAACGAGTGTATTTTAGGGGCTGTATCAAAATTGAAGTTCGGTACTCGAGTGTTGACCGAAAGAGTCCCCTTCTTGATCAAGGCATTTTATGCATCACTCAAGCACTCATTGAAGACTTATAGATTACAGGATAGCATAACAAAATTCAAGATATCTACTCACTTATTTCATAGACGGCCCCTTAAACCATCCTTTTGCCGTTTTTTAAGCATAATTTGAAAACTACTTGGAAGAAAAATGTGAAATTTTGGATTTCCATAAAGCAGGACTTAATAAATCTAAATCCATCAAAAAAATTGTAGGTTGCAATTCATAATTTTTTCAAATATTAATTTCATAGTTCATAATTCATATCATAAAATTATAAAAATTGCAACTTTTTATTTTTTTTCCAAAATCCATCATCTGATGTATCATTAGAAAGTCCTTGGGCTACTGTTTCATATTATGCGCCTCGCATGTCGCTCCCCCGACTTTCCCCACGTGGCTACACATTTCTATATAAATAAAAATATAAATGTTCGTTTGTACAAAATCTTAAACCTCCGAAAGTTCTTCACCAATTTCTTTGAAATTCACGGATTGCGTTGCATTCGAATACGCGCGTGTTTTTATATACCTATCACGAACCTTGCTCCTCCCTCCTCCAATTTCCTCGCCTCCACCAGGGGGCACTTTTTAAATTTTTTTAGACACACATCAAGAAAGCCCTTTGTCTACTCTTTTATCTTATGCACCTACCATCACTCTCATCCCATTTTCCACCCGTGGGGGAACATTTCTATATAATAAAAATTTAAATGTTCGTTTATACGAAATCTTAAAGCTCCGAAAGTTCTTCGACGATTTCTTTGAAATTCGCCGATTGCGTTGCATTTGTATGCTTGCGTATTTTTATATTACTATTATGAACCTCGCATCATCTTCCCTCAATCTTACCCCCCGGGACACTTTTTTAACATTTTTCGGCACTCATTATGTGGCATATCATTAGAAAGCCCTTTGACCACTCTTTCATATTATACATCTCCCCTATGCCCTCCGGAGGGACACATTACTGAAATATTTCATCAGTATTTTTTATGATATTTGTTTTTTCTTTGTTTTTTTTTTAGTTCGTGTTTTTTTTTTCTTTTTAGCTCACAGGCTATAAAGATTGAGAGCTGATATGCCCGCAGGTTCTGTATGTACGTACATAAGTTACGCGATAACTCTTGATAGAAATGTCCAATTTGCTTCAAATTTTGTAAATAGTTTAATTCTGATAAGACGCTTCCCTGATTAGTTTTGGGAGTTCATTGGTTAAGTATAAAAGGGAAACGGGGGGGGGGGGGGTTAAACCTTCCTTAATTTACATAAATGAGTTTTTCATGCAGAATTTTTCGATTTGCTTCAAATTTTGCAAATACGTTCATTCTGATAAGGCCCTTCCCTGATTTGTTTTGGTGTGTTATTGGTTGTGCAAAGGGGAACGGGAGCTAATTCCCCCCCCCCCCCTTAACTTAGATAACTTGGTTTTTCATGGAGAAATATTCGATTTGCTTCAAATTTTGTGGATAGGTTCTATCTGATAAGGCGCTTCCCTGATTTGTTTTGGGTCTTCATTGATTAAGTATAAAGGGGCGAACAGGGGCTAATCTCCCTTTAATTTAGATAAATGGGTTTTTGATGCAGAATTATCCGATTTGCTTCAAATTTAGTATACCGGTTTATTCTGATAAAGCGTTTACCTGATAGATTTGGTCGTTCATTGGTTAAGCATAAAGTGGGGAAACGGGGGTAATCTCCCTTAATTTATTTTTCAATGGGCATTATTCTATGAAATAAGAGTATAATATACAGTTAGTATGAATAGCCTGTGTGCTCAATGCCATTAGTTAAACTAGGCACATATCTTTTTAATTCACTCGATTTGCCAGGGATGCCACCGCACGTACTGCAGTTGACAATCGGACTGCCAATTATGCTGTTGCGAAATATTCACAAGCCAAATCTTTGCAACGGCACTCGGTTTGCAGTAAAAAAATAATGAGCAACTTTGTTGAAGGAGCAATCTTGACAGGACCTTTCAAAGGTGAAGATGTGTTCATTCCTCGCATTCCTTTGATTCCAATGAATGCGCAATTTCAATTTAAGAGATTGCAATTATCTATTTCATTGGCGCTTGTAATCTCCATCAACAAAGCTTAGGGCCAAGCTTTAAAATTCTGCGGTTTAGATCTAAACATGAATTGCTTCTCACACGGACAATTATATGTTTCGCTTTGTAGAATCGGCATATAACACAATCTCTATATCTGCACAGACAGTGTAACAACAGAAAATATTGTATACCCACAAATATTGTGAAATTAAACATATTAGAAACGTGCCCCTTCCCTTTTTTTTCTTTTCCATTTAGCCAGACTGAACCACAGCAACGCGTGGCCGGGTACAGCTAGTATATATATATATAAACATAATAAAATATTTAAACTTGATATTAATTTTTTGAATAAAAAAAATTAAGCTTAATTAGAAGAAAGTTTAATTTAATTTGTTTAAAAAAAACATGTAAATTCGTTAATTTGATCAAAATTTATCGTTCCAAAATCGTTCAAAATCAGGGTTTCGAGGTAATTGAGTTTAAAGTTTTGTCCGCACAGACAGATAAACGTTTATCAGCAAAAATTTTGAAGATTCCAATCTTATAGTTTCGGCAGTTAAGCCTCTCGCTTTGCATCCCGCGGTTTCCACGGCCATCGCAAATGTAGCAAAATTTGCACAACCCACGACTTCCACGGGGATGCATTTTTTCCGTCTATTTAACTCTCTTTAATCATTACTACCAGTTATTTTTTATTGTAAATTTTGCCTGGAATTTTCCCAATTAAATTAGACAAAAATTTCTGTTTTGAAAAACCGGTGATAAAAGATTAAAAATTCTGTAAAAGACGCTCTTTCTGACAACCCTTTTTTATGATCTAATTCTATATTGAAAAAAAAATCGTTTACAAAAATTTTTCACATATTTTAACTCTAAAATATGAGTAGATTTGTAATATGTAATTAAAAAAAAAATTGCACAATTTTTTAACTCATTTTGATAAAACAATAACGCAGCGAGAGGGTTAATGGCTTAACATAATATCTGTCAAAGACTTTTTTATGATCTTTAGCAAATATTTTATTCTGGTCTATTGTTTTGTGTTAGATATTTTATGAGTATTTATACATTAAAATCTTCTAAATAGATATGTCACCTCAATAAACATGAGTAGATAATACAATACACACGGGAAAAAGTTTGAGAAAAATATTTAATATAGACGAGTATCATCATAATAATACCTCGGTCAAAAATCTTAAAGTAATGTTCAAAGAATGAAGAAGTCCCAAATAGACAACTCTGCCACGTTTAGAGATGTAGCAGAGTCTTCCTAATCACCAAAAAATTTTCTGCTTGTGTCAAAATGGAAAATGTTCAAAATGTAAAAAAAAAAAACAACCAAAATGCCGAATGGCGTAATAAAAACTTCGTAATTCTATTTAGACACTGCCGTTCAAATACTCAAGGCCAGAGGACACAAGTTGTGACGTCATCACTAATCGACCGACTTCTCACAATTGTTGGAATTCACACCCGAAAATTTTGAACAGCATTTTTTTTTAAAATTTTATTTGTAGAATATCTATCATCTCATAAAACAATAATAACTATTTAAACTTACTGGTGAGAATTTGGAATCCCCCAATAAAAAATCAGCCGGATGCGGCAACACTGTGGGATTTCACATCTGTCTGAATTTTTGTTTAGGGATTCCAAATTCTTACAAGTAAGTTTAAATAGTTATAATTGTTTTATAAGATGCTAGATATTCAACAAACAAAATCAAAGAAAATTGCTATTCAATATTTTCCGGCGTGAATTTGAACACTAGTGAGAAGTCGTCGATTAGTGATGATGTCAAAACTCCTGTCCTTGTGTATTTCGATGGCAACGATTTAGATGAATAAACTACACGGGTGCCAGATCCATGGGGCCGTGTCTGACGCTTTTGAACATAAACTAGTTTTGTACGTAAAATGTTTAAACTTTTAAATATTTTTTACCTTTACCCAACGTTTACCTATCATAATGTAGCTTCTTCGATTTGCAAAATCATCATTTTCATAAAATATTACTTTCTGTTGCGAAACATGCAATTTTTTCGTTTGAGCCATAAAGCTGATGTTTAAGAAATCCGATGCTGCTATATTAACATAGATAAATGTTGGGTAAATATAAAAATGCTTAATTAAAATGTTTCAGCTTTAAAATGACTGACGTTAATGAAATTCTATTTAATGAATTTTCTATTAAATTATATCGAGGTGTTTTAACTAGGAATGAAAACAGGGTTTACTTTAGTATATTCCGTATCGTATTTATAGTACTGAGAGCAGGCATCACGAAATCAGTCTGTACAATTTTTTTAGTAGATTTATTTAACACAAGCCGACAAGTTTTAACGTCAACCAATTAGATCATAACAAACGTTTTTTACAGTTTTTTCGTATGCTTCATAATTATTTAAAATTTACATAGAAGTTCTAACCAGACTGTATGTAACCAGGCCGTATTTATAATAATGAAGGCAAAAATTGAGAATTCAAGTTATAAACACCTTTTTTATATCAAATTTTACATCAAGCCGTCAAGCTTCGTGTGTTATCAACAATTTGATAACAAAAAATTTTTAAGATTTTGTCGCGCTTTCTTAAATATATAGACTTACAAAGTCGTTCTCGGTTAGCAGTACGTAATATATTTAAATAGCGCAAAAATATGTTCTAAATAGCATAATTTCAAATTTAATGAAGGAAATGGTATTAGTTGTAAATTTTGCATATCTAAATTGAAAAAAAAAGTTAAATAACTGAACACATTGTATTACTTTTAAAATAATGTATGAAATGCAAAACATATCACTTGAATATCACTAAACAGAGGAATAATAAAATTTTACTCTTCATGAGTAACAGATTGGTTAAATTTAAGGGTCTGGTATCTTTGAAACTGTAATGTGTTATAAGTAACAGTGAACCTAATTTGGTTGGCAAATACACTACATCTTATTAACTTTGGAATATGAAATTTAAATACACATAGAAAATGAAATGAATATGAAATGCATATGAAATTTTATATACAAGAGATATATGCTAATAGTGTTCTGAAAAATAGTCTTTTTTTTACATATTAAATCAAAAATAAGGATCCAGCGCCACTTTTTTTTAACTAAAATATTTGGCTTTTCACAATCAAAAAAGGTATGCCATTTATCAAACCAAAGATTACAGTTAAAATTAAGTGACATCCAAAAGCTTTTAGTATCGAATATAACAAACTCTTTTTTTTTTCCCTAGCGGCACTCGGGAAAAATAGTTAAGGGTTTAAGAGTTAATAGTTAAGAGTTAATTTGAAATTCAATGTTTTATTTCGATAAATGAATTCCCCTTTATATGCCTTACGCACAGGATTTCTCGTATTCTAATTTTCATAGTGAGAAAAAATTATTTTTTTGACCCCTCAACAGTTTTTGATTAACATCGCTCTCGGAAAAAGAGTTTGGTTACGTCATTACTAAAAGCTTTTGAGCACTACTAATTTTTAAATGTAACTTTTGCTTTATTAACTGATTGATATTTTCAATTAAACAGGGTAGATATTTTAGAATGGAAAAAGTAGTATTTTCATCGTATTTTTAGTTTATTTTGTAAAAAAAAAATTAAACTGTTAAGGGGTTAAGTACAGATACAATATATGTTTAAAATGATCTACTCTAAATATAATAATTGATTCTCTAGAAAGAAAAATAAAATTAAATATATAAATTTTGCGTATTTTTTTCTATAAGAACGTGCAGAATTTCTAAATTTCTTAATTGATGAACATAATAGTATGTTATTTTATGCAATTGTAAGGTTTGTATTTTCAATAAAAATTTCATGAAATCCTACCCAGCCTTTTTTGAGAAATCATGCACACAATGACCAAAATCGACGTTTTGAGAAAATTGAATATAAATATCAAATTACCCCTCAAACTTTTTTGGACATAACATGCAAATTTTAGCATTGGGTTTCTTTGGTAATAGTATTCCTAAAGAGAAAATTTTTAATATAAGATACTAAATAAAAAATCAATTTTTTCGCACTTTCAAATGTACTTGACCACTTAATATCTACGAAATTAATTGGTGTCCTAAAATATATGTGACATAAATAGTTTGCAAATAAATCTTTTTATTGTTTTTTCTCACAGTGTATTTAAAAAAAATCAAGTACATTTTTTATCATATCTAATAAATCTAGCAAGTTGAAATTTCGCCTGTTTGTAGAATGAATTTATCTCTTCAAAAACACCTAACATTATGAATGTAACTACGACATCAGAAAAGATATGCTGAAATACATTGTTGACTCTCTATGCCTGGAATATGTAATATATTCTTTCTGTGACTTTCTGATTGTTTCATTAATTAATTGTTATTTAATTTCTTTTTTTAAATGTTCCCATGGGTAAATAATATATTCTTAGCATTCATGGATGATTTGAACAAGCTATCTCCAATATTTGTTTAGAAAAGGAATCTATAATCATACAGATTTACATAATGTTAATAAAAAATCTAATGCAATAAAACTATGTATGCAATGCAATTTGAAAGTTTTCGAAATAAATTTAGTATTATATACGGATCAGATTAAACTGTTTGAACAAGAAATTTTACTCAGTACGTTAAACAGAGCTCTCAATCGGCCCGCTTTAAGAATACCTTCTTTTTTTCAAAGAACAATATTTTTTTCAGAGTTCGCTTGAAAATGTCTTAGACACCTTCCGCAATGGTTTCTTGTGTCAGGAAAGTTAAAAAAAACCTACTACAAAAAATTATTCTTCAGAAATACTAATATTTAAAACGTGGACTAGTGGTAGAACTGATGATGTCAAATAAGTAACAGAAAAGAATAAATTAAGTTTTAGTAAACGGGACCGGATTGCCAGATTGGACTTATTTTTATTCAGAATACATACCCGAAATTCCAAAAAAGATTTTTTACTTTATGTAATTATGAAATTACGAGACGTTTGTAATCTTCGAAACAGAATGCGCGTAATTTCTAGTATAAATTCGGAACTTTTGATTAAAAATGAGGCCAAATTGACAATCCTGAAACAAATTTTTTTGTTCTAATTTATTTGATCCAAGCTGTTTGAAAATTAGGATGAGTACACTGCTACCATAAATTTTTAGTAGAATTTCCGCTTATTCTAATAGTAGAAAGTGCCTTAAATTCTACGTTTAAAGAAGGTGATTCTGCTATTTAAATACTAAATAGAAATTTCCTTATCTGAAGTAGTGGTGCCATACCCCTTGAAAATTCCATGTACACGCAAGACACCATGTAATTACTTTTGGGTTTAAGTATAAACCCAGTTTAACCAAAACAAATTCTTATATAAATTTAATTATCTCGAGATATTAGCTGTGCTGTTAATCCTTTCAGGGGCAAAGTACTTCTACACGTAAAATTCTGAAATGATTGACTGACACCAGAATTTTCAATCAAATTTATTTGAAAATAAGTAAAAGCTTTTCTTCGCGTACTTAACAATAGGAATCTTTTGCTTTTATAATTCAGGTGTCAATGTAGCATTTATTGATTAAAATTAAGTGGTTCAGAAATGAGCCACCGCCCTTCAAGAGTTTAAAACATGCATATGCATTTCGTCATTTTTTTCATGTTTAAATAACAATATTTACACAATCTAATCAGATGCAAGGTAGTACTTAATAAGTGCTGGATTTAAATTCCGGATTTTTCAAATGGTTCAGATTTTAATGTAAACGGTGCACTGGGTCTACTTATCTATTAATTGCAAAAGATGTGAAAAGCACAACATAATTATGAAACATCTCATAAAATCCCTTTTATATAGCATTTGCTGAAATACAAATATTGGAAACGCACATGTTAAATTATTAGCTACTCATCTAAGAACAGACGGTTTCTTTATCTGCGTTTTAATAAAGCATTATCTCTAAAATTTAACTTAACTCTGATAGTCAAATTTTGTTCTTAGACGTTTTAGAAATATACAGCTTTGAAAATCGAATTAACACGTTGACGGACACTTGCGTCTATAGCAGTCAAAGCGAAGTTCACTATGTGGCATGATGATTGAATAACACCAGGATTTACATGAAAAAATATATGAAAATAAGTAAAAGCTTAACTTCACGTACATTAAATAATGCAAAATTTAGTTTTTAAATACTGGTGCCAATTTAGAAATTAAAATTAAGTGGTATATATAACATACCGATGCCCTTCAAGGGGTTAACAGATTAAATTATTGTTTGACTTCCTTAAACTTGTATAAATAATGTATATGTTACCGTATTTTTTTTATACAGACTTAATGTACTTTTAGATTCCTCTCTTTTAGTATAATGTTTAAAACTTTTGGCACATGAAATCAAGAAACGAGGTTGTCTTCAGTTGACAACTTGGATAAAGTAATTAAGTGAAAAATGGTGTTATTTTATATGCAGTGGAACCATTCGAGAGGAGAAATGTAAAACAATATAATAAAACATTTAATATTTAAAAAATCATAATATTTTTTTTATTATTATTATAACTTTAAAATCTGTATTTTTCAGGTGTAAGTCAAAGAAAGTTTCATTACAATAGTTCTTTTTTTTTTTTTTTTTTTCAAAAAGACACATGTAAATCCGTTAACTTTTTTGAAAGGTTGCCTTTGCAAAATTGCTAGAAATCAGTGTTTCAGGGTGAGTGTTTAAAGTTTTGACTTCGCCGGTGTTACAGGGATACGGGTTCGGCCTTTCGTTTAATGAAAAGAACTTCGAGTTCACACAGGAAATTCTTAAAGAAGAATTTTTACTTTATTTTATAATGAAATGCCTGTCATTAAATAAAGGGTAGAATATAATAAGTAATTTCTGATGCGAATGTGAAATTATGAAATGAAAAAAAGGCCAAACTGGCAGCCCTGAGGTACAGATCTGCACTGGCCGAAATTTCCAAGCCCGGGACCGGCCCGACTCATACTAACAAAAATTCCGCCCGCCCCGTGCAAAAAAATATTAGCGAGACCCGGTAAAAACGTTGAAATTTCGACCTGAGACCGGTCCGGCACAGAATAACAGTTAAAAGTTCGGCCCGAGTATGCATTTCTACATAAAATTGATTTTTGCGTCGATTTCGTTAAAAATTTGTCTCATGATAAATAAGTAAACTTGTAATAATAAGTTCTGAACAAAAATAATTTTTATAATCTCAATTTTAATAGAAGTGCCGCAGGCTGCGATATTTATTTTTTTAATGAATCTCTATTTCTTGTATATAAATGCTGCGGTTATCATTTATGTGGTTAATCCATATTCCATGTATTGAAGTGCTAAAAATCTGAAAAATGCTATACAGTAAAATCTTCTAAGGCGGAATTGCATAGAAAAGAAAGAAAAAATGCGCTATAGACAAGTTCCCTTCTTAGCAAGTACTATATATTCTTTTCTTATGTATTATTATATTAATTTTGCATGGATCAACATGTTTATCAGTTTAAAAAAAACGTTTCCGAACATAGGCAGGTTCTTTTTCACACGTTTCATAATATTTTAATTTAGCTATATTTTAATAAGCGTAGAAATCTATTATTGTTTAACCCTTTCAGGGGAGGTGACTAGAGGGTCTAGCCACCTAATTTTAATTCCAAAATTGACAACTGGCACCAAGAATATTTTAATAAAATGCTACTTTTGTAATTAAAGTGCAAAATAGCACTCTGTTATTTACTAAGAAATTCGTTTGAGTATTCTGGTGTCAGTCAATTATTTCATCATTTTACGAACAGAATTCTTCTGCCCCTGAAAGGGTTAAAAAGAATAAATTTTAATGTTTAATAGTAAATTAATGGCGATTTAAAAATTTAAGCATTTTTTGCAAAAAATGTTTGGGTCATGCCTAATTTTAACGACCTTTGAACGGACCAGTCCCTGCCGAAACTATGATTTTCATATGGTCTGGGTCAAAACTAAGACTGGAATATCTGGGCCGAGAAAGCTAGAAATGAAAACAGTCCCAGCTCTGTACAGAAAAAATAAGTTAGGCCCGACCCCGACATGACCGAATATTTCAGGAACAAGTAAGACCAGAACCCAGCCCAGCCCGTGAAGTGTAGACACTAGGTCCGGCCGGGCCCGAGCTTTCAGAAAAAGTATTGCCCGAGCTGTGCCCGGCCCGAGTGCCGTGAACGAAAATAGGCCCGATCCCGGCCTGGTGTGTGGGCCGGGCTCGGGCTTCGGGCCACGGACTGGCCCATGTAGACCTCTGCCCTGAGGTATAGTTTCACTATGCAGCTTAATGTGTATGGATCGTACGACCACAATTTTAGGGATTATTTCTAATGGCACCAATTATACAATGTTCTTAAACATTCTAACATTAAAATAGTTATTATTATTATAAATACATTATTCCATCTTTTGAAATCTTTCTAGTCTCCACAAGGAAACACGTGCTAAAATTAGGAAGTACGTTTCAACATGTTGAATTATTTTCTGTGATTCAAAATTAAACTTAAGTTTGAACCTACTTCTTCTCGTACAATGGGTTAAAAAAAATGAAGTAAGGCGAAACCACACATAATATGTTATAATCAATCTGTTGCGGAAAGATACAAGAGCTACCTTGTCAGTGGTAATTGTGCCTGATTTACAAATTTTAATGTAATTTTATAAGGAACGGTCGTCTGCAGATGAAGATTTTATAAATTTGGACTTCTCGAACTTTGAACACCCACTTTTGACAGCGCAGTTGAGTTTTTCGAATCAGACTAGTCCGGAAACAGGCACTGTTCATATAAGTTTACTTAAATCTGTATTGGATTACAAATAGTACATAGTGTTGGCAGCTGTTTTGCGTAAATCAGGTAACCAAATGTTTTGGACACCATTGTTTTAAAGTAATTTTTCTTCGCCTTATCTAATGGTAAGATTATCTGAGATTAAAGATGGCGAAATGAACTGTAAGAAATTAGTCATGGCCAGGGGCATTTGGAGCTCTGATTTAAGCGGAACACTTTAACCCTCTCGCTGCGTAAGTAATCCTTCGCGATGATCGTCTTTTACAGATTTTTTTATATTTATCATCGGTTCTTTAAAGGAGAAATTTTTGACTATCGTAATTGGAGATAATGTCCTGATTAAATCAGACAAAGTTTTTGCCAAAAAATAACTGATGGGAACAACTGAACAACCAAATAGTATTAATTTGACGGGAAAATGTATGCCAGAGTATAGCTCGCCCTGCGCAGTGAGAGGGTTAAAACAGTACCTACAACAGAAAATCTGTTAGGGGTTACGTTTTGGAGAAGAAAACATGATCTTACAATAAAAAGTACTGAAAAACATTCACATATTTGACAGAAAAATTATATAGGGATTTTTAATGTAAAATGAAGTCTTTAATAGATATTTACGACTTATCAAAACGATCCACATATAGACTGGGTATTTTCTTTCGCATTGTAATTTAGACTTACTTAATCGCTAAAATCTGAGATTAGATAATGAGAAAATTTGCAAACTAAAATACTGGTATTCAAATTTAAAAATTTTATTCGCCTTACATGGCAAGTTTTCTTGCCAACCGTCTTTAATGAGTTAAAGCTGCTTTACTTTTCAGCACTGATCAGCAAGGACTTTAATTCATAAACTGATGATAATCTGTTTGGAACACTTTAGAATAAATGAAGACAAAACCACTACTGTGTACTTTTCGAGAAATCTTTCCTATCCTAATAGACTTACTATTAATAACGCTACCATCCCTTGGCCTATTTTTTTAAGTGCCTGGGTATCGTTGATAAAAAATTTACTTTGAGCAAACGTTTTCCATCTGTCAGGAGCTAGTGTTGGACAGAATGAATGAAATTACTATTCGAATGAATAATTCGGGCATGCGCAAAATTATTGTTTCCAATCCTTATATATATTTTTAATTAATTAGTAAGATAATTTTTGTGAAAAGAATAAATTCCAGACAAGGTTGCCAGTTTAACCTCCAATTTTAATCAGAAATTTCAAAGTAATTCCGGAAATTTCAGAAAACGAATTTTTATTTTAACCCTTTCCGGCACGGCGTTCTTAAAAAAGGACAACTAATTGTAATTCCACAAACTGACAAACCGCACCAAGAATATTTAACTAACATTTTCCTATTATAATGTGTATGAAAATAAGCACGTTCGTATTTTCTAATAAATTCGTTTATAAATTGCGGTGTCAGTCCATTATTTCATTTCATCAGTTTATATACAGAATTACTCCGCGTCGGTAAGGGTTAAGTGATCGCAACATGCCTCTTATTAAGTAAAGTTTACAATACCATTCTATATTTCTGGCATGAACGCTAAATTTCTGAGTAAAAATTGAGACCAAACTGGCAACCCTGCATCCAGCCTTCGTAATTTTTTTAAACCTTTCAGGGGCAGAAATTTGGTTCGTAAAATGATGAAATAATTGACCAAAACCAGAATTTACAAACGATTTTTTCAGAAAATAAACACGTGCTTTTCTACACTTTCATTATAAAATCAAAATTTTATAAAAATATTCTTGGTGAGATTTGACAGGTTTGGAATTAAAATTAAGTGGTCACACCCTGTGACTACCGCCCTTGAAGGGTTAATGATTTATCGTGAGAAATTTTGAAAACAAAAAGAGTATTTATATTTTTGTGGATTTCATAATTACTTCTAATTAAAATAAAAAAAAAAAAATATTTTTCGGTACAAAATTCCTGCTGGAAATTGCATTAAAAAAAAATAAAAATAAAAATAAAAAAATAGCAGCTATGCTTTTGCGCATGCCTGAAGGATTCATATAGTAAAATCATTCGTCCTGCCCATCACTAACTCAATCCTTTGAATTGCACAGCTCTTGCATTCTACAAAGATCTACCCATTTAACCATTTTAGGGGCAGAAAAATTATGTTCGTAAAATGATGAAATAATTGACTAACACCTAAATTTTTAAATGAATTTCTTAGAAAATAAAAACCTGCTCTTTTTGCACATTCATTATAAAAGAAATAAATTATTAAAATATTCTTGGTGCTATTTATCAGTTTTTAGGTGCCTTCGTAATTATGTAAATATGTAGCACCCATAGTCGTCGTTTGGATCGTCTGTCTGTCTGTCCGTCCGCATACAACAGAGCAAATACTAACCAACCGAATCGTCTGAAATTTTAAATACATAATTGTTGCAAAATTTTGTCGAGTCATTTCAAATTTTATGAAAACCGGATATCTAATTTAATTACTGGGACAGTCAAATTTTTCCATTACTTTACGGTCAATGGGAAAAAATATTTCAAGTGCATTTTAATGACGTTACAACCTTTCGAATAGAATGAAATGGATATGCACTTATGAAGTGCACTAAAATATACATTCAGTACAATATGCGGTTAAAAAAAAAATATTTATAAAACTAGTTATAGTACGAACTCATCTCATTTGCCACGTTTGGCGAGTAATTTCCTACTTGTTGAATTAAAATTAGGTGGTCATGCAGTGTGACCACCGCTGTGGAAAGAGTTAAAACCTTTAGTGCGCAGCTTTGAATACATGCAAACAACAGTGTTTTAAATAAAAAAAAAAAGTTTTCTATTCTTATGTACCTAATTCACACCAGGAAATTGAAATAACAATATTTGCATTAATTAATAACAAACATTCCGTTTTTAAATAAAGCGAAATTAACCATTGAAACTTTATGGTGTAAAGTCAGATTCTCTGAACTACGTCATTTCCAGAGCGTATTCTATCATGGGAATTAAGGGTAAAATTTAAGTTTTATAAAATAAATAATTATATAAAATAAGGTATTTTGAGATATTCTTATTAAAATATTTACCAATTTGCAATATTTTATCGTAAAACAGCCACACGACAGTAGTTTTTATTTGTATTTGCAGATGAGCAACAGAAGAAAAGATTGACGTATTATATTGAAAATGTATCCCTGGTCTTTTCATTATTTTTACTGTGTAATAAATCTTTCAGAGAATCATATGTAACTTTTTCGAAACAAAATAAAAAATCACACGTTTAAGGGTTAAACCTATCTATCATTCTTCCTAAAATGACCTATGCTTATCCCATCCGGGGTTTCAAATGCATATTCTTTTATGAATTGGACTAAGCAGACTTACAAGAAACACCTTCTCATTGCTCGCTATGCCTTTAGTTATTTTTGTAATACCACTATTCGTAACGACCCCAATGATCCAACCTTTAGAAAGATAGTTATTAACACTTCTATTAAATTTTATAAAAAATTATAAAACCTTCCAAACGAAGTAATCGCAGAATTACCTTACTATTAGGTAGGGAGTCGGTGACGTGGAATTGAAAAATTTTATGTAAAAAATCATTGTAGTAAAATAGCATGCGAACAAACTAAACTAGGTACAACCAGGCCTGATAAACCAAAAAAATGTTTAATTAAAATTATTATTAAAAAGCTTTAATGTGTTACTGTTATCGATGTTATTGATCACCCTGACAAAATTCTGCAGAAAATTTTTCGCTCTTTCCGAAAATCTTGCCATGGCAAACTTTATTTGTAGGAATTTTGTCTTACCTATTTTAAAGAAACGGACGGTGATAAAATTTCAAGTTTATTTTGCTTTCAGTGTTTACCGGTGGACACTTTATTTCGCGACTAGACGCTGGTCAAGTGTCGATAAAGGCGTATTGGGAGATTTGACGGGCAGCGGTCCGCGAATTCCGACTATGTTCTAATAAATTTTATCATACCAATCATTCTGAAAGAGCATAATTTTTTCTA
The DNA here is from genome assembly GCA_963932465.1 of Maratus speciosus. NCBI lineage: Eukaryota > Metazoa > Arthropoda > Arachnida > Araneae > Salticidae > Maratus > Maratus speciosus. Next base: position 200,882,787 of record OZ010797.1, on the reverse strand, counting down.
TAAAATGCTCCAAGAGTTACCAGTATCCGTAATAACAGTAAAATAGTAAAGCTTTTTAACGATAATTAATTTAATAAAACATATTTTCGGGTTGACGAACATTAGTCATATCTAGCTCATTTTGTTCGTATGGCTTTTTACTGTAAATTTACATAAAAAAATTAATTCTGTGATCACGTGGCTTTCTATGTCACCGGCTCCCGGGCTATATGACGCCTATGAAACTCACTATAGATCGGCCCGAAATATTCCATGTATATGAACGTTGAGGAATATTGAATTCCTCACACCTATCTAAATTTATTCTTATTTATTCTCAATTCATGTTATTTCCTTCTACTAAAAAATAATACTATTATGTTGAACCAAAAAAATATAAAAATACTGTTGCTCTGTAACAACAACAACAACAACAACAACAACAAGACTCTCTGAGAAGTGCTATTTTATTGGACTTGTGACTTTTGTCACTTTCCTGCCCTTACTCTGACAAAACGGTATTTTATATTTTCTTTGCTTAATCAACATTTTATTCATTTTGTATTCTTACTCAAATTTAAAGCTTTATAATTTTTATTATTCTCTTAATTTTTATAGTATTAGTCTTAATTTCTTAGTTTATGAAATACAGACTATTTTTTTTCTAATGGCTTATAAATAACTGGGCATACAGTTAACGTCAACTCGGAAGTTCTTCATAAATTTTACATTAATACTGTTGTAGTGATTAAATAAGGAAAAGAATTTCATAAAATTGTCGTGGTAACTGTAGTGGTTTATAACTACCTAACATTAAGATTCCTATCAAGTAACTTACTTGACTTAAGCTTAAAAACTTATTAATTTTTATCTTATCCATAAATTTTTTAATTGATTTATCTTTAATTTTCTTCATTTACCAATTACGTAGTTTTACACTAAACTTTTTTCTTTTTCCAAATGCTAACATAAGAATAAAACCTTTCATTAATAGACTAGGTGTTATGCTGACCACAACTGGGAAACTTCTTAAAGCTGCTCACCTGTTTAGCGCATTTAAACTAGAATTCGTTTTCTATACAAAAACACCGGTAGTTCTTCAGTAAAAATTCCTTACCCGTTCGAACTCTGCATTTATAAACAAAATACTTGATTATAAACAGTATGCTGAACCGGCCTAACTTGCTCTGTCGGAATGTCATCGTGTGCCCTTAACCCCTTTACATTGTGGCCCGAACTGGATTTGGATAAGAACACTTTGCTTGCTTCGTTATTAAAAGCATTTTGATACCACTAATCTGTAACTGTAAATTTATCTTTATTGATTGTCAGATATTTTTCGATTAAGTAAGGTAAATATTCTAGTATGGATAAAGTGGTGTCCAGCCCTATTTTTAATTTTTTTGTAAGAAAACAGCTGTCACTGTTGAGGGGTTAAAAAATTCCGCTTATGATTTATTTCATGGTTCGCTAATGATAACCACTGATAAAAGGATATTAGCCAAGTAGTGCCATATTCTAATTTAGGATATCTCTTGGACATTGTTCGGTATTTGTTCGGATTCTAGTGCAAACTATGATATCGATCTACTTAATTGTTATGAGCAAATGTGGAGAATAGTGTCACCGTAATTTATAACTTCACAAAGAAATTTTACAGAAGATCCCCTTTTTCATGTAAATAATCATGACAGTCATTGTAATACAGGTGTTGAAAGCAAGGGTATTTTGAAGAGCTGCTCATCCAATAACAATCGTATTCCTCGAGAGTAGTTAATTAAAATATCTGTTAAAGACTTATTTAAGTATAAACAATTCTTTAGTAAAAACTATATTCAGTTTCAAATTTTGCTCTTAGCTATATTAGAATTATATATCCATTAAATTCAGTTTAGTCATTTATTCTAAAAATTTATACGATTTAGATAAATAAAAGCAAAAATATAATTCACACCAGAAAAGGGTTCAGATGAATCTATTATGGATTTCAGCATTTTCCGAAAGTTAGAAAACGTAGGAGTGTGATTAAATACGTTCAAGAAATGAGGTGGTCTTATATGTACGGCTTTAGGTAATGACAGCAGTGTATTCCGAAATTTCAACTTCGTACCAGAAATAAAGAGTAATACTTTATGTTTTATTTAACTCTTTCAGGGACTATCCTTTGATTTTCTACTGCGGACTTCACGTCACAGTGAGCCCGCCTCCTTATTTCGGATTGGCTGTGGCTTTTCCGCTTTATCTCTTTTTTACTTTTATACTAACACATACGTAGTTGCTTTACACTACAATTATACTAACTTTTATTTCTTTTTTCATGAGGTGCTATACAAATACTCATCTACAGGGCGTGGATTTGCTCTGCAAATGGGAAGCCCCTGGAATTTTCTGCTGTTCACTGTTGAAAGTACTTCTGTTGCTAAAATTTTTAAATGATTTAATGACACCATGATTTTTGAACAAATTTATATGAAAGAAGTAAAAGCTTTTCTTCGTGTACAATACACAAAAAAAAATTATTACCTGAATTTGAGCATTTCGGCAATAAAATTAAGTGGCATATATAATATTCCGGTACCTTACAAGGGGATAACGAGACAAATTTATAGATCTCATGAACTAAAAATTCTTATTTCGAAATTTCTGATGTGAATTGGAAATTTCGGATTCAAATTGGAGGTCAAACTTGCGACCCTTGTGTATTTCACAAAAGTAATTCACATGTGTTGACACAAGTTTCCACTTCTTCCAAGATTTTAGATTGCTAAATTGTTACAATTTTTTAAAAAAAATGAGTAATATTGTTTATCCCTTTCCGGCACAGTGTGACCGGGTCGGGATACCTAATTTTAATTCCAAACTTACAAACGGCACCAAGAATATTTTAATAAAATTTTGCATTAACAATGAAAGTGTAAAGTAGGGGTGCACAACCTTTTTCAGAGAAGGGCCACTTACAAAAATGTCTGAGTTATCGGGGGCCACATCAGTAACACGGAGAGAATTCTATTACGGGGAGGTGATCTGAGACTTACAATCAGATAAAAAATATGGTTTCAGAGGGGAGGGAGTTTTACTCCCTAGGTTCCCCTACCCAGTCAAAATGACCAATTCAGTTGGCAAGGATATATCAACAGTTTTACATTTGTATATATAACATAGATATAGCAAGGATTGTTTTTTAGGAGTGATAATATTCCTTGACTTTATTTGGGGGAGTAAATTTTGTTTTTTATAAGGGCTAAAAACCAAACATCGGCATGAAAGTGGCTAGTGCTGAAAAAAATACGAAGTTTAAGAACTAAGGGGAGAAGGAGCCGATCAACGAAATTTAAGATTTTTCTACGCTGATCAATAAAATTCGCGATTTTCCCACGCACAATCAAAAAACTTTGCGATTTTTACCAACAAAATTTGGGAGTTTTCCGAAGCCGACTAATAAGATTCGCTACCTTTCAACACCCGATCAACAAAATTAGCTTTTTTCCGTGCCCGATAGACGAATTTTTCGATTTTTCGGAGCCCGATCGAAAAACTCCTTTTTTTCCGTGCCGATAAACGAATTTGCAAGTTTTCAGCGCTCGATCAACGAAATTCACGATTCTTAACTGGCTCTGATGAAATTTACAATTTTTTCATGCAGCAAACTCGCGAAATTCGCGATTTTTTCTCGCGATAAACAGACGAAACACGCGATATTTCCGCAGCCGACCAACGAAATTTGAGATTTTCCCGCCCTAATCGACAAAATTCGCAATTTTTCCACTCATCGTCAACAAAACTGACGATTTTTCTGTGCCCGATCAACTAAATTTGCTATTATTTTTAGCTTAATCTGCAAAATTCAAGATTATCCGTGCCCGATAGACAAAGGTCGCGATTTCTTCATGGCCGACCGGCGAAATTTGCAACTCTTACGTGCCTGATCTACAAAATTCGCAAATTTTCCGAAGCCAATCGACAAATTTCAAGATTTTTCCGCGCCAGATCGACAAAATTCGCGATTTTTTCCTTGTCCGACTAACGAAATCTGCGATTTTTCGAAGCCCAATCAACAAAACACTCGAGTTATCCGTTCCCGATCGACGAAATTGGTGATTGTTATGCGCCCGATCAACGAAAATCGCGATTTTTAACTGACTGATGAAATTTGCAATTTTTTCCCGCGGTAAATTGACAAAATTCGCGTTTTTCTCTCGCGATAAACTGACAAAACTCATGTTTTTTCCGCTTTTGATCAGTGAAATTTTCAATTTTTCCGCACATCATCGACAACATTCGCGATTTTCCCGTGCCCGATCAACGAAATTCGCGATTTTTTCCGCGCCTTTTCGGCAAAATTCGCGATTTTTTGTGACCGGCCAACGAAATTCGCGATTTTTTGGAGCCCGATCGACGAATTTGCAATATTTCCGAACGTGATCGACGATATTTGTGATTTTTTCAAGCCTGATCGACAAAATTCACGATTCTTAAATGGTTGACGAATTTTTTTTCCCATGGCAAATTGACGAAATTCACGATTTTTCCCAGGGTAAACTGACGAAATTCACGATCTTTTCCTGTGAAATATGGATAAAAATTGCAAGTTTTTCCAGTTATAAATTGACGAAATTCGCGGGCCACACGCTAACCCATCGCGGGCCACATTTGGCCCGCGGGCCACAGGTTGTGCATCCCTAGTGTAAAGTAACAAGTTTTTAATCTCTAAAAAAGTCCTATGTAAATTCCGATGCCAGTTGATGATTTCATCATTTTTCAACAAAATTTTCCTGTGCCGGAAAGGGTTAAAATAGCTTAAATAAAACGAATATTATTATTCAAAAAGTGGTGACAATTTGATTAAATAAAACACGCAACTGATAACACTGGACACATATCGTCGGTACCATGCCAAACTATCCAATGTGAAAACAGTGGGCTACTTCGTTTAAATTCAGATTTGTTGACTGACATCGCTTTTTTGAAATAGTAAAATTCGGCTTATTTAACCTTATTTAATAACATATTAATTAATGCAAAAACAAGTGGAATTTTACGGTTCACAAAAGTGGTGCCAATCCAGAAATCTGAATTTTAAAAAAGTAGCCAACTGTTTGCACATTGGATAGTTTGATATGGTACCGACGATATGACATCCAGACATTCAGAAGTTTCAAGTGAGGTCTTTAGTTACGAAATTTCACATTTGTACGAGTAATACTAATAGGAGAATTTTTACTTTAGGCAGCCACGGAACGTCGGTCATTAAAAACTATATTATAGGAAAGTTCTAGTGTGAATGCAAAATTTCGGAATTAGGAAAAGGCCAAACTGCCAATCCTGCTGATTTTATGAATGAAACAGATATAATTTAGTGTTTATATTCATGTATTTTAGCATCATTCATTTGTTTATCTAATATTAGCAAATAAAATAATCAATAAAAATAGATCTATAAAGCTTGATTTGTCTCTTTATTTTGTTCAAGATTTTCTTAGTTAGTACTAATTTATTTCGGAATTTGAATTAAAATGTGTACGTTTTTGTATCTGACAGTTCTTTAGGGTCAACATTAATATACACATACGGTCGATAAATATGTAAACGCTTAATATTTTGCAATTACTTTAAATAAAAGAATTTTATCGTACAGGTACTATGGTTGAAACTAGTGAAGACTATTATCTATTGGCCTGATTTAAATTTTGTCTATACCTTTAAAATAAAATAAAAGTAATTGCACCTTTGCATTATCATTTCCCATATATTTCCTACTGATGTCTGTTTCTATAAATATAATGTTTAATATTGATGATTTATCGCTAATATTCTGCACATAGTTCTAAACGAATAATATAAGATAATGATATTAGGTAATAGAAATTACTAAGCTAATATTTTTCGTGATCTAAAGCAAAAATATCGTGTTAGTAACTATAAAATTTTTAAAAATTATATTTTGTTTATGGCAAACATTTACAATGACGTAACTTAATGCCGTACTCGTCATCAATACTAATATTTTTTTCTTATCTTAAAAAAATATTTAGAAAAGAACGAATTCAGAATCAGCAAAAGAAAATAGCAAAACTGCCAAGACCAACTATTTTTATATTCTATTCACAGCACTATTTTTATGAAACATTTTTATTGTGAATTTCTCTTGCATACTTTATTTAAATATATGTGAAAAATTATTGTTTAAAGAAATTGGTGCAAGATAGTATTAAAATAGTCACCGGTGGCAGCATTGAATGGGTAACGTTTCCGAAAGAAAATGACCGATTGGTGCACATTAAATTCCAACGTGTGTGTGTCTATTTCGGAATTATATTTGCTTCAGAGATTTCTTTTTTATTCTCCTACAAAAGGATTTTGTAAATGACGAAAAGGTTCTCTGTGACTCATAGGAAACTACAAAGTTTGTTCAATTTTTGTAAAAGTTTCTGGAAAACTGGAGAGATTTCCCTGTTATTTAAATTGAGATTTTTAGTATTATTTTACAGCGTAGTGATGTTAAAGAAATATTTTTTTCGTTTATGCACATAATTATTGTTTTAAAGGAAATTTCTAAGTTGTAACTAGTTGTTATGTGTATTTTTTTGCCTTGGACGATAATACAATTTCTTCCATACATTTCAACCGATATATAAATGAGTGAAGATGGTGAGTATGCGTTGCAAGGGTGGGTGTCTAAAATTTCTCGATACCACTGTTTTAAAGAAATATTCTTCATCTTATCTAATTCCACAATTTTACGGAATTTTTATTTTTTGTCTGTGTTAATTCTCAATTTTCTCATTTTTTTTCATCAAAATGTTTCTGTGAAGGAGAGAAATATTTATAAAAGCGAGGAAACTATGAAGTATATTGAAAATTTTTAAAAGAAATTTTTAAGTTGTAACAGGATATTGTGTGTATTTTTTGCCTTGTGCGAATCCATGCATTGCAATTTAGTTGAAGAAGCGTAAGGGTGGTCAAGAAGCTCGGGATATCACTATTTAAAAGAAATCTTCTTCGCCTTATCCATTTTCAAAATTTTCAGCGATTATTAAAAGAGGAGAAAGGGTCATTCCATATCAATTCAACAATTTTTTTATGGTTTGTAATCCGACCGACAGGGATTTGGGCGAAACTTGGTGTATATACTAATTCTATCATGATATGAATACATCAGAAATTTTTCCTTCCTAGACCTCATAGTTTGTGAGATATGGAGGGTCCAATTATTGGATTTTTCTCAAATGGCACATTTCTGAGTCTGTATTTTTAGACTGCAGTTCCATTTTCAAAAAATTGTTTCTCCGGATCTAAAATGCGAATCATCTTAAAAATATCACCGTAAGTACATAAAAAGATGCAGATTTTAATAAAAAAAATATTTAAAAAATTAATTTTAAATATTTAGGGTCAAAAACTTAAATCAAAGTTGAAAGTTGTGGTTATTTTTCCAAATTTTTGTGACTTTACGAAAAAGGCTCTACACAAAAAGGCAAATGAATTTTCCAATTTATTTTTGTTTTAAATAAAAGTTTACACTTTGGGCTTTCTACTTATGAAATAAAAATGATGTCTTTCTCATGGCTTATGTAAAAAATTGATTTATTTTGGGATGCTGTACCTATCAAGAGATGAAAATCTTTAACTTTGCTTACGGTACCTAAATAATTGCTGCGCATTTTAAATTTAAATTTATTAATCAATTTGATTTATTTTCTAAAATGAAACCTTAAAATCAGACTGATTTATTTGTTTTTATAACAATAGAAAATTTGTATAGTATTGGTACTTATCACACATTATCTGAAATTGTGTTGTTCTCAATCTTATCGCATATGTTTGTCACATAAATGTACATCTATCATTGGATGCAGTGGTATAGTATTTCTATAAATACTTTCACAATGGTAGTATGTAAAGAATATGTACAATATTTAATGGAGGGGCGGGGGGGTGAATATTGAAATAATAGATTATTTTCTCGTTTTACAGAAAAAACAAAGCAAAAACTTTACTTTGTAAATAAAATAAAAGAAGCACTTATATTAAATAAATTCAACAAGTTATAAGAACCACAGTAATTATATAGGTACCACAGTTTAAATTAGACATGATAGAGATATTTTTTTTATTTTGCCCTGTTTTGCGAAACTGCACCAATCAAGAAAAAAAAATCTGCCTAATTTTAGCTGCGGTACCTAAATAATTACTGTGGTTCCTATGACTTGTTGAATATATTATTCAATGTTTCTTTCTTCCTTAATTTTGCAAAGTAAAGTTTTTGCTTTGTTTTTTTCTTCTCAGTTAAAGGGGGGAAAAGTCTGTGACTGCAGTCTATCCTCCCTCCATTAAATTTTGTACATAATCCTTATGTTTCCTTTATTTATTCATTCTTATATTTTCTGTTATTATAAGTAGTTTTTTAAATTAAAACAATCCCTTAATATTGTTTTTACAATATAACTGTAAACAAAAAATATTTTGTTGGTATAGAATAAGAAAATCAATAATGACTTTTTACCAATCACATTTCCAATATGTTTTTTTCTGTGTGTGTATGTGTGTTTGAATAAAAATACTTTATTTGTATTTAACATTTTTTTAAACTTTCTATCTTATTATCTTGGATAATTTTAATCATTTTAAATATGTTTTTTATAGTTTAAAAACATTATATTTAACAAAGCCTTATTCGTTTCTACAGGATGAAACATTTTTCTACACCTGTCTTGTATAAACAAATTCTGACAAAGGCAGGATAAATTTTTTTAGTAAAGGCAGGTGTTTTAGAATTTCTTAATTGAATTATTAATAGTCTGCTGTTTCTCATAATAGAAGGGTGATCTATTTTCCCTTGTGCTGCAAAAGAAAATAATAGATGAATTTGAAGTAACTAATTATGCTGCAAGACCGCCATGACAACTTCTGAGAGAAATAAGAATCTTGTCTATGCCAGAAATAAGAAAAGGTAAAGTCACAGCCACATCTCCAGAAACAATTGAACTAATTGAAAAAGTTTTATAATTGTAATGAATATTGAAGAATCATGGCTGGAAAAAAATGTAGTTAGTATTGGTAAGAATGTACTATGCACAAAAGCGATTGATATTATGTATATCTACATGAGTTGTATTCTCTTTTTAAACTGGAATTTCTAAAAAAAAAAACTTGAAATTGCACAATTCAAGAAAAAAAAATCTCTAATATGTCCAATTTAAACTGTGGTACCTATATAATTACTGTGGTTCCTATGTCTTGTTGAATTTATTTAATATAAGTGCTTCTTTTTTTTATTATTTACAAAGTAAAGTTTTTTCTTTGTTTTTTTATGAGTAAAATGAGAAAAAAATCTATGATTTCAATATGCACACCCCCTCCATTAAATATTGTACATATACGTTACATAGTACCATTGTGAATGTATTTATAGAAATACTGTACTCCTGAATCCAATGATATATGTACATTTATGTGACAAACATATGCGATAAGATTGAGAACAACGCAATTTCAGATAATGTGTTATATGTACCAATACTATACAAATTTTCTACTGTTATAAAAATAAATAAATCAGTCTGATTTTAAGGGTTCATTTTAGAAAATAAATCAAAATGATTAATAAATTTAAATTTAAAATGTGCAGCAATTATTTAGGTACCATAAGCAAAGTTAAAGATTTTTATCTCTTGATAGGTACAGCATCCCAAAATAAGTCAAAATTTTTGCGTAAGCCGTGAGAAAGACATCATTTTTATTTCATAAATAGAAAGCCCAAAGTGTAAACTTTTATTTAAAACAAAAAGAAATTCGAAAATTAATTTGCCTTTTTGTGGCCTATCTACCTTTTTCGTAAAGTCACAAAAATTTGGAAAAATAACCATAACATTCAACATTGGTTTAATTTTTTTGCCCTAAATATTTAAAATTAATTTTTTAAATATTTTTTTATTAAAATCTGCATCTTTTTATGTACTTACGGCAGTGGTGGAAAATTGGCGCAGAGGTGGAGCCTATTGACACCAACAAATTATAGTAATATTTTGCCTCTTATTTAATGATCAAATTTCTGAGTTTTTATTAAACTGAATAATACCATAAAAATTTAGTGGTGTCAATAGGCTCCGCCTCTGCGCCAATTTTCCACCACTGACTTATGATGATATTTTTAAATTAATTCGCATTTTAGATCCAGAGAAACAATTTTTTGAAAATGGAACTGCAGTCTAAAAATGCAGACTCAGAAATGTGCGATTTGAGAAAAATCCAAAAATTGGACCCCCCCCCCCCCCATATCTCACAAACTATGAGGTCTAGGAAGGAAAATTGCCTGATGTATTCATATCATGATAGAATTAGTATATACACCGAGTTTCATTCAAATCCCTGTTGGTCGGGTTACAAGGTCTGGTTGAATAGACATGGAATGACTCGAAAATGATTTTACAAAAGTTTAATAAAATATTATCTAAGGACTTATTCGAAAATAAACAATCTTCAGCAGATATTCAGTTTTAAAGTTTGCTCTCAGATATATTAGAATTATATATCTTTTAAAATCTGTTTAACCGTTTATTCTAAATATTTATGTGATTTCGGTAAACATGAGCAAATAATATTATTCACTTCAGAAAAAGTTTGCGATATATCCATTATGGATTTCAGCATTTTCTGTATATTAGAAAGGACGAAACATCAGTTTGGATGAAGCAATCATTTACTCAAGTTCAATAAATGAAGCTGTTTCATGTAGGCAGTTATAAGTGATAGCAGCAATGTATTTGATCAAAAGTTGTACGCAGGTGTTGATGCTAAGTAAGGGGATTAAGTTAAGTTAGCAGTTTTGAAGTTACTTAGATGGATGAATTGTTACTATTTTTTTGATCTGTAGTATTTGTTTAAAATAGCTTCAATAAAATGAATATTACTCTTCAAAAAGTAATTAAAATTTGATTAATCATAAACCCCTTCGCGACGGGAGCCTTTTACGAAATGTTTATTATTTTGCTACCGGTTTTAAAAAACAGAAGTTTGTGCCTATTCAAATCGGGAAAATGCTCGGATTAAATAAGGCAAATTTTACAGTAAAATTTTACTGGTGAGGATAAACGAGGATCCTTAGGCCTATTTCCGGCACACGTATACGTGTCGCTCGTCCCCAAGGGGTTAACACTAGAACGGCGGGAAAATCTTACCTACTGGAACGGCGGGAAGGGGTCATTTTGACCCTTTGATGAAAATACTGAAATAACAACGCTAAAACAATTTTAAATGTCATACATTGGCAAAAATATGTAACTTCCGTGTATTTTATAATTTATATTTAATATTGCTCGATAATTTATTGAATTTTAGAAGTACTGTATATGTAACGCCTACATGACGATTAATTGGATCATACTACAACTACTCAAAAAACTCATTAATTTGATATAAAAATCGATTTAAAATTAATGTTTTCACAAATTAAAACTAACGGTAACTAAAATAAAACACAATTTATAAAATAATATATATATATATATTTTTTTCATCTAACTTATTCGCCGAATGATTCACTCTCTAAATCCATAAATGAGAAATTTGTTCTGTTGTTTCCGTTATTTCATTATAAGTGTAGCTGAATGGTTAATATGTTAAGCATTCTGTTTCAATTTTATTTAATGCTTATAATACTCCAAATTGTGCACACGTATTAGGAATTAATTCAGTTGTAACAAAAAAATAACAATTTTTTCAGTACATTTTCTGCACACAACTTTGAAGCATGGTGCGCAAAATTCTTGAGATATATTTCCATTGCATGTCTGTACTTGACATTTTTTCTCTTCATATCTATTTTATTTTCGTGTTTTTTTTCTAAAGACTCAGAAAAGATCTTTGGGAGTTTTGAAACCATAAGATCCATTCTGAACACATCCCCTAAATTTAATAGAAAATCTCTTCTACTGATAGGCTTGCCTGTTACACTTTTATAAATTATCCAGGTGTTTAAAGCTGCATGATCCAAAATAGTGAAAAAGATATGTATAGGCCATCGTCTAGAAACCGATTTAACGGAGTATTTTCGGCACATCTGATCATGAATATCCACACCATACTTCGTTGCGTTGTAATATTTTATTGAAACGGGCAACTTCTTGAGACCGTCTTCAGTTTTTATAGTAGAATGTAATGAGCTCAGTAGAAAAACACCTTTTTTTTCTTTTGACTTGATAGATGGTAAGTGTCATATTATCACATTCCACTATCTTCGATGAATAAAGAGTACTGCGCATATGTTTCAATGATATAGGAATTTCTCTTCTGTTCTTTTTCATTGTGCAACCAAACTTGTATTTTTAGCTTTTAACATTTCTGCTAATTTGATGCTAGTAAAATAGCTATCTGTCGTAATATTCTTCCCTTCGTTTAGATGGGGATCTGTTAATTTCATGACAACATTTTCCGATAAACGTAGTTAAGGATTGTCTGTTTCAACTTTTTCTAGATAAATAAATTCATTCAAGAGGTATTTAGTATCAATGTCAACAGATCACCAAAATTTTATTCCAAATTTATCCGATTTATTTGGCATATATTGCGTAAATTTATATCTATCCTGAGATGGGAACAATTGTTCATCAACTGTAATATTTTGTCCTGGAAGGTAGCATGTTTTGCAATTTTCAATAAATTTATTCCACATTTCAGATGCAAGAGCAAATTTATCAGTCTGTAGACTGCTAGATCTCGTTGTCTTTTCACCAAACCTAAAAAATATTTTTCTTTCTTTGAATCTATCTCTTGAGATAGTTTCTTTGCAAAATAGTATTTCTCATGCCTTGGACGACAATGAATAAAAATCTAAACCCTTTTTTTATTGCTCCCCGAACATATAGTATGACAACAAAAGCAGCTTCGAGTACAAAGAGTATTTTTCTAAAAGGGTCAAAATGACCCCCGTCCGCCGTTCTAGGAATACAAGTCAATATTTCAAAAACTAACAAATCTAGAAAGCTGAATTTTTCTTCAGAAATATATGTTATATATTTAGGAAAAGTGAAAAAATTTCAAATGATTTGGCCCAAGCAAACAAAAGTAATCAACGGGCGAAAGTACTCAGGTGTCAAAATGACCCCTGCAGCCGTTCTAGTGTTAAAGCCAGTTGGCAAGAAAACTTGCCAAGAAAAGCGAACAAATTTTTTAAATTTAAATACCAGTATTTCAGTTTGTAAATTTTCATAATATTTAATCTCGGATTTTGGCGATTAAATAAATCAATATTACGAAGTGACAAAAACTGGTGTCGAAGAATTAAAAGAAGTGTAAAGTTGGGTCTCGTTAATGGGTTAAAGAAAACACTATTAGTGGTACTCAAAGCATAAGTTACCGCAAATGAGTTAACGCTTTAATTAATAATTCAAACGATAAAGATAATGGATTTTTTTTGGCCGACGTTTCGGGGTGTTACGGTAGATGAATTTTTAAAAAATATTTTTAACCCCATCAAGATTTTGTCACTACCGACTTCCAGTCCAGACTTGATATTTATGCGACTATCATTTAACCCCTTAATTCTCGCTCCCGTCATATTCACGGGCTGCGTCTTTCACTCAGATTGTTTGGTTCCCACCAGTTTTATAAAATAGTGAAATTGGCTGTATTTTAGTATCGTTTTTACTGTCATTAAATAAGGTGAATATTTCTTTTTCATAAAAATGGTGCCAATAAGCAATTTGAATTTTTTAACCGTAATTTAATTCGAGCGTGAAGGGGTTAAGGCATGTGTTTATAAAAGTGTATTTGTTTTACGGGGAGCCGGAGTTATGCTGTTGATGTCTTAAAATTATTCGATTTAGCTTCGGATTTAGTTTTTCCCGTGGACCTTTTTTGATCGGGCCAGCTGGCACCTTTACGTTCTAGTGTTGAAAGGGAAGGGAGTTCGATGAGGCCCGAGAACGGAGTTATGAAAAAAGAAGAGGCGACATATATTACAGAGTCAACCAGTTGCAAGTGGAGTAACTGAAGAGTTTGCCACAAGATGGCGGCTAATATATTTTTTATCGGATCTACAATTTCCGATTACCACAAAAACAAACTTCCACCAGTAAAATTTGAATGGGAAATTCCACCTTATTTCAGCGGCCTATTCCTGCTCACTTTCTCTCCCAAATATCATAAAAATAATGTCTATTCCTTTTTACTGGTGGAAGTAGGTTCGGGTGTTATAATCTCTTTCACTGGCACTGACAGGATATATATTTTGCTGTCATACTATGGCGGAAACGTAGGGTCTGGCTACCACCGAATTAAACTTCCACCAGTAAAAATAAGTATCTCCTTTTGGCCATTATAATGACTCAAATTCTGCATTGATAAGGCGTTTAAATAAGGAGAACAATTCTGTTGAATTTTACTGGTGTAAGCTTTCGCTGATGGTAATGATCAACTGCCAAACCGGTTGCAGTTCAAGGTTCATCATTTTGAGGATATGTCAATTCCTCTATATTAATAGTTCCATGGGCCCGAGGTGGTCTTATCCGTGGCAGTCTCGTGCGGTAAAACTGACTTAAGCTCCAAAGTCAACAATTACCATCGCCAAAGTTTTCTAGAAATGGTTCTGTTTTTCACATATCATCACATCTGGTAAGTTTATTTTTGTTTATGAGATCAAATTATTGCGATTATGTTGTAATTTTTTATAAACGATGTTTGCCAGCAGCTCAGTGACATATTTCTCTATCATATAAGCATAGCTGCCAACTTGTACGGATTTTTCATACCACAAAAATTTTATAGTGAACTTTAACTAATTGAATCGCGGAAATTCAAGCAAATTCAACGTTTAAATAAGTCAAAATTTTCTATAAAATTTTAGTGGTAAGAAACATCCGTACAAGTTGGCAGCTAGGTATAAGCCTGAAAATGGTGGAGATTTTCGTCAGCCAACCACCATAGTAATTTTTTCTTTAGAAATTTATTCATTTTACTTCGGAGTTTAAACACGTCATGAAATTATGTTTAAAATGATACATTTGATTCATTCAGCAATTTTAAATATCTGGTAAACCAGCTTTGCAACCGAATCATTTTCAAACAAGAATTTTGTAAATTTCGGTTTATTTTGGAGGAGGAAAAATAACTTGAATCTTTGAAATGGCAAACACCTAGTTTTGTACTTTACTCATCGATATCAATCTCAATCGACTGCATAATTAAAAATGTGATTTTAATGAGAAACCATTTCTTGAAACTATCTCAAATAATTGAAAATTAGGTATCATGAATTATTGTCAATAAACATTGTCTCAATTATTCGAGAAAAATGTATTTTGTCCTATAAATTTTTAAAATTATATTACAAATGAATAACTACTAGCACCATAATTTTTAATGCATGTTATTACATAAATATTTAAAATTAAAAAAACTAAAATTGAATAAAGATAAGAATTTTTTAGAATATTATTTTTCTTTTATCGTGAATAAAACGCCGGTTGTAGTATAATTAAATATTGATTATTATTAAATATTGACCGGTTTTAATAAACATTGTTTATGTTTATAACTGTACATCATCACTGGAGCCAAATGTTTGACGACCTCTGTTAAATATTATATCTGTATCCTTAGAATGAACCTAAATATATTTATTGATGCATCTACAAAAACGTTTGCATAGAAAAACACAAAACCTGTATCCAATGCATTCAACTTTACTTACAAAATATAAATTTTGCAAGAATATACACATTTAGCTACAGACTTCTGAATAAATTAAAACTAAGCTACATATCCGTGAAATTTCGTGTAAACATATTAACACATTCCCGATGAGAAATGTTTATGAAATTTCAATTTTAAAAGTGTAGAATCTCATCCCTGTTTGAAAGTATTTTTTAAATTGGTGTTCTAGACAGGGTTACCAAGTTTATGCTTCGGTAAATATCTTTCAATGTACGAATTGAATATAAAATGTTTTACAATCTAAAAAGAGTATATGGACAAAATGATATAAATGCGTTTTGTGTCAGGTAGAAGCCACGCCCTTAGTCAATGATGAGTTTTGAATGAAAACGAGAATTCTCGTTTTCCTTCGTGAATGTGTTAAGAGGGCCAGTTTTAAAAATGCACATTTGCAATATTTAGGTTAAAGGACAGTGAAATATTCCTATAAGCATTGCTAACAAAGGGAGTGTATATTTCTAGTCATAAACATAACTAGAGTAATTACAGGAATTTCCTTTTATGCAATTTGTATTTAACTCCTCTGAAAAATTTTGCTCTTTTAGAGATATGATGTTCGAAAAAACAAATATTTTCAAGATTTCATGGTAGTATGACCCCTTAATTAATTCGTTTCTCTAAAACTAACTAAAATTGTGAATGTTAATATGGCATTACAGAAGATATGTTGAAATATTTATTCTATAACTTTCTGAATGATTCAGTAAATATATTTTTAAATCTTTTCTTCTAAGAAAAACGTTTCTTTTTCTTATTAAATATCACATATTAAAATATTGAGGCATGGTTGGAAGAAGTTATCTGGATTTTATTTATTTATTTATTATTATTTTTTTTTTTTTTTACAAAACGCGTACATAATTGATCTGTAACCATAGCGATATACACAGAAATAATTAAAAATAAAATTATTCCACTGAATAAAATTATGTATACATAAGATTTAAAAAAAAATACAAACTACATCTATTTGAGGCGCGAAAAAATTTTCTTTATAAACAAAGTGTTTGTTTTTAATCTAAACTAAAAATTAAACCTGTGCCTTTACGATTCAAGAAAGATCTTGCCTTTCTACTTGACTCTAGGCCCTGAGGTGTTATACAACGCATGTCTTACTCAGGTGATCAACCAAACTCGAGACCCATAGTGTTTAATTCCCACGAAAGCTTGGTAATCATTTTATCGACCCTGAAATGAGGAATGGTTGAATGAATGTTGCCCAGCCGGGAGTGGAACTAGCAGTCTGTAGCGCAGAAGACTCACGTGAAGACTCACTACACTACCGGGGTTCGCTTGATTTTAACCCTTTGGAATCCGGCGTCTCTTACACAAATTTTATTCTGGCAACACCACCTTTTTAAAAGAAGTTTTCTCAGGACAAAATGCTAGAATTAAGTAAGGCAATTTTTATTTTCATTTATCACTGGTGCCGAAAACAAATTTTGAAAAGAAAGATGATGTCGTCGCAGCGGCGACAACGGAGTGCAAAGGGATAATCATCATGCTAAATCTGCTGTGATCGTACAGTCAAATTGTCCTTTGTGCTATTAAAAGATTTTTTATGATTTTCTTCTATTTCGATTATGATACTCTGACAAAAACCACTGAGGCAGGATACTAGGCAGAAAATGTCGGATTCAAATTTCGGTTCTCTTGGATATTCTTAATGTTTGGTTCCATAGTAAGGGCTCCCACTTGGTACAGTCGTGGGAAAAAAAAGTAAACACCCCCAACTAACTCCTCAACAAATTATCGTAGACGAAAGTTACTGGTACCGGACGATTGGAAATAAAGTCTATTTTTAAATGGTGTGTATAAAATTTGCTTAGGGGGCCATATACATATTAAAACGAATCCAAACTACATACTTTTCAATGGCAGTACCCAAATTTAACGAAATATTTCAAATCTTCGGTTCAAAATATGCCTAGAAACCAAATTTCAAGTCATTCGAATGATAAGGTTTTGAATTATAGACATTCAAAATTTAGTACTTGCAATGTTAAATTACATTTTCATATTTTTATTTATATCTCCTGAAATTATGCTCCTAATGAGCTAATTTTTTGTGTAGCAATAATACTAATATACCCAAACATAAATACGTTGAACTTGCAATTTTTATAATTTTATGATATGAATTATGAATTATGAAATTAATATTCGAAAAAATTATGAATTGCAACCTACAATTATTTTGATGGAATTAGATTTATTAAGTGTTGCTTTATGGAAATCCAAAATTTCACGTTTTTCTTCCAAGTAGTTTTCAAATTATGCTTAAAAAACGGCAAAATGATGGTTTAAGGGGCCGTCTATGATAGAAATGAGTAAATTTTTGAAATGTATTCTGCTATCCTGTAAACAAACAGGTTTCATTGACGCTTAAAAGTGCCTTGATCAAGAAGGCGGCTCTCTCGGTAAACAATCGAGTTCGGAACTCCAATTTGGATACAGCCCTTAAAATACGCTCGTTTTAAAATAATTAATTTCTCGGAAACTTATGGCACGAATTGCATAAAAATTTGTTTATAGGCTAATTGAAAGGTGTAGAGTTCAGTTATGCTGTCAGAATTGTGTACTGCTATTGAAAAAAACAAAGTTATGGTTCGTTTTAATATGTAGATGGCCCTTAAACAATTTTTATATACATCATTTAAAAGTACACTTTATTTCCAATCGTTCGGTACCAGTAACTTTCTTCTACGATAATTTGTTGAGAAGTTAGTAGGGGAGTTTACTTTTTTTTTCCACGACTGTACATTTATTAAATAACACTTACCAAGAACAACACCACCAAAAACCTTTGTTGATTTGTACGGCAAATTTTTGTAGATTTTCCGGAAATTGTGCTAACCCGGAAGGTTATTCTTGTTGCAAATGTTGTAAAAACCTGTGATGAAAATATTTCTTAATAAACATTGTGCTCCTGAAATAGAAATGTGTGATACCTGAATTGAAAACATCCGTCTACTTAGACTTTATGTGAAGAAGATGGGAGTAACGACAATAGCGGCCAACAAAAAAAAAAAATCTGTCAAAAAATTTATGCTGGTTGTTGAACACATAGTATTTGCTAAAGATTTACTTATGAATATATTAGTCTTTAGCAAATATTGCATTCTGTTTTCAAATCTGCTTTATGAATATTTATCTTAAAATCAGTTTAAAGGAATATTCTATTTATTAGACTTTTCTATTGGACTTTTTTGTTATTTATTTAGTAAAAATGAGCAAATAACATAACTTACACCGAAAAAATTTTGAGACAAATACAGAATGCCATTAAGAAGATCTCTTTATACCCAGCATTAAACAACTTGAGTTCAAGTTCTAGAAATAAGTTTGTCTTAAAAGGACGGCTTCAAGAAATGGTAAAATTGCGTTAAACTCTTTTAACCCCTTAACGCTCGAATTAAATTACGGTTTAAAAATTCAAATTTCTTATTGGCACCACTTTTATAAAAAAGAAATATTCACCTTATTTAATGACATGTAAAACGATACTAAAATATAGCCAGTTTCACTATTTTATAAAACTGGTGGGAATCAAACAATCTGAGTAAAAGACAGAGCCCGTGAATATGACGCGAGCAAGATTTAAGGCACCGCCCCCTGAATACTAGGCCTGAGCGCTCACACAAAAATGGCGGCTGCCGAAGGCGGATTTTTTTTAGCATAGGTACGGTCCCTTAAATGTGAACACCAGTATTTTATAAAAGATTTCTTTACCTTGTTTATTCTCAGAAAAATTAAGCGGAAAAAACTTCATAAAATTATTGGTAGGAATATTTAAGGGACCGTACACACGCTGAAAAAAATCCGCCTTCGGCAGCCGCCATCTTTGGTCCAGCGCTCAGGCCTAGTATTCAGGGGGCGGTGCTTAAGGGTTAAGATGATCAGCGATGCTAATTGAGGAAAGAAGGTTCCCAGTTTGACCCTCCATATTTACTTACAAAATAAGAATTTGTACCAGAAATTAAAAAAAATAGTATGTGTTGCTTTATTTTATGACAGAACGGTTGTAATTACACAAAATAAAGATTAGTTTTTAAACCTTTGAGGGGCCAGCAATTGCAATTATGTAATGCAGAATATTCACCTGAAGTTTGTGGCTATATAAAATAAAGATTCTTCTTTAATGACAGAATTTTTGAGATTTGACATTTTGACTACGGGATAGGACTGGCGACAATTTTTATATCCATTCGTACCACGATTAAGAAAAATAAATTATTTGTGGTAGATTTCTAGTGAAACAATCATAGTATAAATTTATTGTTTCCAAAACTGGTGTGAAACTAATAAAGAAGAAGTTTCTGTGGCGACATATAACCCAGCCCCGTAATCAAATGTTTATTAAGGTGAAAAATACTATTAAAATTTATTGGTGAAAATCAGCCATACGTAGCGCAGTGCTTTCATCCCTGAAACACGGATCTTAGCCTAGTTAGCAGTTTTTCCATTTTGACCTCCAATTTTAGTTAGAAAATTCGGAAGAAAATGTAGAAAGTGTTTTCAGATTTATTTAAGGACAGTCTTTTCAGGATTGATTGAAGTATCAATTCTTTTTCAGAAATTTCCGTTGTGAAGTCGCAATTACAGAATAAAAATGGAGGCCAAAATGGCAACCCTGCTATTTAGCAATTATACAGGGCCACCATGGGCGACTACCACAGGCGGTTAGCACCACTATTTTTCTAATAGAAATTTTGATGTACAGTCGAACCCCGTTAATACACGAATCAAGGGACCTATCAAAATTCGCGTATTAACCGAAGGTCGCGAATTTTCGTCCAGTGGTCTATCTAATAACAATGTATACGGATAAATCACACCTTTTTGACGATTTTTAGCGTTTTCAGACATAAAATGATATTTCATTTGTTTTAATCATTATTTGCTTATTAAGCAGGAACGTTTGAAAGATGGAAATTCAAATAAGTGTTATTGTTAAAGGTAAGAATCCAATAAGTTTTTTGAAATTCATATTTATTATGTATGACCCATAAAATGGAACAAAACGAACACAAAAATTTCTGCTAACCATGTTAACTAAAACTAATGTTAACAAAATTAAAATCCTTGTTAGCTGTACAGAACAAATAGGGAACGGTGTTGATAATAATAAAAAATCAATATTTAAAACAAAAATTAAAATTTAATAAAGTCAATAATGACATAAAAATTACATTTTGGCAAAATAGCTACAGGATTTGTCCAGGAAATAATGAGACTGATTCCATAAAATTAGTTTATTGGAAGATAAATTTACAGACACTTAATATTCTTCAAAATAGCCTCCTCCTGCATTAATACACCGTTGCCAATCACTCTGCTACCTATTTATGTCTGCCTGGAAGTCTTCAACTGGAATGCTGTTCAGAAGTTGGTCTACTTTATTTGCAAGTTCTTCAGATTGTGAAAACGATGATATTTTAAGCTGGGTTTTTACCGACGGAATAGAAAAAAGGCTGGCGGTGAAAGATCCGGGCTATACGACGATTAGGGCATATCGTTGCGACGCTGTGTTTGCCATGAATTAAGTCATTTTGAAGCTTGCACAAATTTTCTGCATTTGAAGCTCTTCCCTGACGATTTGATGCACAATCGATTTTGTAAGTCCCAACATCTCCGCAATCATTCAAACACTCATCCGACGATCAGAACACAAAAGCGCTTTAATTTTATTCACATTGTCTGAAGTTTGAGAACTTGATGGATGCTCAGCGTGCTGTTCTTCATCGACGTCCTCTCTTCCGTCTTCCAAGGACTTGTGCCACCTAAACACTTGGGACTTGGACAAAGAATCCTTCCCGTAGGCTTCTTGTAACATGGCAAGCGTCTCAGTCGCCGATTTGTTTAACTTTACAGAAAATTTTATGGCGTATCGCTACTACACACTCCGCTGAAAATGAAAACCTAACGCCACTTTCAAACACTTGTCTCCGTACGCTGCACGAGAACAAGGCGTCCTCCGTTCTGCTATACTCTGTAGCTTATAGGACGGTCATTAGTTTACCCCCATAACCTGTTTCTCCTTTCATAGCCAGTGTTTTCTTGAGTGTCATTTTGTAAAAAAGTCCAAAATCGTCCATGTTGTAAATATAGCGGCTTGAGTAGTTCTTTACGTAGCGAGCTTTAAATCGATCCATTCATTTGATCCATCCATCCATCCTATTTTTGCAGCGACTTCAGACGCTTTATCTTGGATAAGAAGGCTGCTTATTGGAATATTCGTAGAGGGGGCTTGACAAACCACCCATGGATCCCTTCTTCACATGTTCTCAAACTTGGTGGTTTTTATTTTCTTGATCTTTGTCCCCTCAACAACAGCTTGTTTAACGAGGGCATCCCTCTTCTTTAACAAAGTTCTTAAAGTTGGCTCCGATAAGCCTCTTTCTTTGGTGAACGTAGACTTATTCGAGACATCCTGGGTATCGTACTGATTTATAATTTGTAACTTCTCTGTGATGGAGAGAGATGTTTTGCTTCTTCCGTCATGGCATAGACTAGGTTATAATTTTAAAAGCACATGTGAATACTGTAGGCTAGGTTCTATCGAAAGTGACAAGCGACACTCTTCCTTTGTAAGATATTACAGCACGGACCATCCAGCAAATGGGAAGACACACGTGTTTAATCTGCGATTGCAGCGCTTTCTATCGGTTCGCCACAGCTGTAAGTTAGGAGGTGACGTCACATAGTTTCTAATTCGTGATGGGAAAAAGTTCGCTTTTTTCCTCTTATCGGAGGAGACCTCTTCAGGCTCTTCTTGGTTAGGGGAAAAACATTATTTTACAGTGCGCTCGTTAGCAGTAAAAATAATTTTCTTTCTTCCTGGCCTGTTTGATTATACGAAGTAATCGAGGCCGGAAAATAATTCTCCTTTTCCCGGGAGAAGTTGAAATTGATATATTTAGTAAAGCGATTCATCGTTGCATTAAATTTTGACATAAAAAAAGCATTCATAGTTTAAAGAATTGTTGTATAAAATGCTTGGGAAAATATTCCCTCTAAAACATCGTCTGTTTCGAACCAAGTGCATTCGCGTATTAAACGTAGGTTTTTCTTGCTATGTACTGATAAAATTTCGCGTATTAAACGGGTTCGCGTATTAAACGGGTTCGTGTATTAACCGTTCGCGTATTAAGCGGGGTTTTTTCACATGCATAAGATAGGCGTATTTCAAGGGACCAAAGAAAATTCGCATATCAAGCGGTTTCGCGTATTAAGCAGGGCGCGTATTAACGGGGTTCGACTGTATATTTCTCTTGAAAATTTTGTCAAAGTGTATGTTAAGGATTTCTGCTTTGAGAAAGTGCTGCGATTTAGAATTTAAAAATAGTCACCTATGGCAGCCCTCTTATAGGACAAGATAAGAACAATACTTCATAACTTCTAAGCTCCCAAACAACTCTTTCAGAAAACTGCTCTCCTTTCATGTAAATATTTATAGCATTTCTTGTAGTACAGATGCTGAACTCATAAATCTTCCGTGATGCTCATCGAATTACAGACGAATTCTCTGTCTACAGTTTAATAAAACATTTGTTTCAGACTTATTTAACCCCTTAATTTTCGCTCCCGTGATATTCACGGGCTGTGTCTTTTATTCAGAATGTTCGATTCTCACTAGTTTTAAAATAGTGTAATTGGCTTTATTATGGTATCACTTTACCTGTCATTAAACAATGTGAATATTTCGTCTTTAAAAAAGTCGTGCCAATAAGCAATTTGAATTTTTAACCGTAATATAATCCGCCCGTTAAGGGGTTAAGAATATGTAAATCTTTAGCAATTATCATACACTATATGGCCAAAGGTGACCGGCCACTTGCGATTTTATACGTTTTGTTAAATAGCTAGAAAAATACACGAGGAATTAAGGAAATCTTTAGCAATTATTATAGTCAGTTTAAAATTTTGCTTTTAGATATTTTAGGAATATTTATCCATTAAAATTAGTTTAGCCGGTTATTGTAAATATTAAAGTTAACTCCTGTGAACTTAAGCAAATAATGAAATTCACACTTGAAAAGTTTTGAGACAAATATTTCGTTTGTTTGAGCTTGCTTAAGGCGATGCGGTGCGTCTTGGTTTGAGATTTGTGAAGTTCAAGAAATAAGGTTGTCTTAACCCTGTCAGAGGCAAGGCATTTCTGCTCCAAAAATGTTCAGATAATTAATTCACACCGTAATTTGCGAACAAAATTATTTGAAAATAATCAAAAGCTTTTCTTCGCGAATATTAATAGATCGAAATTGTAATAAAAAATTACTGGTGCCATTGGGCAGTTTCGGCATTAAAATTAAGCGCTTGCAGGCTGCAAACGGCGCCCCTGAAAGGGTTAACTAAACAGCCCTAAAAATGGCAACGCTACTTGAGAAAAACTTTGTTATCCCTCTGAAAGGTGGCGGTATGTTTATAAAACCGCAATATGGTCCATATGACTATTCGACACTGTACAACAAACACCTTTCATTGTTCGCTATGCCTCCAGTTATTTTCGCAATACCACCATTCGTAGACACCCTAACGCCCCCAACTTTAGGAAGAGGGTTCTTTACCTTTCTATTAAATTTTATTAAATACTAGCTGACCCGCCCGGCATTGCCCGGGGCATGTTATAATAACCTTAAACAGAACTCAAGTTCTCAAGCTTGTATGATTTTTTTTTCAGATCTTTTAAATGATACTCGTTTCGGAGGCCCCAGTGCCTTCCGCAGCTTCTAGCGTGTTCCAAACAAATCTCTTTCCGAACGAACTTGGGTCTTCGCCACCTAAGGCATGTACCGGTATTGCTTCGAACGTGCCGGAGATAATCGAAAACTAAGTTGAGCGAGACAAACATCGTATTTACCAAGCCCAAGGAACCCGAAAAAAGAATTCGTCATTAATGTTCGAAAATTTCGGTAACTGAAAACTAAGATAAATTTTCATAATACAGAAAGTAGCTGAATTGTAATCTAAGTTGAATGTACTAAATACCGTTGAAATTGGACCCTTAGAACTCGAATAAAGAATGCGTCCCCAAGCAGTGGAAATTGCCCCCCCCCCCTCCTTCTGCAAATTTAATAAATTACTTTTAACATTAACAGGAAATTTAATAAACGGATGAAATCATCTAAAGTTACCTTCATAGTAAAGTGATTTTTTTATTTACGGCTTTAGTGACTAAACGTAAGTTATTGCGGAAAATGAGATAAATATTCTAGCAGGGCCCTGACATGAAAACATTTAAAAGTTCTCAGTTCTTTGCACTTTATATCTTCAATTAGTCAAAATTAAGCATAGGGTATAAATTTATCATTAGGATGAAATTTGAATGAAATGTTCAAAAACTGGGTAGGGGGATAGCTTAAAACAGGACCCTAGGGTCCCAGTAAACATATGAAGGGTGTTGGCACGGAGAGAGGAGTCGAAGACTCAACTTTAGAATTTTAATTTGGAACTGAGAATGCGAGAATATTAGGGCGTGAAAAATACATGTTGCACAAAAAGTTCAAGGGGACCCGGATCGTGCACTACGGAATCCTAGGATTCCCCAAGATTTTAACTGGAATCTAGGAACGGGAGAATATTTAAATCAAAAAAAAGATTCTGAAAATGAAGATCGAATTAAGAAGGGGCAATTTTTTAACAATTTATGGTGCAAAAACGTCAAGAGGTCTAAAGGGGCCAGGGCCTTAGATGGTATGTAGTTGGGTATGAAGATACTGTTCAGTGATTTTTAAAGTAATCAGAGGACGCTAAAACTATGTTCAAGAAAATTGCAAGCAATTCGGATCATTTTTGAAGACGCTGAACCAGGGGTACCAAGAAGAAGATTAATATTCATAATTGATGATATCTGAAGTCTGAGAAATTTTTTCTGTCATTCATGTAGTTACTGGAGGACGTAAGAAGTTGTTTGAAGAAAAAGCTAGTGAATCGGACCACTTTTAAATTATAGTACTTATCGTTTTAGATATTTAAAATTAAGCATAGGGATAGATAATATTAATCATTAGAATAAAATTTTAAGGAAATGCACAAAACATGGGAGAGAATGCTTAAAACAGGACTCTAGGGTCCCATTAAAAATTATGATGCTGTTGGTCCGGGAACAGGAGTCCGAGACTCAACTTTAAAATTGTGCACTGAGAAGGCGAGAATATTAGGGGGTGAAAAATGCATGCCCAACAACAAGTTGAAGGGGTCTCAGATCGAGCCATCCGGGATCCTGGGAGAGAGCAGGATTTTAACTAGAATCTAGAAACGGGAGAATAACTAAATGGGAAAAGGTTTCCAAAATGAATATCGGTGTGTGAGGGGGAAATTTTTGGTGCAAAAAATTAAATAGCCCATGTACCGGACACCAAAAGGCCAGGGAACTAAGTAAAATGTACTTGGATATAAAGGTATGTTTTAGAAGTTTTTAAAATAATCGGAGGACGCAAGAACTATGTTAAAAAAACTTGCAAGCAATTCGGATTATTTTTAAAGAAATTGCACCACGCCCCCCCCCCCCCCCCCCCCACACCAAGAGGACGATAAACATTCAGAATTGGTGGTAGAAGAAATCTCAGAATTTTTTTTGACGTTCATGTAGTAGCTGGAGGACCTGAGAAGTTCTTAAAAAAACTTGTGAATTAGACCATTGTTAAGGGAACTATAATATGGGGTACAAAAAGGACAACTGATAGTTAACAGCAGCGTTCTAACATGAAAACATGTTCAAATGTCTTAGGAGTTAGCGCTTTAGATCTTCAATTAGTCGAAATTAAAAAAAAAAACAGGATATGAATTATTCGTTAGAATTATATTTTAGACAAATGCGCCAAAAAATGGGAAAATGCTTTAAAAAACACCCTGGGGCACCGATAAAAATATGAGGGCATTGGTCCGAGAAGAAGAGTCCAAAACTCAACTTTAAAATTATGAAAGTGAGAAAATTAGGGGATGAAAAATGCATGGGAAGCAGAAAGTTCAATTGGCTCTGGATCGGGCCCAACAGGACCCTATGGGTCCTCAGAGTCTTAACTGGAAATTAGAAAAGCGAGAATAGCTAAATGAAAAAGGATCCCAAAAGTGAAGTTTGGATTAAAAAAAAGTTTATTATCAAGTTAGAACGCAAAATCTTCAAGAGGCCCTATACAGGGTCTAAGATGTGGAGGGTCCATACTGAAATGTATAAATGGGGGTTAACTAAATGGAGGTATGATCCCCAAAACGAAGGAGATCGGATAAAATAGGGGCAAGTTATTAACAATTTAGGGCACACATAGTTAAAGTGGTCCAGAGGCGCCGGCCCTTAAAAAATTGAAATTATGAGCCCCATTTGCATCAGGTCCTTTTTTGGACCTAAATTCTCACCTAAATTTTCAGACTTCTAGGTGCGGTAGATTTTGCTAGTGATAGCGAACAGACAGACGCATACACACGCACACAGAATGAAACTTTCTTTTGTTTGTATACAGGGTGGTCATCAAAAAAACTTCCCCTATATATGAACCCGTAGCGGCCAAACCGCTCAACCAATTCAAAAGAAATTGTAGATATATCATACCTATTTGAAGGTATGTGCTCCAGATCGTGATGATTTACAATAATACAGCTCTCATGGTTACGGTTACAGTGAAAAAATTTCGAAATTTTCTAATAGCAACACTCATTTCACATGAACACAACACTCATAGCAACACTCAAAATTCGCATTTTCTGCGCGATCCTTTGACGAAATTTGAGTTTCGTGATCATTTGATGTATTTCGCGTTTTTCCATGGCCCTTTGACCAAATCGCGCTTTTTTCCGCTGCTCTTTGACCAAATTCCCGTTTTTTCCGCGCGATTCTTTGGCGAAATTGAAGTTATTTTTTGAGAACGATTGACGAAATAGATTTTTTGCGGCGACCATTTGTCAAAATTCGCAATTATTTCTATGTCCGAATTTTCGGATTCATGGTTTTATTTTTAATTTTTGGAACCGAATGCATTAAATCTCTCGCTGCGAAGATATATATATTATGAAAATAGGTTAAAAATTGCGCGTTTATTTTATTACATATTTCAGATTTGCATATATTTTAGAGTTCAAATATGTCCAAAATCTTTTTGAAAGAGTATCTTTTTTAAATAGAATTAGGTCATAAAAAAAATGATTTGCTGCGGAAATTGCGGGTTGCGCAAATTTTGCCACTTTTACGTTGGCCGTGGAAACCGCGAGATGCGCAGCGGGAGGATTAAATTTTCGGAAAATTTGAAACAGAATCACCCCTGCTCTTCAGATCTTACATATCCCTCCTTCAAGTATTTTTTTAATAGCTGTCGCCATTTGCAAGTTATTGAATTGTATTTAAAATCAGTCAGTCCATTTTAGGGCACCAGATATATTCAGTAGCTATGAGATTATGGCTGAATAAAGCATATTTAAAAAAAATTAAAGCTGGCTTCAATATGTCAGTTAGAGGTTTACCAGGGCTGAAATTTCCAGGTCCAGCCCACAATGTATATATATATATATATATATATATTGGCCCGCTATAAAAGCTAAAAAAATCAACTCCAGCCCAGCCTGCATTTTGCAATTAAAATTATTCATTAAAGCACACTTACTTATGCTCATATTTTATTTTACATTATGTTCGAAAATAATGAATAGAGAAAAACAATAATATTAATGAATATTTAAGCAATTACGTACATAAACACTACGTAAAAATCATTACTTAAGCAAATACATTCAAATGGAAATTGAGTAAGAAAATCAGTTTAGAATGAAAGAAACGGATGATAAAAGAAAATCACAATTTTAAAGCTCTACACAAAGAAATAAAAAAGTAG
Source organism: Maratus speciosus (assembly GCA_963932465.1). Classification (NCBI taxonomy): domain Eukaryota; kingdom Metazoa; phylum Arthropoda; class Arachnida; order Araneae; family Salticidae; genus Maratus; species Maratus speciosus. Next base: position 200,854,273 of record OZ010797.1, on the reverse strand, counting down.
ATTTTTAAATATGCATCTCTGTAATTTATCAAATCAAATTAAATTTTTAAGATTTTGCTAAACATGAGTACAACATAAATATAAATATTACAGACAGCAAATAGGTAAGATGCCAGACCAACTTGGGCTCGGGAGAAAAATTTACAGAAGTACACGGGTCGCGGTCGGGCCAATACTTTTTATCATACGGTCTGACACGGACCGAACGTTTAGCTTTTATTCCGGGACTAGCCCCGAGCTGGAAATTTTGGCCTGTGCTGACCTATAGGAAGAATAAAGTCCAGGCAACGCTCGACCTGGAAGAAAGAGAAGTCTGTCCCGATCCGAATTTGCAGAAAAATTTAAGATGAGGGCACGACTCATCTCTAAATGAGAGAAGACCTGGCCCAAGCCGAGTCTCGTGGATATAAACTGGCGTGACCCGGGACGGGTCGCGCCGGGCTCGAGCTTCACCCCAAGTCATTTCCAGTGAGGATGCATAATACCGTTTTGAAAACCCTTTTTTGCCCAAGGGGGGGGGGCGATCTCCCCTCGCCCCCCCCCCTCCCCCTTAGATCCGCCATTGTTACTAACTCTGCAACAAACTGTTGTAGAAGAAAATAACTGGTACCAAACGATTGGAAATAAAGTCTACTTTTAAATGGTGTATCAGGGTTGGCAGTTTGGGCTCCAATTTGGACACAAAATTTCAAATTCATACCGGAAAGAAATAATAAAAAAGAATTTTTACATCATGTGATCGCTAAATGTCTCTCATTAAATAAAGCAAAAAATACTAGTATTCATTATTTATGGAATGAACTAAATTTTTGAAAAAAAATGGAGACCAAATTAGCAATCCTGTGTATATAAAAAAGGACTCAAACTTTGTTTTTGTCAACAGCAATACCCAAATTTGACGCCATAAATAGAATCTATACTCTTCACAATCAGCCTAAATCTAAATTTTCATGAAATTCGTACGATTAGTTTCCGAGAAATTACTTATTTTAAATAAGACTATTTTAGGAGTTGTTTCCAAATTAAAGTTCGGTATTCGAATATTAAAATGCTACAGAATGACAATATCACTTGTGTTAATGTAGTATTTTTTTCCAATATGACCATTTCCTCGTTTAATATGTTTTGACCATTGCCAGCACAAAAGTTTAGTAAAACGTGTTAAATACATTTTTTTACTCAAATTATGCTTTTTTAAAACATCATAGACAGACCCTTAACCGTTTCCGACGCGAAGTAGGGGAGAGTGGAGATGTAAGGGACATTGTGTCTTTATAAGCTTATAAAATAATGACATTAAAAGATATCATTATAATGATTGCGCCTAATTCTCATCTAAAACCTTTGCTTTAATACTAGTAAAACCTCTTATACTCAAATACACTAATCTAATATTTGTACGCATTTTTATAAATTGGGAGAAATGTCCCTTTTAACACCATTGTGGGGGATGAAAGGGACACTGTGCGAGGTTGAAAGAGACACACATAAATAAATCAATTTTATGAAATTCTTTTTCTTTTTATTTGCGATTACATTATTCAAAAATAAAAGATAATAATACACACATAAAAATAAAATATATTGCAATATATGATAAAACAAAAACAAGAAAAATAACTTGTTTAGGTCTACTTGACAAAAAACAACTTTAAATCAAAATTTTAAGAAAGATTTAGCTCTGTCTGTCTCACCACCAGTTCAATGTTGCCAGATGGGCTACTTTATTTTAATTCAGATTCTTGATTGGCACCATTTTTTTGAAATTGTAAAATGCGCATTATTTAATGACATATTAATTAAGGCGAAAGAGGGAATTTTACCGTTTCAAATAAGTGGTGGCAAGAAATCTGAATTTAAAAAGAGTAGCCCACTGGCAACATTGCACCATTCACGGATTTAGGTAACTTCATCACAATATCATTGATATTTGCGTCATTCATGTCAATATTATCAGTAAATACAAAGTGGTTTTAATCCTTTTTTTCCTGAAAAAATGTACTTCGAATTACTTGCAAGTGCTTTTTAGAAGTTTGTGGATAAAGTGCGACATGAATGCCACCATAATTATTCCATTACCTTTCGCAAATTTTAGTGTCGTAATATTTATATTGCTTTCATGATTATCAAATAATAGAAGAGTGGGATCAGATTTGGAACAACTTGAATATTAAGCTAATGCGCAATTACTTTAAAAAAAATCTGCGGTCATCCACCAACTTTGATGAGCATGTCCAAGCCTTTTGAAGCTCCGAGCATGAACTCTTTGTAATTCTTCTTTGGGAAAACGAATACTGTTGAACAATGTTACCTGATGCAGAAACAAAAGTGTGACAAGTTTACCACGTTCAGGTGATGTTACGTCAGAAAATTGCTTTCACCACGTTTTGCTACTATATTTGGTGGCTTGTGCTCTGTCATTAAACCTGTTTCATCACAGTTATATATTATATTCCTTGTGAATTTTTAGCGATTCATAACTGGCTAAAGGTGTTTAAAAATATCAACATTAGCTTTGTTGAAAGTTGTGTTTCTTGTTAAATTAAAGACTATAGGTTTTCGTAAGATAAAGTAACGAATTTTGTTGATTTAAATCTTGGAACCAATCATTTCCAGTTTGCTTGTTTGTTTTTCAAGACAGGGACACATTTCGAGAATTCAAAGAAATTGAATACGCATATACACAATTGTTAAGCCATAGTTCATATTAGATGCATAGAGCAAATTTGAAGCTAACTCTTTTTATTGGCCTTCACAAAAAACTTTTTTATTACCAAATGGGTGTATTGAAATTCATCTGCTTGTGCATTCTAAATTTTATAACAAATCTTTCTAAACAGAACTTTTCAATGCCGTAGGCTTTAGTTGCTCATCTAACAGACACTGCTTTGTCCTCTTCTTCAGATACAGCACACATAATTTCTTCTTCAGTAATTCGATTTTTCTAAAATTTCCTACTGTTTTTTCGAAGTACTATATTGGCTTTTTGGTGACTTTTGGAAAAGTAAAAAATACCAAAATTTTAGGTATATATTATTGTAATATTTGCATATTTTTGTTTTACATAGTAATGCATTCATTCTTTCTACATAATAAACTAAAACCATAACTTTGATTTTACAAAACATAAATAATATTTTGTTTAAATAATAATAAAACACAAGGGGTTGAAAGGGACGTGACCCTTTCAACCCATCAGTTACTGTCCCTTTCAACCCCATACCCACCTAGCTAAATAAACAATTTATTCATGCATGACAGAATTTTAGCTGGTAAAATATACCGGTATTCATATAACATACTTTATAGTGCTGAATAACATAAATATTACAATGCTAAAAACAATATTAATTTTTTAGAGAAAAAAGAAAAGCAAGATCAAAATCTACATTTTTATATCAAAAATAAGTTTTGCTTTCACCACCTACAACACTACAATTGCTGAGGTCAGTTTTAAGGATTATTAAGACAGTACAAATATCGCCATCGATTGAGCCAAAGTTGAAAATTTCTGCATTTTATTTTTGACCTCAAATTTTGAGTGTCATCCCCAGTCTCCCCTAATTCTGTTTGTAAAATTATCAAATGGTAGACTGACACCAGAATTTACAAATAAATTTATTAGGAAATAAAAACTTGCTTATTTTCTTGTACTTTATAAAAGGAAAATTTTACCTATATTTTCTCGCTGCCAGTAAACTTAAAATTAGGTAAAATTTTTTAAGGACTCCCCCCGCGAAAGTGTTACACTATCGTTTTGACTTTTTTTACTCAACTTTTTTTACTTTTTTTCGAAAACTACTCGGAAGAAAATCTAAATTTAGAATTCGCATCAAGCAGGACATAAGAAACACAAATCTGTCAAAAAAAGTTGTAGGTTGCAATTCATATTTCTTTTCGAATATTAATTTCATAATTCATATTATAATTCTTTCAAAATTACAAATTCAATATATTTATGATTGGGATTTTTAGTATCATGACCAAACAAATAAATTATCACATAAGATTACAATTTCAGGAGATATTAATAAAAATATGAAAATTTATTTTAACCTAAATTTTGAATGTTTGTAATTCAAAAGGTTATCATCCAAATAACTTGAAATTTCGTTTCTAGGCGTAATTTGAACCGAAGATTTAAAATATACCGTCGAAATGTGACGTTGCCATGAAAAAAAAACAATGTTTGGTCTGCTTTTGTTTTGTATATGTCTGCCTAAGCAAATTTCATATACATCATTTTAAAGTAAACTTTATTTATTATCGTTTGGTACCAGTAAATGTCTTCTGTTGTAATTAGTTGCAGAGTTAGTAAGGCTGTTTACTTTTTCTTCCACGATTGTACATAAATATGAAAAGGTTTGCTATTTAACAACTAGTTTAAATAAAAGACTATCGAACAGATAATATCGTTGAAACAGCTGAGCCCAGAATTGTCCTTTCATCCGATTCTGACTTTCAACAAAAAAATTTAAAGCAAAGTAAATCAACGGTTTCTTAGATTTATTATAATTTACCTTATTTATACATATTGCTCTATGTATCACTAAACACATTGTCAAGTCTTGATACTATATCGCGATTGTTTAGGGCCTGATTGAAAACAATGCGTTTAACACTAGAACCGCCGGAAATGTAACTGAAGTATTATAAATATGTTTTACCGGTATTTTTATTTAAAACTATGTACCTTATTTATTTAACTTATTTCTCCATAGCACGCTTGAAACTTATTTTAGAATAAAATTTCTGGTGATAATCGAAATATTTTTATTTAGTACCGGTCAAATTAACCGCTTCGACGGTTCCAGTGTTAACCCTTTCCAACACAGTGTGCCCGGGTCGAGATACCTAATTTTAATTCCAAATTTACAAGAGGCACCAGAAATATTTTAATAGAATTTTGCAGTAATAATGAAAGTATAAAGTAACAAGTTTTTTATTTCTAAAAATGTCGTATGTAAATTCCGGTGTCAGTCTATGATTTCATCATTTTACAACAAAATTTGTCTGTGCCGGAAAGGGTTAAGATCATTCGAGATGCAAAGAACAGACATGTTGTTAATGGGTACACTGCAAAAAATGCACAGAGTTGCCAAGTCTCCGGCTTTTAGGATACCAGTATTTTCTAAGAGAAAATGTTGTTCTTATAAATTGAAAAATGCCCCGATTAAACGAAACAATGCACTAAAATATTAGTTTCTGCACTAAAATACTGGTAGAGACTGTACTGGAAGAGTATAAGCCAGAGACTTGGCCGCTCTGAATAAAGACAATTTTATTCTATTTATGAAAAAGGTTTACGCTAATGCAACACAACATCATAGCCATCAACAAATCCGAATTTTTTTTTCTTATTTTAACCCTTTCAGGGGCAAAGCAATTCCGCACAAAAAACCGAAATTTTTTTTAACAAAATTACTGTGCCAATGTGGCATTTGGGAATAAAAATTAAATGGTTTCATAAACATACCACTGACCCTCAAGGGGTTAAAAAGCAACTAGGAAATGATCAATTTAAAACCCCAGAAATAAAAGAGCAACGTTTATGTAAACTTTTCTGAAATACTAGGTTGCCCCAAAATTTTCCTTCGTTTTTTATGAACAATACGAAATTTCAAAAACGGCGAGATTTTATTGAAGTATATCAGGAAAAGGCGGGGGGCGAAACCGGGTACCATAACTTTAATGGTGTATAATTTCAACATACCACTCAAAATGTAGCAAATACAGCATGTCTGTAACTTAAACATAAATGTTAATGAAGAATTTTACATATTAGATAAAATTTAATCTTCCCTATTCAAAAAATTTAGGTAAGCATAAAAAAACAAAAGTTTCTCTTTTGAGGTAGGGGTGGGTAAAACCGGGTTCCCCGAAAAAAAAAAGAACATAAAACATATCCAAACATCATTTTTTATTTATTATTCTGCCAATTTTCAAACTTTATCTGTTCAATAACATTGTTAAACATTGAAGCCCTGTTATTTCCATGATTCCATTTACATGAGGCCCCATCCATTGGCCGAGAGGTTGTGCTTTCGAAGCTGATATACGGAAGGTGCTATGTTCGAACACAATCGCGCCTATCGGCCTAATTGTTCGGTGTATTCCATGGTTTTCTTCGAACCTTGGATTTCCTTGCGTAAATACGGATTAGGTTCCCTTAGAAAGACCCCCATGGAGGGTATTCCGCCCTCTCCGGGCCCATTTCCCACGTGTACATAATTGGACGTCATAAAAACAGCCACCTCACTGCATCATTACATGAAACAATGATTTAGAGGGATTAGAGCCACAGAAATCGCAAAAAACCACCATCTTCATTGTTAGGGTTAAATCCGCTACAGGCATCGTAGACAAATGACTTGGAAATTGCGCAAACTGACCTTATATCGCTACCTGTGGTTACAGAAGTGTTTTGCAATGCATACACGAATCACCATAATCCTCATCGTCGTCGGTTTAAGTCACCCAGCCTTCTCTCTCCTCCTTAGAAGACGAGACATCCTTCCTTTTCTTCCCTTGAGACCTTCCTCTCGACTTTCCTTTTCTTTAGATTTTACTTTCTTCTGACGTGGTTTTACTTCTTTGGTAGACATGGCAATTTCATTAATGAATTTGCATTTATAGCAGAATGAAGTTAAAATATCTCTAGCACCCCTGAATCGAATGATTTTCTTTTTCTGCTAATCTTTTTCTTTTGGAGGACGCTTGATATATACCGGAGAGAAATGAAAGGACGATCCACTGCTGGTAGGTATGAAAGTGCAAGTTTCAGGACTTCAGGGAGAAAGTTTCAGATGGGTACACGGCTTCGCCCCATAGGAGTAGTCTTACTAGTTGAAAAACAAAAAACTGCACGAGTTCAGAGTGGAAAGACACATTCACCATGCGTTAAAAAAGACTAAAAGTTAAAATCTATTTACTGAAAACATGCATAAAAATTTATTAAATATTCCGTTACAAATGAACTGGTCTTTAAATTTTATAAAGCGGAATAATTGGATGCACACCAATTTCATATACACCCCAAACGAATATTCGACTATATAATAATGACGAATAATAGATCCTTTTTACCAAACTGGTATACATATATAGCACAGTGAACGGGATATTCCAGTGAAACTATCCCTTGAAAATGTTCAAGTTTACCATCGAAAGATCTCCGGATTCCCGTAACATCTTTTCTGTTTCTTTACATATGATTTTTAATATCAATGGTTTTCAAGTTTTAAAGACCAGTTCTTATGCTATGGAATATTTAACAATTTTTTTTTTTTTTTGCACCTTTTTAGTAAATATATATATATTTTTAATTTTTAGTTAGTCTTACTAGACATGGCCTCAAATGAAACGAGAACAACACACAGATGCCGCAAAAGCGGGAAAACCGAGTAAATTAATATCGTCAAACACTGTATCACTTACCTTGAAAATACAGCAAAGCAGGAAATTTGTACAGGATGTATCCGAGTGGCCTTAAAAAACATAAAATGTTTCATTTTTACGAAAAATACTTTTACACTGCTATGCTAGTGTTGCCGCATCTGGCTGATTTTTTATTGGGGGTTTCCAAATTCTCACCAGTAAGTTTAAATAGTTATTATATTTTTATAAAATGATAGATATAACAAACAAAAAAAAAGAAAATTGCTATGCCAAATTTTCCGGTGTGAGTTGCAACACTAGTGAGAAGTCTGTCGATTAATGATGACGTAGTCACAACTCGTGCCATCTGGCTTTGAGTATTACGATGGCAGAGGCTACGCTCACCAATCCCCGTTCAGACAACCCAGATTCAAAAAGCTCGCTAATTTCATCGGCTCTAAAAATATTGCAATATAATTAAAAAACACCAGTGGCGATCTCCCTGTAAGTGGGTTTTCATTCATTTTCTTTTGATTGAAGATATTTAAGGCCAAATCAGTCGGTGCTAAATGATACAATGGCATTTTTTAGACTTTGATTTAAAAAAAAAATTACTTAAAAATTTGAAAACAAGCTAATGTAAAATGAATTGAGTAAACATTCTTTGAATCTCGGTATTTTTTAACAACGCTATAAGAAAATTCTTTTAAATAAGACATTTGAAATGTATCGTTTTAAATCTGACGTAATTTTTACCAATATTTAATTTCTCTTTTTAATATTCACATGCAAATACATTTCTTATTACAAATTAATTATTATTTGTGCTGTCTCAGAATTCGCGATAATAGTTGAAAAGATTATCTCAAAATCTGAAATAAGTATCTCGCGTAAATATATCTTTAAATTTAAACTGTTTTACAAACTGTTAAATTATTGGACATTTTAAATATGACTTAATTTCCTCCATTTATGACTTTTAACGCATATTAATGAATTTATTATTGAAAAAATTCTGTCCTTTTTAAAATCCGCGTGTAACTATAGTTTTTATGAGTTAAGTGTCAATATTTTTTGCTTATTTTTAACACGTAATCACATAATTTGAAAGTTTGATCTGTTTATAATAGCCACATGTACATACATTTTTAATTTGAAGGAAATATTAATCTTTTCGCTGTTTTTAAAATTGGCAATAGTTTAATGTAATACTCTTTTCGAAAATATGTAAAAAATATGTCTCGAGATGTTGAAAATTTGAAATTAAAATGGAAATTATTCATCAAAAAATTAATCAAATTAGACAAATAAATTCAGTCTGCACATCGGGAACTTATAATGTATAAAATTATTTAAAAACGTTTAAATTCCTATGTATAGATTTTACTCCAATAAAACTTTATTAATGAAACGATTTTGTCCAATTTTAAAATTAAATATCTCTTAAAATAATTATTCGATTTAAAAACTGTCTGCATCAGCCTGTTTATCAAACATTTATATATAACACCACCAATTTTCATATTTTTGAATGTAACAGTTTTCTTAATATTAACGAATTAAGACCCCCCTGTCACAAAGAATATGGATGCCGATCAAGGAGTGTACCGGGATTATCTATGCAGATTTTCATTGGTCCATTTCCAAAAAATCTGGGCCACTTCCAAATCTTTACTTTTTTTTATGTATAGAAGGATGTATCCATTATCACTAGAATGACGCGAAATTTAACTCAAATTTTATAAAAATATTTGACACCAGAATTTTTATTTTAATACAAACTTATTTATTTAAATAGTTTTTTTTTCCTGTGTATTTTTTAAACCCTTAATGGGCAAGCAATTACGTTTGTGAAATGCTGAATTCCCACCGAAATCCTTCAAAAATTCTATTTCAAAACAAGTAAAAGCTATTTTAATGCCTTTTTTCCGCCGAAGTTAGAAAAGTACAATTTAATAAAATTTTTCTGGTGTAAAACTTCATTAATCGTAGATGGTACACAATATATACCGGTGCCCCTCAAAGGGTTAAATTAGTTTCATAAAAAAATTTCTCGTTCGAATCAAAATATATTCATTAGGTAACGGTCAAAATGACCGCTGGCCGTCTTTCTAGCGTTAAAATCACTTCAACGGGTTATTCTACCGGGTGAGCAAAAAACCCGTATAAACTTTAAAAACTCATAAAAACCGAAAAAATAACCGAAATGAAAAACTGTTTGTAGGATTAGCATCTATAGGTCACGGGAATTTTTTTTAAAGACAGAAATAAAAAATAACTCAAAAAACAGTCGATAGATTGCGCTGGTTCGTGCGATTTTGGTGGAAATATGCAAATGAAATGGCTATACAACCTTGCGATCATAATCCAGAACTAGTTCACGTAAAATAACTTCACCAACAAAGCTTTTATCCTTCGTACTCAGCATCCTTATTCATGTATACGGCTCGCAACGGTGAACTAGTTCTAGATTAACCCCTTCGCGACGGGAGCCTTTTACGAAATGTTTATTACTTTGCTACCGGTTTAAAGAAACAGAAGTTTGTGTCTATTCAAATCGGGAAAATGCTCGGAATACATAAGGCAAATTTTACAGTAAAATTTTACTGGTGAGGATAAACGAGAATCCTTAGGCCTATTTCCGGCACGTATACGTGTCGCTCGTCCCCAAGGGGTTAAGAGCACAATTTCGAATAACCGTTTCATTTGCATATTTCCACCGAAATCGCACGAACCAGCGCCATCTGTCAACTGTTTTTTGAGTTATTTTTTATTACTGTCTAAAAAAATTCCTGTAACCTACAGATGCTAATCCTGCAAACAGTTTTTCATTTCGTTTTTTTTTTCGGTTTTTATAAATTTTTAAAGTTTATATGGACTTTTTACTGACCCGGAATAAAAATGAGCAAGTAATATAATTCACATCAGAAAAGTTAGAAAAAAAATGTTATTGCTATTAAGCGTCTGTTAATAATGATGTTGTCCATTGCTGTTCTCTAAAGTTCGAGAAATGAGCTTGTCCTTAATGAGGAGCTCGCTGTCCAAAGTTAAGCACGCAGAGGACAATGTCAATTTTCAGGATTCACTCTGGATTGGAGGCGTTGCAATTCGCTTCAGAGCTAAATGCAGTAACCCTGTGCGATTCCGCTACTGACTGAATTTTTATTTGCGGATTCTGAATTCTCACCAGTAAGTTTAAATAGTTATTATCGTTTTATAAGACGATAAATGTTCCACAAATAAATTTTTGTAGAAAGAAATTGTGTAGTATATTTCTCTTGCACATTATGTCAAAGGGTATGTGACAGATTTTTGTTTTGAGAAAGTGGGACCAGATGTAATTTAGGTAAACAAAAAAAAAAAGCCAGTGACCGCCCTGTAACAAATATCTATCAAGAGGGTTAAACGAGCGACATAATTAATTAATTACTGACTGTTTGGTAATTACTTACAACACATTTATTGTACTTGTTATACATTAATAATAATAGGTGCGTAGTTGTACAAATTCATACAGGAAAATATAGGAATATTCTAACACGTTTTTAACATAATTTTTCTTATAACTAAAAAAGCGCATCTTCGATTTTATCAAATTTATTTTTGATTAAGATGGTACGATGTTTGGCTATACGAGTATTTTAGAACGGAAAAATTTGACTTATTTTATCGAAAATATCTCGTTAATTGAATAAGGTGACGCAAACATTTCGCAAATAACGGTGGCTAATAAGCATAGCTGTTACCAGCTATGTAACTTACACTAAAAAATCCCATGGAACTAGCCAATACAGATGTTGGACACATACATGTTTTCAACAGATGCTAAATCAATAACAGACGAATTTTTCGTGACCGGTTCAAGAAATTATTTGCTAAAATCTTATTTAAGTCTAAGTAAGTCCTTAGAAATACAATACTCATTTTCAATTTTCTCTTAGATATTTTATGAATGTTTATCCATAGAAATCAGTTCAATCGATTATTCTTAATATGTATTTTATTTCAGTGAACAAAAACAAATGATAAAATTTTACACCGAAAAAGTTTTAAGGCAAATAATTTTTGTAATTAAGCTTGGATGAGTTCTTGCATTTTCTAGAATATATTTGAAAAATTCAAGAAATGCTGTTCTGTTGAAAGAGCAGCTGTAAGTGTTAAAAATGCGGGAATTTGTCCAAAATAAGGGAACGCATTATTTCTTAGTTCTGTGGTGTTTCTTTTTTAGATTTTTGAATTGTTTTAAATTTGAACTTTTTTATAAATAGGAACTGGCTTATTTAAAGACAGAATTACTACAAAGAATATTACTTTTCAGTCAGAATTAAAATAAGCAGATGCAATTCGATGCACATATGACATAGGCTTAGTGAACGAAACAGATTTAGCATAGCATTTTTTAATTTTGTTACCATGTATTTCGTTAAGCAAGGCAAAAACTGTTACTTAATTCATAATATTTCGTGCAATGAAACGACAGTTATATATCGTGCGTGTCTTACTTGCCAGGAAGTGGTTAGTATTATAAGCATGTTTCCGATTCTAAGTAAGAGCTGAAATTTAAAAATATCACTCTCAAATCATATAATGTATTCAAGAATAGTTTTAACTAGTAATTTAATAATGTATTTTGGTTGCCTATTTTCAATTAATTTTTCTTTATTTATATATTAGAATTTGTTAATAAATTATTAATTAGGTGTTAATTTTTATAGATTTTTTTAAATTGAATTTACATTAAATTTTATCTTTTATATTTGAAATTTATTTTTGCTATTTTAATAAATTTTTATTATTTTTAAATTTTTAATAATTTTGCAAAGTAGTTTTTCATGTATCGTTTAATTTTCATTTTGCATGTGTGTTGAGAGGGGGGTGTTAACTAATCTTAAATATCTAATATTTACATAACAGTTTACATCAAAAAATATATAAATTATTTAAATATCGAAACACCGTAATTGCCCGTATATAATCCGTGTATCAAACAATCATGTTTGGACTCAGAAATGTTAGTTAATAAAATGTTACATATTAGATCACGGTAAATATTTAATTTCAGTTATTAAATATTATTTTGGATCCAAACATCATTATCTGCCCGCGGTTTAAACACCGGAATTTACGGTAATTAAATATTAGCAGATTGCATGCACTTTACGGTTGTTGTAAGCAGAATGAAAAAAAACCGCAATGCAGAGGTGGAAAAAAGTTTAGGACAACCAACAAAAACAGTAAAGCTCTTAACTTTATTAAAAAAAACCCAATATCATTGCAAAATTATACATAATAAGTTACACAAATTTTGTTATTGGTTTTGAATTACAATAATATATATTTTTTTTAAATGCGCAAAAATTAATTTCTAGATAATACAATTCGGTGGAAAAAGGTTTATTACCAGTATAGTTAAAATCTACATTACCTTTTTGCACTTTATTTGTTTCCCCTTTTAACACTGATGACTTTCAAAAGACGCTTTGGAGAGAATTTGACCAGGTTTTTGCATGTGGAAACATGCCGCTACCACGTGACATGGTTTTTGCATGCCATACAGGCTGCCTTTAGATCAACAATCGAATCAAACTGCTTTTAACCCAGTAAAATTAGACCAAAAAAAGACGTCTGCCTGGAAAATTTTGGAGAAGTTGTTTTCTCTTTCTTCCTTTATGTCTTTTGGGGTGCTGAACACGATTTTAAACTTTGCCACGTCTTATCAGGTCGGCTTAAAAAGTTATAAGGGAAAAACCGTGAAAAAATCGGGTTTTTTTCAGGTTTTTCATTGTAGTCGCTAGAAGGTTAGACTTTTTTGTAAAAACTGCTGCACCAAATTAAACTAGAGAAAATGTCATACATTTTTCATGCACAATTTTTTTTCTAAGATGAATACTTTTGGCGATACGAGCAAAAAGGAGTTTTGCGATGTATTCAAATTCCATCATCGGAGAACGAAAACACATTGCAATCACAATGCATCCATTTCAATCACAAATTTGAAACTTTTTAGTTAACTTCAGTTTCATTTCGTATATGTTAACATTTGCTTACCAAGTTCTAAGCCGTTTACATATTTATTAACAAAATAAATTGAAATCGGATAATTAGTAAAAAATATAAAACATAAATACTCCGAACAGATGAGAACACCATTTTTTATTTTCCTACTAATCTGATTATAACGATTACATGATTATAACTGTACAATTATAACTATTATAAGTTTAAAATAATAACATATGTGGAAGATTGTAAACACGAAAAAAAGAGAAATGCAGAGTTGTTCTCCCATTAATTTCGTTTTGGTAGCTTTAAAAGGTTGATGTTCTCAAAAGGAGGCTCATAATTATCTTGATTTCTCAGGTTGGGTCTTCACTTGTCTTACAATATCCTAGAGAACTGGCTTATCAACCTCTATTTCCAAGTCATTTGAGGCGATGAAGGAGCTAAAATTGCCACGATGACAGTCGCAGTTCAAACGAAGGAGCGAACAAAACAAACATGCATTCCTATAGTCACACTTTTTACTGCAGTTTGTTTTGTATTTGCAGGATTTTTTCGCAGAACAGCTTTTGATGCGCGAGTTTGACCGCTATTATTGGCGTGGTGCTTCTCTTGGTTTTATTCCAGCCCCAGTTCTGAGCTTTTTTACAGTTACATAACGATAGCTGTACTGGTGGTAAACTCTTAGGCATGTGTACCGAGTTTGTTGTTTGTTTGTTGCAGAATATTTATTTCTAAGATGAATAGTTTTTGAATACGAGTAAAAAGGATTTTAGCGATATATTAAATTTCCACAATCGGATGTCGAAAACGCTTAATGTAATAATTTTGTGAATGCAAAAGGAGTGGGTTCGTGGTCTTTGAAACACTTCCATGGAGCCACGCACATGATAGTACAAGAAGCTCTCACCTTTCTTCTCCTTCCCCTCTCCATCAGGTCCTTTTTAGATCGTGTTGGAATTGAAAGCTCAGCTCTCAGTTTGTTTCCAGACGTCTCGACGGTCGGTTATGCATTTGCTTTAATGTATGTGCAGTGTGCATTTACTCAAAAATTATGTGTTTTAAAAAGGTTCTGTGAGACGTTAAGTGATATTCATGATGACAGAGAAGCGTTTTATCTGTGACACGTAGTTAATGGGCGGAACTAAAGTATCAGAAGTGAAATCGAAATGTGTGGAGTCCTTCAGATTAGCAAGTAAACAACGAAAAGATGGAAAGAGGAATTATTTATTGAACAAGGAGCCTCTAAGGATCCATAAAAAGGCCGTAAACAGTACACAAACGAAAAACACATTGCAGCAACTTGAATAGGATTTCTGAAGACGCAGAAAACCAATCATTCAACAGTACAACAATTTTCATTACAAAGTCGTTACTCTTTGTTTCGAGAAAAATTCCCAGCATTCTTTAAAGCAAAAGAAATTCATACATTAATAACAAAACGAAACATATACTACATTGACAGACCTTTTAAAAGATAAAATTACTTTCTGAATATCATGATGATGAGCTGGGGCTTGCCATAATTTACGGACTAGATGATGTGACTGACTTGGATACTGCTGATAGTTAGTATCCATTGAAATGTATGAAAAAGTCCTATCAGCTCGCAAAACCCACAGAGACAGAGAAAAGTACATTTGCCTCTGACATAGACACAGCTATGCAAGTCATTTATTTACAATACCAATTTTCTATAGAAGAATTAACAGACCATATTAAAGGAGGTAAATACTGTCCTTCGGTTAAAACAGCTAAATCATGCCTTCGAAACAAGCGTGAAGAAGATATTGTTATATCATTCACTGCAAACAAGGTACCTGCTCTTTGCTTCAAGAACACGTGTCATAAGATTTCGAGTGATGTTTGATATCAACAAAGATGGTCATCTCCCCACGAACAATGACGGCGTATTGTTCAGATTACGGCGAGGATGGTAGCTGAAGATATTCGATCTCAGGTTTACAAATCTACTCAATATCCTCCTCCAGACAAGTTTTGAAACAGAATGAGTCTGTCATTACAGAAACTATAAAGATTTTCATAGAAACACTATTTTTAAGAAAAAGAAAAGGAGACCTTAAAAATGCTAGAACAGGAGTACTGCACTAGCTCACAGCATTAGTGATGCAGTAAGATTCTTCTAAGACCGCTGCAAATATAGCGTCGCTTCCTCCAACAGAAGATTCAGCTTGATACATATGTTTAAGAGTTTACCACCAGTACAGCCATGGCTAGGTTACTGTAAAAAAGCTCAGAAATGGGACTGGAATAAAACCAAGAGAAGCACCACGCCAATAACAACTGTCAAACTAACGCACCAGAATCTGTTCTGCGAAACTATCCTGCAAATCAAAACAAACTGCAGTGTAAGGTGTGCTATAGGAATCCAGGTTTGTTTTTTTCACACCTTCGTTTCAACTGCGATGGCCATTGTGACAATATCAGCTCCTTTATCATCGAAAATGACATGGAAATAGAGGTTGATAAGCCAATTCTCTGGGATATTTTAAATCAAGTGAAGACACAACCTAAGAAAACAAGATAACGAAGAGCCTCCCTTCGAAGAACAACAACGAGGCCTTTCAAAGCTACCAAGAGGACATTAATGGGAAAACAACTCTGTATTTCTCTTTTTTTCCTGTTTACAATCTTCCACTTGTGTTATTATATTAAACTTTTAATAGTTATAATTGTGCAATTATAATCATGCAATAGTCATAATTGATTGATAGGAAAATAAAATTTGGTGCTTTAATCTGTTCGGAGTGTTTGTGATTTATATATTTTTTAATTACCTGATTCCAATTTATTTTGTTAATAAATATTAACCTAAAGGCTTAAAACTGTTTAATGGCTTAAAACTAAATAAGCAAATGTCAACATATTCAAAATGCAACTACAATTAACAAAAACGCTTCAAATTGGTGATTGAAATGGATGCATTGTAATTGTATTGCGTTTTCATCCTCCGATGATGGAATTTGAATATATTGCTAAAATTCTTTTTGCTCGTATTGCCACAAGTATTGATCATAGAAAAAAAACATTGTATATGAAACATATAGGCAATTTTCTCTAGTTTAATTTGGTGCAGCAATTTTTTGAAAAGAGTTTAACCCTCTAACGACTATAATGGAAACCCCCCCCAAAAAAACGATTTTTTCATGGTTTTCCGCTTATAACTTTTTAAAGCCGACCAGATAAGAGGTGACAAAGTTTAAAATCGTGTTTAGCACACCCAAAAACATAGAGGAAGGAAGAGAAAAAGTTCTCCAAAACTTTCCAGGCAGAATCCTGGATTGACTGGGCAATTTCTGTTTTCATAAACATGATGAGACAGAATTCCTGACATATTTTTATTGGATTTATGAAAGGGCTCGAAGCGTTATCTTGAAGCATGCCAATTTCCGATCTATAAGTTCATGTTTAAGTGAGAAAAAATATTGCTAAGTGTATATTGATAGTGAGTGGAGTTCATATTTGTCTTGGTGAAAATTCAATGTGTTTTCATTTTACATTAAAGCCTGCCCAAATCACAAGTGACTCACCACGTTCTACACGCTTTAGACCATATATGGCTCACTTGGTAATCATTCCAGTAATAATGGCATAAGCCATTGCAAAATTATACATATATATACAAATTTTGTTTTTGGTTTTAAATTACAATAATATATATATTTTTAAATAAGCAAAATTAATTTCTAGATAATACAATTTGGTGGAAAAAAATTAGGACCAGTATAGTTAAAATCGACATTACCTTATTGTACTTTATTTGTTCCCCCTTTTAACACTGATGACTTTCAAAAGACGCTTTGCGGAGAATTTTAACAAAGGGTGAATATTTTTTTATTAGTAAAAAGTAATTTACGCCACAGATTAAATTTTAAGACATTGGAAGATGTGGATTTTACACTTGCGTCAATGTGATGTTTTTTGTCGTTCTGGCTTGGCTTTTAATTTAACATAAGTCAAGCATTCGACACTTTTTAACATATTTCTAACAGTTATGGACGTAATACTTATTGTTACTAAGAATTCAAAAGAATATTTTTTATTAGAAGAATAAACGTAATATTGAACAGCCATTCTAATAACTTTGCGTTTACAAAGGGCTGAGAGTTTTGACAGCCATCCGCTTGTTTTATTTCTAATATTATTCAATGGATCATAAAGGAAATTGCGCACAACAGTTTTAAATTTATTAGGATGAGCGAAGGCCTAATTTGTGTAGCCTTTACTAGGCTACACAAATTACATTTAGTCGTATACTTTACAAGATATATATATATATATATATTCAGTATGTTGACTTAAAATTAAACCTAAAAATAAATTATGATCAGTAGATTTGAACAATTTTATTTTTTATTTTACAGAATAACCTTAAAAATGCTTTATTTTAATTCATTTATTTTACATGCTTTTCCATAACGGACGCATTTTTGCAAATAAAAAATAACACACGTATATTTTCAGAAGAAAAATAAATCATGGAGTTAGTAATTATACATAGAACATGATTAATTAAATAATTTCACGATTTTTTAAATGAAATTTTTAAAATACACTTTTTTATGGAAATTTTAGCATATTTTTAATGAATTAAAATTTGTGAATATTCAATTATTTACATTCAATTATAAAAAGTATTTTTCAGTGTTAAGAATTCAAATAAACAATTTATTCTTATTATGTGAAATCATTTACGCAGACGATACTTAACGCATTTTAAAACAATTATACTATGATTTTCATCTAAAGTGGCAACGAAAGAATTGTAAACAAATAAAATTAATTGTTAAATTCGTTATATCGTAAATAAAAAAAATCCGAGTTATTTGGATGAATTTACATTTCTAAATTTGAAATGCGCCAAAACATAAAAGAACGTTGTTGCGTAATAAATATGCAAAAAAAAAAAAAAAAATAAATAAATAAATAAATAAAATGTTACTCTCAAATACTTATCTTATTAAATAACGCTTCACGAATCGAAACAAGGCATGGCATTTGCTAGTTTATTTTTAGAGCAATTTGCCTTTCAGTCAATCCTCAATTCGAAACAGCCCTTATTTTATTATTTTATTTTTTCAGTCAATGATTTCCTACGAACAACGCTCAAAGCAGCAGTTACAAATCTCAAAACTTCAAATCTAGCGACTACTAAATTATAAACATCATCACGGATGAGTCTCGCATTAAGTACTGCAGCCATGACGTCATATCATTATGCCATATTTAAAAGAAAATTCTAGTTCTAAACATGTTTCCATTTGTTAATGTTGCAAGATTTTACCACTTTTCGAAAAAAATAACTTTTAACTTTTTGAATTCAATTAACCCCTTAACGGTCCTATTAAATTACGGTTTAAAAAATTCAAATTGTTTGTTGGCACCACTTTTTGAAAAAGAAATTTTCACCCTATTTAATGGCAGGTAAAATGATACCATAATAAAGCCAATTACATTATTTTATAAAACTGGGTGGAATCAACCAATCTTAATAAAAGACACCGCCCGTGAATATCACGGGAACGAGAATTAAGGAGTTAAAATCACATATTAACCCTCCGTCTACCAGACGGGTCCATTGGACCCGACAGGTACATACAAAATATTCATTCAAACCAGAAATTTCTTTAAAATAAACTAAGTATATAAACCAGACAAAAATAAGGTAAATAAATAAGTTAAATAGTTTTAAATAAAAATTCTGGTGTAGAACGTTTTATTAAAACTTGAATAAAATTCCCGGTAGATCTAGGGTTAAAGTGCGGATATTTCCATGAGTACCTGTAGTGTAAGTCACATGCTACGAGTTTTCGCTACCAGTATTTTGGAATGAAAAAATGTGACTTATTTCATCGGAAATATCTCATTGATTGAATAAGGCCAAGCAAACTTTACGAAAATAACAGTGGCCAACAAGCATAACAATTATCACTATGTGACTTGCACTACAAAATCCCATGGAATTAGCCAGTGCGTGTAAAAACTTTAAGGACAGCAAAAAACTTTAAAAATTTTAATAAATTGAAAATGCGACAAGTGAAATGGTAATTTAATGTTGATCATAAAGTGGAAATACTAATATAAAAGTCAACAGAATGTTTAGGTTAATAGTTTCGGTTGAGTTTCAGTCCAAAATCTGAGTTTTGCCAAAAACGAATTTTCGGCGAAACTCAGGTTTTGGACCGAAAATATCACTATTCCAAAAATCTCGTTTCTTCCTTTGGAAATTTTCAACATTTCTCATTGATTTGAGCTTTATTGGCCGGCTCAAATGATACTATTTACAGCTACGAATTTCTTTGTTTGTAATTATCAGTCATGACTCACTCAAGACGTGAGTGCAAATTATAAAGCAAGCAATACATATATAACTAAACTTTTTTACGTGCACATTAAAAGCTGCAGACATAACAGTAATAGAAAATTTTCAGTTTAAAACCGCAGAAGAGTTTCGAATACTCTTTGAGAAAGATCTAGTATAACAGATGATCATTTACAGAAATCATTATAAAAGATAAATCTAGGTGTGTATACATAAAACTAAACTATTTTTTTATTAAATGAAATTCGTATATTTAGAAAATATTTCTGTGTCGTTGATGAATTAATTACGTTTTATTTTTTATGATAAAAAAATGTTTTGGATCTAAGGCACAGAGAGGCAATATGATTAATTAATAATTATGTAATGAGCACGTATAATTAATTAATAATTATGCATATTTCATAAATAGGCATAATTAATTATTATACATATTTCATAAATAGGCATAATTAATTATTATGCATATTTCATAAATAGGCATAATTAATTATTATGTATATTTATTAAATACGTATAATTAATTAATAATATAATTATGTATGCATTAATTACTTTAATTTATGCAATTTAAGATCTTTAAAAAGTTTTTAGACATTTTCGTTTTCGTTTTCGGCCGAAAATAGATTGCCGGAATTCGGTTTCAAATTCGGTTTCGGCATTAAAAACCTGTTTCGATCGATCCTTAATAATAATTGTATATAACATTTCTATAAAAAAAATACTGGTGTCCGTAAAGTTTTTACACAGTCAAAGATAGAGTTTTTTTTGCATAATTAGGATTTTTTTTCGTAATAAAAAGGACACAGATACATTCTGTTGACTTTTATATTAGTACTAGCAAACCCCGCGGCTTTGCTCGCGTAATATTTGAAATATGCCAAGTTATATTTATATGTCTAATTTTTATTAAAAGGTACTAACTAAATTTTTATTTTATTAAAGGGTAATATTTTATTTTATTAAAAGGTTTTTTTTTTTTATTAAAGGGTACTTATTACTTTTAGGAATAATTCAAAAATTACTATTTAAAACTCAGTTTGATTAAACATCATTATTACACTGCATTAGTCAGAAATGAGACTTAAATTAATAAAATGAAATAAAACTAAATAAATGATAATTTAGAAAATATTTTGAAAGTTTTATGCTCAATTAATACGCTCATTTCAGTATTCATTTGAAGTTTTGAATTTTTTAGAAACCATCTTCTTACATCTTAAAATTAACCATCATGTCAAATTCCAAGTCCTACCACCTCTCCCAACATAAAGGGCTATGTTGAAACAGGAACTGTCACCATTAATTTGCCAACATTAATTTTGAAATCGGTTTGCTATTTCCTAATATTCCACAGAAACGTAATTTAGAAAGCTTTTAAAGCCCTTTTTTAGAACGTTTGTTGTTCCTGTGAACCCCAGGTGATAGAATCTCCGGCATAAAATATAGCCTGTGTAGGATCAGAGACTGTTACCTTTGATTCGCAACTATTACTTTTATAATTGGTTTATATTCACTGAAATTGCATAGAATCGTAATTTAGAACTTTTTTAGAATGCTTTTCGCACCTCCCCTTCGCTTCACACCTTTTTAATTCGAATTTATTTTCGACGTTCCTTCGAGGGCATTTATATTTTATAAGTAACTATCATGTCATATTTAAAGTTTCTAGCCTTTTCAGTATCACAGAAATCGCAATTTAGAAAGTTTTTAGCTCCTGCATCCCTCTGGTGGTAGTGGAACAGACATAAAATATAGCTTATGTTTGAGCAGGTTCTATCACCAAAATTTGTCATCATTATTTTTTTAATAGGTATCGTAATTTATAAGTTTGCTTGAAAATTGTAATTTATAACGCTTTTCACTTAATTCATTTTTTTTTAAATTTGGAATTTTCTTTCGACTGTTCTTAGAAAGCAGTTGCATCTTGTAAGTAAATACCATGCCATACTTCAAAGTGTTAGACCCCTCAGTTGTGTAAAAAACGCAAATTGGAACATGTTTTGCTTTTGCAACCCTCAGATGGTAGTGACAGCAACATAAAATATAACCTATGTTATAGCAGGGACTGTCACCATTGATTTCCAACCATTACTTTTGAAAGAGCTTTGGTATTTCCTTAGATTAAGTAGAAATCGCAAATTAGAACGTTTTTAGGACGCTTTTCGCGCATTTTCACCCCTTTTTAAATTTCCAATTTTTTCGAAACTGTTCTTAAAGATCATTTATATCTAATAAATATGTACCTTGCCTAATTTTAAGTTGCTAGCCCCTACCGATCACAAAAATCGAAATTTAGAACGTTTTTTTGCTCCTGCAACGTCTTGGTGATAGTGATACCGACATAAAATAGCATCTATGTTAGAACAGAGGCTGTCAGCAAAAATTTCCTACCATTGAGTTTGAAATCAGATTCATTCTTCCTGAGATATTGCCGACAAATCGGCATTTAGAACGTTTTTAGAACGCTTTTCGCGCATTTTGCTCCTGCATCTCCTCTGGGGTAGTGGAAACAGATATAAAATATAGCCTATCTTGGAGCAAGATCTGTCACCATCATTTTTACACCATTATATTTGAAATCGGTTCAGTACTTCCTGAGATTGCATAGAAATCGCAATTTACAAAGTTTTTTACAACGCTTTTTGCGTATTTTTACCCCCTATTAAATTTCGATTTTTTTAGGAAATATCCTTAGAGATCATTGATATCTTATAACTAACTACCATTCCAAATTTCACGATTCTAGGCCCTTCCGTAACGCAAAAACCGCAATTTAGAACATTTTTCTCCTGCACCCCCTTTGGGGTTCTGACACCGACATAAAACACTGCCTATGTTGGAGCAAACGTTGTCACTATCATTTTGACACCAATATTTTTTAAATCGGTTTGTTATTTCCTGAGATTATGTAGAAACTACCATTTAGAACGTTTTTTAGAACGCTTTTTGTGCATTTTCACCCCTTTTAAATTTCAAATTGTTTAAGAACTGTTCTTAGACATCATTTATATCTTATAAGTAACTAATATTTCAAATTTCATATTTCTAGGCCCTTCAGTAACACCTAAATCTCATTTTTAGAACGTTTTTTGCTCCTGCTTCCCCTTTGGGGTAGTGACACCGGCATAAAACATAGCCTATCTTAGAGCAAGCGCTGTCACCATCATTTTGACACCAATATTTTTTAAATCGGTTTGGTATTTCCTGAGATTGTGTAGAAACTACCATTTAGAACGTTTTTTAGAATGCTTTTTGTGCATTTTCACCCCTTTAAAATTTCGAATTGTTTAAGAACTGTTCTTAGACATCATTTATATCTTATAAGTAACTAATATTCAAAATTTCATATTTCTAGGCCCTTCAGTAACGCTAAAATCGCATTTTTAGAACGTTTTTTGCTCCTACACACCCTTTGGGGTAGTGGCACCGACATAAGATATAGCCTATGTTCTAAGTTGGACTAACACCGTCATTTTGATACCATTACTTTTGGAATGGGTTCGGTAGTTCCAGAGCTTACCTCCTACAAATAAACAATTTTTTCCTCTTTATAATAGGAGTAAGATGATGATGATGATGACTAGCAAACCCCGCGGCTTTGCTCGCGTAATATTTGAAAAATGCCAAGTGATATTTATATGTCTAATTTTTATTAAAAGGTACTAACGAAATTTTTATTTTATTAAAAGGTAATATTTTATTTTATTAAAAGGTTTTTTTTTATTAAAAGGTTTTTTTTTATTAAAAGGTACTTATTACTTTTAGAAATAATTCAAAAATTACTATTTAAAACACAGTTTGATTAAACATCATTATTACACTGCATTAGGCAGAAATGAGACTTGAATTAATAAAATGAAATAAAACTAAATAAATGATAATTTAGAAAATATTTTGAAACTTTTATGCTCAATTAATACGTTCATTTCAGTATTCATTTGAAGTTTTGAATTTTTTAGAAACCATCTTCTTACATCTTAAAATTAACCATCATGTCAAATTCCAAGTCCTACCACCTCTCTCAACATAAAGGGCTATGTTGAAACAGGAAATGTCACCATTAATTTGCCAACATTAATTTTGAAATCGGTTTGTTATTTCCTAAGATTCCACAGAAACTTAATTTAAAAAGCTTTTAAAGGCCTTTTTTAGTATGTTTGTTGTTCCAGTGAACCACAGGTGGTAGAATCGCCGGCATAAAATATAGCCTGTGTAGGATCAGAGACTGTTACCATTGATTCGCAACTATTACTTTTATAATCGGTTTATATTCCCTGAAATTGAATAAAATCGCAATTTAGAACATTTTTAGAATGCTTTTCGCACCTCCCCTTCACTTCACCCCTTTTTAATTCGAATTTATCTTCTACGTTCCTTTGAGGGCATTTATATTTTATAAGTAACTAACATGCCATATTTAAAGTTTCTACCCTTTTCAGTATCACAGAAATTGCAATTTAGAAAGTTTTTAGCTCCTGCAAACCTCTGGTGTTAGTGGAACAGGCATAAAATATAGCTTATGTTTGAGCAGGTTCTATCACCAACAATTTGTCATCATTATTTTTCTAATTGGTTTGGTAATTTATAAGTTCGCTTAAAAATTGTAATTTATAACGCTTTTCACTCACTTCATCTTTTTAAATTTGGAATTTTCTTTCGACTGTTCTTAGAAAGCAGTTGCATCTTGTAAGTAAATACCATTCCATACTTCAAAGTGTTAGACCCCTCAGTTGTGCAAAAAACGCAAATTAGAACATGTTTTGCTTTTGCAACCCTCAGATGATAGTGACAGCGACATAAAATATAATCTATGTTATAGCAGGGACTGTCACCATTGATTTGCAACCATTACGTGTGAAATAGCTTTGGTATTTCCTTAGATTGAGTAGAAATCGCAATTTAGAACGTTTTTAGGACGCTTTCGCGCCTTTTCACCCGTTTTTAAATTTCCAATTTTTTCGAAACTGTTCTTAAAGATCATTTATATCTAATAAATATGTACCTTGCCTAATTTTAAGTTGTTAGCCCCTACCGATCACAAAAATCGAAATTTAGAACGCTTTTTTGCTCCTGCAACATCTTGGTGATAGTGATACCGACATAAAATAGCATCTATGTTAGAGCAGGGCTGTCAGCATCAATTTCCTACCATTACGTTTGAAATAAGGTTCATTCTTCCTGAGATATCGCCGACAAATCGGCAATTAGAACGTTTTTAGAACGCTTTTCGCACATTTTTCTCCTGCATTTCCTCTGGGGTAGTGGAAACTGATATAAAATATAGCCTATCTTGGAGCAAGATCTGTCACCATAATTTTTACACCATTATATTTGAAATCGGTTCAGTACTTCCTGAGATTGCATAGAAATCGCAATTTAGAAAGTTTTTTACAGCGCTTTTTGCGCATTTTGACCCCCTTTTAAATTTCGATTTTTTTAGGAAATGTCCTTAGAGATCATTGATATCTTATAACTAACTACCATTCCAAATTTCACGATTCTAGGCCCTTCCTAGGCTTTAACGCAAAAGCCGCAATTTAGAACGTTTTTCTCCTGCACCCCCTTTGGGGTAGTGGCACCGACATAAAACATCGCCTATGTTGGAGCAAAGGTTATCACCATCATTTTGCGCCATTATTTTTTCTATCGGTTTGGTATTTTCTGAGATTGGGTAGAAACTACCATTAGAACGTTTTTTAGAACGCTTCTTGCGCATTTTCACCCCTTTCAAATTTCGAATTGTTTAAGAACTGTTCTTAGAAATCCTTTATATCTAATAAGTAG
The DNA here is from genome assembly GCA_963932465.1 of Maratus speciosus. Taxonomy (NCBI): domain Eukaryota; kingdom Metazoa; phylum Arthropoda; class Arachnida; order Araneae; family Salticidae; genus Maratus; species Maratus speciosus. Next base: position 200,828,766 of record OZ010797.1, on the reverse strand, counting down.
CTAATATTTCAAATTTCATATTTCTAGGCCCTTCGGTAACGCAAAAATCGCATTTTTAGAACTTTTTTGCTCCTGCACCCCCTTTCGGGTAGTGGCACCGACATAAAACATAGCCTATGTTGGAGCAAGGGTTGTGACCGTCATTTTGACACCATTATTTTTTAAATCGGTTTGGTATTTCCTGAGATTATGTAGAAACAACCATTTAGAATGTTTTTTAGAACGATTTTCGTGCATTTTCACCCCTTTCAAATTTCGAATTGTTTAAGAACTGTTCTTAGAAATCCTTTATATCTAATAAGTAGCTAATATTTCAAATTTCATATATCTAAGCCCTTCAGTAACACATAAATCGCATTTTTAGAACGTTTTTTGCTCCTGCACCCCCTTTGGGGTAGTGACACCGACATAAAACATAGCCTATCTTGGAGCAAGCGTTGACACCATCATTTTGACACCAATATTTTTGAAATCGGTTTGGTGTTTCCTGAGACTGTGTAGAAACTACCATTTAGAACGTTTTTAGAACGCTTTTTGTGCATTTTCACCCCTTTTAAATTTCGAATTGTTTAAGAACTGTCCTTAGACATCATTTATATCTTATAAGTAACTAATATTTCAAATTTCATATTTCTAGGCCCTTCAGTAACACATAAATCGCATTTGTAGAACGTTTTTTGCTCCTGCACCCCCTTTGGGGTAGTGAAACCGACATGAAACATAGCCTATCTTGGAGCAAGCGTTGTCACCATCATTTTGACACCAATATTTTTAAAATTGGTCTGGTATTTCCTGAGATTGTGTTGAAACTACCATTTAGAACGTTTTTTAGAACGCTTTTTGTGCATTTTCACCCCTTTTAAATTTCGAATTGTTTAAGAACTGTTCTTAGACATCATTTGTATCTTATAAGTAACTAATACTCAAAATTTCATATTTCTAGGCCCTTCAGTAACGCTAAAATCGCATTTTTAGAACGTTTTTCGCTCCTACACCCCCTTCGGGGTAGTGGCACCGACATAAGATATAGCCTATGTTCTAAGTTGGACTAACACCATCATTTTGATACCATTACTTTCGGAATCGGTTCGGTAGTTCCAGAGCTTACCTCCGACAAATAAACAATTTTTTCCTCTTTATAATAGGAGTATAGATTTCCACTTTATGATCAACATTAAATTACAATTTCACTTGTCCCATTTTCGGTTTATCAAAATTTTTGCTGTCCTTAAAGTTCTTACACGCACTGTATATCAGATATTTGTATCTAAAATCAATTTGTATCTTTTTACGTAATTGTATTCTAAAACACAAAATTAGAGTGTGGTTTTAAACCTTATTACAGCACTGTACCACAGTTACAAACTTTAACGTATTTTTCTAACCATAAAAATTCAAAAGTGATATTTGCCTTACTTAATCGCCATAATATGTGTTTAATGAAGGTAAAAATTTATAAAATTTTAGTGGTAAGCGAAGTTGTCAGGTATGGTAATGTTAATATTTTTCTAGCAACGCATAAAATAGACTGAATAAGATTTCAGTTATACTAAGTTTGAAAAAAAAAAAAAAAAAAAAAAAAAAACGAATAGTAAACATTCCTTAGCACATGGGTTAAACGAGCAATACATTTGTTTTAAAAATCTACGAAACTAATGTGAGTAATTAAAGTTACCTATAATTTATAAATTTCTTACATCTTTCAGAAAATCCATTTTTTTTATAATTTTAGGTACATTTTTTATAAAAACTACAAAATGAATACATTCTTTGGAATTTAAAAAGTCTACACAACCGTTATTTAACAGAAAGATTTTTCTATTTAATTTTGCAATTGCAAAATCGCAATCGCTTCTTTTATTCAGGAATTTTTTTACAATTAAATAAGGTGGATTTTTTATTCAAAAATGTTGGTTCAAGTATACCCACACAGATAGTAAAAAGTTGAAATATCCATGCTTAATAATAGGGCATACTAATCTTTAATCATAAAAATTTCGATTTTTCGAGAAAAATATGCATGAATGAGTAACATTTTCAGCATATTTTCAAACAAACGACATAAAAACTTTCCTAGTTACCGGATTAACAAAGTGTGAGGCTCTGTAATATGACACAAAAAGGTTACTGCAACGCCTTCTTGTGGATAGCATACCTTACATACATAAAATCTTTTTCTTATTGCATGTTTCTGAAGCTTATTGTTACATTTCGATATCGAAGAAAGACAGTTCTTTCGCTAACACGTCTTTAACATTTATCTGCCTGACGCCAATGTCGAAAAGTACTCCTCAAGCAAACACAATTCGCAAACTCGTTTTTTTAATCATTAGTTCCACCTACGTAACTTTTTTTCCATAAAAACTTTGCAACGTTTTGACAGAATATATATGCTCTTATGTCATATATTTGACCATATTTTATAAGACTTGCGGGTAATTTTCTACCAAATTCATATATTGTAACATTTTCATTGATGTGTAAATATGTAATGCTGAAACTAAGTCGATAATGTTTAATAAAGATGGCAGGCTTTTATTTGATTAAATAGAAAATATAAATACCATTCCTCGCAAGTTATCTCTGATATTTCCTAGTATTGATTAAATAATCTGTTTCACATAGCCTACGTTTATATAAAATTGATACAGATGTAATTGATAGTAAAATAGGTATTAAACACAAAAATGTTTCAAACAGCTGCTCATCCAATAATACAAAAAATTTTTGTATTCGGATTAACGAAATATTTGCTAGACACTTATTTAAGAGTAATCCTTTAGAAAATGCTTTATTCAATTTACTCTTTTGCTTTTAGAAGTTTTAAGAATATTTAATTTATTAAATTATTTAACCGATTATTATAAAATTGATGTAAAGCGGAAATACTTGAGCAAAAAATACAGCTCACACCAGAAATGTTTTGAAACAAATACTGACTGTAGTTTAGGATAATCTTTGAAAATCTGTCCTCTGCCAGCATAACTGCAACAATCACGCTGTCTTTAGTGGGCAGCTTTAGGTAATGATAAATTCCAATAAAACCGTTATAGGTTCGACTTTCGGGAAACGCAACAATACATCCCCAATGTGACCCCTATATGTGCGGGGGCGATCAATTTTATTCAGAAATTTATTCATTAAGACGAAACTCGAAATTTCGCGTTATCATGCTAATGTAATATAAGTTTTATTTCTTGTGATCATTTGTCGTAACATTCACAAGGCCGAGATCATCAAGAAAATGGCTGGATATCACGGTTCATCTATCAGAGAAACACATATATAATAATCACTTATAAACAGATAAAGTTAAAAAATGCTATAAAAAGTGATAGAAGATCTTTATTAAAATTGACGATAACTTCGTCAATCGTTGATGTTCGTTGTGTCGATGAATGATGTCGATGATAATCGTTGAATGATTTTGAATATGTTGCCGTTTGTGCACCGAAACGATCGTCAATCTTAATAAAGATTTTCTATCACTTTTTAGAGCATTTTTTAACTTTATCAGAGAAACTTTAGACATTATTTGCAAAAGTAATCACACCTGTAATGATACTTTATTCTACATTGTACCGGAAATCGGATAAATTTACTAAAAATAAGAGTTTTCACCACCAGTCAATCTACCTTAAATTTCTTTTTTGGAAAATTCCAACGGATTAACCCCTTAACCTACGATTTACGTCTCAACAGCTCCACGGTTTGGCAAATCTGTAGCTACCACTAAAATTTAATAGAGATTTTCGCCTTGTTTAATCATGGAATTTCGACGATTAAATTAAACTATATTTACTGTGAAATTTTAGTGGTAAGAAGAATTTACATTCGGCTCGATCATCGTACGCGGGCAATGCCCGTCATTGTAGGTTAAGAGGTTAAAAAGACTCAGTTCTCCGATTTCGTATTTTCTGTTTTCAACCTTGGTGACGAATACGATTCTATTTGAAAGTAATACCTTTAGGTATACAATTTTTTAATTTTATATTTTATATATTTAACAATGTATTAAGACCTTTCTGATAAAATTTTAACAGAATTAATTCTGAATTTATCATGAAAAACGTGTTTAAAAGTTATTAAGATTTCAGAGAGTGACAAAAATCAGATTTGTTATGGATAATTTAAATTTAGTCTTGAGAATGGTTTTTATAGATAGAAGAAGTTTTTCTTAAGTCCATGCTTAAATTGGTATCTTCGATGTTTTTTTTCTATGCTCAGTCAGCCCATTGGTTACACAAAAGGAGGACCATGAACTTATGCTGGCGAGTTCAATATTAGCTGCTGCTAAAGAAGGGTGAGGGTGATTGTGCAAGGTTTTGAGTGTTTTCCTTGTATGAGTACAATATAATTAGGGAAATTGTACTTTCAAACACCGCCCTGAATTTTTAGCCTGGGCGCTGATAAAATAAATGGCGGCTGTCATAAGAAATTCTTTTTCAGCATTTATACTGTCTCTTGAATTTGAATACCAATAAGTTTTTTAAGTTTATTCCGCTTTAGTTTTCTCAGATTAACTAAGTCAAAGAAAACGTTTCGAAAACGGTGGTGTCAAAATTCGGGAGACCCTTGAAAACCCTTGGAATTAGAAACCCTCGAAAACGATAACAGCTATTTTTGTGGCAGTGCTCAGGTTTAGTTTTCAGTGGGCAGTGTTTCAAATGTACTACATGAAGGAATTTATTTAATAGCATTTCTCATCGATGCTAAACCTTCAAAAACTGCCACGGGAAAATATTTTCAAAAAATGGTGAATATAGCCGATCTTTATTTATTTATTTATTTATTTTTTGTTTACAAAGACCGGTAGATTGTGTGAGTTGTAAGGCTATTTAACAATGGTTGCCACTTGACAATTGGCATCTTTCTCTGTCAAATATTCCTGAAAATGTGATGATTTTCTTAAGGAAACCACCTATCATACATTTTTCTTTTGAAATGCATCTATTTTTCTTCTTAGTTTAAACATACATCGAAATTGTTCTAAGGTTCGTACATGTCGGGGAATTTTCCAGGAGTAATATTAGTATTTTTATAGAAAAATAAATGTAGGTTAAACGTGCAAAATTTCCCTTATTTAGCCCCTTCGAGACGAGCGTCACGTATACGTGACGCATAAGGGGCTCAGAATAATTAGAATTCTTACCAGTTATTTTTTATTGTGAATTTTGCTTTATATTTAATCAGGACATTTTCGCGATTCACTCAGGGAAAATTTTTCTGTTTTACAAAACCGGTGAAAAGAGAGATTAAAATTTTGTGAAAGTAGTTTGTCGGGACGGTGTAATGAGAGATTTTCACTGACAAAATATTGAAATTATAGAAATTCATGTTTTGGAAATTCCAGAAGCCGTATGAACCCTCTTATTCTTTGAATGCTATATTCAATTCATTCAGCAATAAAAAAAGCTGCCACTTATGCGAGCTTTGCCATTCACATATCGTCGGAGAGAGTTTTAGATATTTTAAATATTTTGCAACTGGGAAAATAATTTTCAATTTTTCACAGTGTTAACAGTTAATTTAGTACTTTTTCTATCGAGAGCCATCGTATTTCTCTGGTTGATTAAGAATGTGGTTTTACGAAGAAATCATTTTATCAAACAGTGCATTAAATAATTGAAAATTAGATATCGAGAACTATTCTCGAAATTTTAATTTGTTCTTGATTTTTTTAAACAAAAATTTACCTAATTTGAAAATGAGTAACGATATTACAATAAACAATGTAGGTTATAATTTAAGTTTTCAAAATTAAAAATCTAAAATTTAATAAATATAATAATTTTTTCGAATATTATTTTTATTTTACTATTAATGAGACATAAACAAACTCAATGTTCAGATTTTTTTTTCCTACTGGACGAAAAATTTTTTTCCGGGAGCTACCGGTTGGAAACCTCTGTTATAAATTATATCTAATTTTAACACTGGACCAAAATATGTATATTGTTTCACTTACAAAAAAGTGTATGCATATAAAAATTAAGAAAAAAATTATATAAACAAAATATTCAAGCATTCAACTTAATTATTAAAATATCAGGTCATCAAGTATGAAACTTGTGACTCCAAAAAGACCAGACTACCTATAGGGCAAACTGCCACCAGTAAAAAATACTAAAAGATTTTGTGTTATTCATGACAGTAATTTTTCATGAATATGACGTTTATATAGATGAAAATTTCTATCAAAATCTACCAGTGGAAGATTGAACCGTTGGTAATCTGGCCTTTTGTAATCACAAGTCTTATACCTGATGACCTAATGCAAATGTGTTTAGGTTCAGTCTTTATAAATAGATAAATTCTAGAAATCAGGGAAGATTACGTTCCAAAATATTAAGTAGCTTAATTGAAAAAATCCACATTTTCAGCATTTAAGATAAACAACAGCAGGGTTCTCGCTGCCCTTCGCCATTGCGCTAAATCGCGACAAAATTCTTCATTTGGCGTGTAAACCAACAGTCAAATTCGTCAAATTGCGAGTGCTCAGTTTGTGTGATGTATGTGTGTGTGGTGTGCCAATACAGTCGAGATTCCTAGGTGCGTTACTGAACGATTGATGTCGCTTTAACATGTTCAATTGCACTGTGCCATTTGCATTGCTCTATTTATAGATATACTGATTCAACACGAATTTAGCTTAAACCCTTAACCTACGATTTAAATCTCAACAGCCACGGTTTGTCAAATCCATAGCTACCACTAAAATTTAACAGAGATTTTCGCCTTGTTTAATCATAAAATTTCGACGATTAACTTAAACTATATTTACTGTGAAATTTTAGAGGCAAGAAGAATTTACATTTGGCTCGATCATCGTACGCGGGCTATGCCCGTCATTGTAGGTTAAGGGGTTAACAACAGGCAAAGACACAGAAAGAATTATACGATAGGTATTTCTATATTGTCAGTTAATCACTATCTATGCTCCAACGTCGCGACAGTAAAAACGCAAACAAAATTACTCGCATTAAGCGCCAAACAGAGAAAGTTTTTGCTGGAAAGCGGTGTTAAAAATTATCCATTTAACATACTATTTGTTCGTTGTATGCAAAGTATCTTTGGCCGGTTAAATTTTTTCAATCGATTAAGAGTCGAAATCTCATAGACATGTTTAGTGTACATTTTCACAACTGTAAATCAAAGATTGCTGCATTTAATTTTTATTTAGACAGCTAAAAGAATGTCTGAAACATTTACACATTTAGGAGACATTTAGAATATACATATTTTTAACAGCTTCTGTAGTGGATACTCGAATTACTATTGTATAAGCAGTTACAAAATATTAGGTTATTTTAGAATATATTGAAGAATAGGAATACAATAAAGGGTTAAAGATAGATTTTTCAGTGTTTCAAGCAGAACCTATTTTGCTAATATTTCTGTTAATTTGGTTACTGTTTTTTTATTTCTTATTCGCCAAATCGCTAATGTTGATCAAAAGCCAGTGAGAACATTGAACGACAGTAAAATGTTATGTTAAGTTTTGCTTGCATAGAGATCTCCTGATATGCTTTTAGCCATATCTAGCGTAAATATAGGGATTTGTACATGCAGCTTGTTTTCAAAATGCAGAAACTGTCGCTCTTTCATTTACACGTTCCTATAAAAAATAAACTTTTCTAGATTTAATACTTTATTTGTTTCTCTAAAACAGGACTGTCACTGGTGACTGTTTTTGATTCAGTTCCATCATATTTTCACAAGAACATTTTTATAACTTTTAGAACAATCTTATTAAAAATTTACCATAAATATATTTTTAACCCTTACCGGCGCGGAATAAATCTTTTTATAAATAGATGAAACGATGGACTGACACCTGAATTTATTAGAAAAAACAAGCTTGCCTATTTTCAAGTATGTTATAAAAAGGAAATTTATATGAAATATTCTTAGTACCAGTAAAATAAAAATTAGGTGTCCTTTTTTAAGACCACCGTCCGTGAAAGGGTTAATTAATAATGGTGGGAAGATTGTATATAAAAAGAAGGCCTGTGGTGGTTCTGCTAAAACTATCTCAAACTGTAAATTTAAGTATTATAATATTACAGAAGATACACTGAATGGATTTCTTTTCTATAGTTTTCTGAATGAATCACTAATTATATTTTAAAATAATTTCTTTTAAACAAAAAGGAAAACCGTTGCTTCCTATTGTTAAATCATATATTTTAAAATTCAGTTATCATTTCAAGAAGATATCTGGAATTTTTGTACAAATCTGTACATACCTTATCTGTAATCATAGACATTAAAATAAATTTAATTAAAAGACAAAGAGTCCCATTGAAAAAATAATTTACATAGGAAGTACTTTTTGTGTTAGCTATAAACAAAAATACATATATTTACTGTTCGAAGAACATTAAAACATCTATTTATAAACAAAGTGCTTTATTATATACATTATAGCAAATCCGCTTAGCTGACATTGTCCTCTTGAAAAAAGTTTTTATGATTCTTTCACATTTCGTTAATTATATTCTCACAAAGACCGCTGATGCAAGGTGCTAGTCAAGCAGTGCCAGATTCGAAATTCGATTCTGTCTTATTCATAGCATATTCGTAGTGGTACGGATTTCATAGTCAGGTCTCCAATTCGGACCGTTTTGCTAAAACTGGCCTTATAAAAGTATTTTATTAATAGATTTCTCTTCCATATTGCATACAAAGCTACCCATAAGGTAACTGTGGTTACAAATGTTGTAAAAAACTACAACAATAAATTTTCTTCAAATATACTGGTATTAAAAAACAAACCAGTTAGAGACCTGCAGTGTTAGCGTATATCTAAGCCTGCATATCTGTTGCAAAATATGAGAGATCACTCCGTTGTCGCCACTACGACGACATCATCTTTCTTTGCAAACCTTGGTTTTGGTACCAGTAATAAAGGAAAATAAAGTTTTCCTTATTTAATCACAGCATTTTTGAAATTGCGTACTTGAAGTAAACTTTTTTTAAGGAGTGGTGCCGACCGAATAAAATTTGCGTAAGAGACGCCGGAGTGCAAAGAGTTAACCATTTTGCTGCGCGGCCCGAGCTATGCTCGGGGATGCATTTTCCCGTCAAATTAATCCAATTTGGGTCTTCCCACCAGTTATTTTTTAGCAAAAACTCTGTATAATTTAATTAGGACATTTTCCCCGATTACTATAGTAAAAATTTTCTGCTTTAAAGAACCGGTGATAAACGATTAAAAATTCTGTAAAAGACGCTCATCGCGAAGAATTACTTACGAAGCGAAAGGGTTAAACGTGGTGGGATGTTCGAAATCCAAATTTTAGCGAAGAAAATAATCGGTGCGTTAATGGGTGAATACTGATGACATAAGTGATTGATAAGATAACATAAGTGTACATTGAACATGTAAGTGTTTCGAAATCTGCTGATTCAATAACAGACGAATACCTTAATTCTGCGCGTATCTGCCGACCCTCAGATAACTCGATTTCCTACCAGAATTTATTTTAAATAAAATGCGACTTATTCCTGATTAGCACTTATTTGATTTACCTTTTTCTATAATATTTCCGGTTTGAAATTAACTTAACTAAGCCGCGGCGTATGCGCCCGAATTACAGGACTTTGTTTGCGGCTAAATAAAATATTTGCTAAATATGTATTTGCTTATTAATGCTCTTGCTGCGGAATCCGAGCTTTTGTCGGGGATGCATTTTTCCGCCTAATTAATCCTCCTTGTTATTCCCACCATTTATTTTTATTGTAATTTTTGTCTTAATGTGTTAATCGGAGCATTTTCCCTATTAAATTAGACAGAAATTTTTGTTTTAAAAAACCGGTGACAAAAGAATAAAAATTCTTAAATTCGTAATTTTTTAAGGTATTTTGATAAAACAATTACGCAGAGAGAGGGTTAATACGTCAGTAACAGGGGTCGTGCTTGTCCTGAAATTTCAAGTCCATGATCTTCGGTACCAGTATTTTCTTATAGAAAATCTCTTCTTAAAGAAGGCGAAATTTCGTGCGTTTAACCTACATTCATTTTGCTATAAAAAAACAAACAAATACTGATATTTGTCCTGAAACATTCCCTTAAGCGAGATGATCATTATGATCATTATTATTATCCCTGATCATTAACAAACATTGTATTCTGTTTCCAATTTACCTCTAAGAATATTTAAAACTAGTTTAACCCTTTCTGACACAGTGTGCCCTAATCGGAATACCGAATTTTAATTCCAAACTTACGAACGGCACCAAGAATATTTTACTAAAATTTTGCTTTTACAATGAACATGTAAAGTAACATATTTTTAATACGTAGAAAAGTCGTTTCTAAATTCCGGTGTCAGTGAATCATTTCATCATTTTACAACAAAAATTATCTGTGCCGAAAAGGGTTAACCGATTAATTCTTTTATGAGATTTCAGTAAACTTTAGCAAATTATAGATTTACCGCTGGGAAATTTTCGAGACAAATATTCAATGTAGTTTAGCATAATTATAAATGCTCGTGAACAATTGAATATCCCCAATTCGAAAGTACACGATATAAGGTTGTTTTAATTGGAATATCCTCATTGGTTCTGAATTATCACATATAATACTTTCGAACTGAGGAGGATATAAACTGAAGTTCTTGACTTTCTTACAATTTCAGTTTACTTCAATATAGATAAACATTCTTGTCTTTCGGTCAAAACAGTAAATGACATCCCTGATGGTTGTTTTCTTATAAAATTAGTGTTATTTTCATCTGAGTTGGCAAAATGCATTCCAGATAGAGTGTCCAAGAAAGTAAGAAATTTTCATAATTATTTGAGATAAAGTCTTCAAAAAGTTGAGCATTTGTAGACCATTCAGTTAATTCAAGTCCTTCAATTTGTTAATGCGTAATTTCGTTTATTTACAATAAAATTGATATTTTAGTGGTGTAGAAATTTTAGATCCCTTTTTATGAACTTAAATAGCCAGCGTCCTGAAATAACAATTTGCCAAACATTTAACAATGCCAAATGTGGTGTCTTTTTGTTTGTGCAAAAACATAAATGTGTATTCACAGTGTTATTTTACCTTCGGGCCCAGAGAGGACACGAAATGGCAACAGTATTTCAGATTCTAATAAAGGCGTATTTTAATTCCAAGCATGTGCATCAGTCAGATCTGTAGCTACAATCTGATTATTTGTTGCTGTTGGCAGTATTATAGCGTATCTAGGTGATAAACGTACTTGGCAAAAAAATACTTCGTGTATCTTACTTTAAATTTTATTTTAAGCTGCTTCGGAACGAGTGCGTAATAGACTTGTGGCATGTTGCTTGTCTCCGAATCCGAGGTTTGAATTCGAATCTAAGCAACGGAATGTTTGGATTTTTTTATCCAAACATTCCGTTGCTTAGTTTCGAATTTTTATAGAGTAGATTTAGAAATTTTTAGATTTTTCAATATTTCAAAAAAATATTTCAATGAAAAAATGGGAAATTTTTATTTTTCGATATTTATTTGAGTTATAATAAAATATTTTTTCCATATTTAATTAAGTTATGAAAGATAATTTGGAACAATATTAACAATTTTTCAATGTAAATTTGTTTAACACTAGAACCGCCGTAGCGGTCATTTTGACCGCTACCAAATGAAAATATTTTGATTATCACCAGAAATTTCTTTCTAAAATAAGTTTAAAATGTACCTCGGAGAAATAATTTAAATAAATATGTTAAGTAGTTTCAATGAAAATTTCCGGTGTACAATATTTTTTATAACACTCCAGTAAAATTTTCGGCGGTTCTAGTGTTAACCACTTCGTGACGATCGTCTTTTGCAGAATTTTTAATCTTTAATCACCGTTTTTTCAAAACAGAAACTTTTGCCTAATTGAATCGGGAAAATGCTCGAATTAAATAAGGCAAAATTTACAATAAAAATTTACTGCTGAGAATAATCACGGATTTTGACCACCTTACACGGCATGTGTACTTGTCGCTCGTCCCCAAGGGGTTAATATGCGTTGTCGTGACTGCAGTTTTAACTAATTTTAACTAATTATTTTTAGAAATCAGGCAGCATTGTTTGTCTGACTTTCCATGCATGCAGAATGCGAATTCCCTTGTCTATGCATAATCCTCGAAATGTTTTCGGTTACGTATGTAAACTTCAAAAGTATAAGGACATTGATTTTTCTTGATACCTTAAAAATTTAAGTTTTGACAGTGCGGCACGCACACTCCTGCTGGCACTCCTCGACGTACAAGACATATTATTCATTAAAAAGATCGAATAGATGAGTGATGTCAATAAATAGAAAAAAAAAGTTCGAGGAAGGATATCTCTTTTCTTTGCAACTGAAAATAAACCTGTAAAAAGAACATGGATTTTAATCCAAAGCATTAGAACCTCTTCTTAACATATCTTCGCGAATAATAGATTTGAACCATTCCATCAGACAAGGTTCGTACGGGTACCGTTATTTTCAAGGGCCAATATCATATTTGTTTCATAGAAAAATAAACCTAGTTTAAACGGTCGAAATTTCGCCTTATTTGAAGAGAAATTTTCCATAAGAAAATACTGGTACCGAAGAATTCTTAGCCTGGTAATTCAAGCACCCGTACAAACCATGATGAGAAACGGACAAAATGTTCCGCACGTGACGCTTGCATAAATACCTATATTTATTAACTTATAAGTTGTTAGAATATAAACTATACATTAAAATTAAAATATATATACATATTTTCATATTACCATAGTTGTTTTTCTTTGAGAATGCAACAGCATTGTTAAAACAGCAGTATTATTTAGAAAAGTTGTTCCTCATATGATATGGAACGGAATCATAGATGCCAGCATCAGTCCCGTAAGGCATGGTGACGTCACGGCGACGTCGTTGTGAAGTCACACTGTGATTTTGTGACCGTCGATGTGACGTCACGTGACGTCGATGCGACGTCATAGTGACTAGAATGCGAGGTCGTTATTGCCGTTTTAGAGGTCGTTTGTGACATCACATTGTGACCACTCTGTGAAGTCACGGTGTGACAAATTTGTGAAAAGTGTGTCATTTGTGACTATTTTGGCATTAACTTTGTGACGAACCTGTGACGAAAGTGACAATGCTTTGAAGTCACACTGTGACCAATTTTTGAAATATGTGTCATTTGTGACGAGCTTGTCATAAACACTGTGATGATTTCAAATGAAAATAAAATTTTAAATTAATTGCTTAAAAGGCGCAAAGGCGAACATAGTGAAAAAGATTCCATGCTGGGACTCGAACCAGAGCCAACAGTATAGCGCACGGATATTCTACCGACTAAACCACATGGAACGGTACCTAGCCTGTAAAATTTCTCACTATTACATGTTAACAAAGCTACAAACTCAGCACAAGATGGAATATTTATCGTGAGCCACCGACATGGATCAAACACGAAACTTAATTAAATCCAGCATCGATTGAAACTATATTAATACTTGGAAAATTTTCCAGAGAGAACCATTCGTCTTGCATACAATATTTCAAATGAAAATCAAATTTCAAATTAATTGCTTAAAAAGCAATTTTAATTTGAAATACTGTATGCAAGGCGAATGTTTCTCCCTGGAAAAATTTCCAAGTATTAATATAGTTTCAATCGATGCTGGATTTAATTGAGTTTCGTGTCTACCCCATGTGGGTGGCTCACGATAAATATTCCATCTTGTGTTGCGTTTGTTTCCTTGCCAACATGTAATAGTGAGATATATTACAGGCTGGGTGTCCTTCCATGTGGTTTAGTCAGTAGAATGTCAGTGCACTATACTGATGGCCTGGGTTCGAGTCCCGGCGTGGAATCTTTTTCACTCTGATGGGCTTTGCGCCTTTTAAGCAAATAATTTGAAATTTGATTTTCATTTGAAATATTGTATATAAGGCGAATGTTTCTCTCTGGAAAATTTCTAAGTATTAATGCTGCGATGATTTTTAAAATAAACTTCTGTTGTAAATATAAAATCTTATCTTTTTACCGTACTTTTTAGCAAAATATCGCTATTTTGAAGCCCTATTCTTCTAAAACATTTTTAATTTCTCCACTTAAAAAACAATGCTTATCAACTGACATATTTTTTTATTATGTTCTAAGCTTGATATTTAGAATGTGTAAGTTTTTTAATGTGTTGTGTTTTTTCATTGCTTTGTTAAATACGAACATGGACTCTAACGGATATTAATAGAACTATTATTTATAGAATGGTATGATAAGCAATATTTATTTAAATTTTTTATTCCCGTGTATATTGTATTTTGTGAATATGAGCTAAATATATTTGGTATGTTTTATAGGAAAAGACTGATCTGGGAAATAGAAAAAATAAGTAAGAAAAATCACGCGTTAAGCATAGATTATAAAATACTTTCCAACACTTCTTGAATGCTTTAACAAGACATCGTAATTTTGCGAAATAACGTAAATAAGATAACTATATAAACATTTGAAAACGCATAAAACATATGAAAAATTGATTTCAGCAGTTACCGTCCATAGCCAAATATGTTTTCCAATTCCTTTGAACAGCCCTGTATTTGATCTGTAGGTTGATATATATACTATATAATAGGAAAATTTAGTTTAGCAAGAAAACGCCTAACAGGTTGAAATTCTCTTTCAGCAATTTATACTAATATATGGAAACATACTTGAATACTTTTGTACAACCCTGTAGTTTACCTAGAATCTTTATTACAAGCGACTATTTAGTTGAAATTTAATTCAAACTAAGACACACTTAAAACTGCTGAAATCACATTTCCAGAAATTATATTTTATAGACGGCTATGTATCCAATTCTTTACGTGACCCTGTATATCATTTTATCTATATTCTACAATCATTTCTTAGTAAATTAAATGCAGTTCAGCGAACAAAAAAGCATAACTCATTTAAAAACCACACTCTCAGAAATAAAACTCTCAATTTTGACGATTCAGCAGTCGAGCTATATTTCGTTGTTTTTGACAATCATTTCGTATCAAAATCACGTGACTTTTAACGACACGTAAACTCTCAAATATTTGACGAAGGTGTTTCTTCACTCACGGCCAGGCTCAATGCATTTTAAGGAAACCGTACCTCCTCAAATCCTGCGACTTTAGCAAGCAAATACTTGCTTGTTTATGTTATTCCTGTCATAATTTATTTAAAAAAATTATGTTATTCCTGTCATAATTTATTTAAAAAATTGCACTTTTTAGCGCTTTTCAGAAAATGCTGAAACACAGGTAGTTATTGTTTCTGCATTAGTTATTTTTTTAGCTGTTAAAGTTTTTAAGAATGTTTATTATTATTTATATTATTATTATTATTATTATTATTATTATTATTTTACTTTCCTCGCTATGGTTTAATTCGAAAAGAATAAATTTCCCTGTGTTTTACAAAATCGTTCAAAAAGAAAATTTGGTCAATAAAGTTTCAAAATTCCAAGATCCCTTTTTCATTTAAGAAATATATTCATATAACTATGAAATTAAATATGCATAATTGATCCCTCTCACTTCTCTTCTGTGAAGTGTAAAGTGTTAAAATCTTAACCAACTACTCAAATTGATAAAATCTCCCCCATATGTACTTTAAAATTCGTTATTTCTGAGCAACAAATTAACCAGACCATATTTTAATCATTCATCGAGCAAAGAAAATTTTCCTAATAAATTATATTTATCAAGCCATATTATAATTATTCATATTATAATTATTCATATTAACCATAGGAAATAATAATAATAAATTAGTCTTACTAATTAAAACTTGCAAGAATCATAAGTATAACACCATCGATAAAATTACAACCAACCTTATAAAAATATAAATATACAGTAGAATCCTTTACATGCATGTAAAATCGTATCTGTTCGAGGACTCAATAGCGTAATAGCTAGAGTGACCGTCTCCCACACAGAAGGTCGTAAGTTCGAATCAACCCGAAGACCGAAGCTATTATTTTTTCTCCTGTCGATACAAGAGCTTCCAAACTGTTCAATAGGTGGCACCACCAGCCCTCTGATTGCACTTTTCAAATAAGCACTTTTGACGAAATTGTTATCCTCAAACAAGCGAAGAAAGTAATTTTCTCAATATGACGAAATATTCGCTCGGAGCATATCCCAGGAAATGATTTCGTCAAAAATGAAGAAAATTTCGTGAAATCTGAGTATCCACTTCTGAGAGTGCACCTTTAAGCAATTTGTGCACATACCCAGTAACCCTTACGAATACTTTTGTGTAGCCTTAGTATAGGAATTATAGCATTTATATACACCATATACTATGCACAAATATAGTGAATCATAAAAGTGCATATCATAATTAAAAATGCATTTCAAACCGTCATTGATAATGTACAGTACTTCGGATACCATATAGTATCTGAAATATTTTATATAATGTGTCCCTGTAAATGCTATATACGTATGATTCGTATTATACATGAAATAATTTATAGTATGTAAACCTCCGCGACGTATAGCAATTTCATTAAATATGAAATAGATTAACATAATTAAAGTGCGTAGCAAACAATTCCCTCCACCCCTATATCATTATGTATTGGAATTCCTTTTTTAGCCCTGTAAATGAACAATAACTATTCTTTGCATCGCATTGTCAACAGAATGCATATTTTAGTGCGCTTCATAAATGCATATCAATTTTATTCTGTTTGAAAGCGTGCGTAAAATCATTAAAAATCATTTGAAACGATTTTTTTCCCGTAGGCCGTAATGTAGCGGAATACTTTTGGCTGTCCTTGTAAATGAACTAAACATGCTACAAACTTCATTGCAAATAGGGACCGTGCTATGGTAAACGTCAATAACATCCAAAAATTTTAGGGCAATCCGAGTATATTTACGAGCGTTAGAGCGCGGACAGACGGAGAGACAAACCGAAGTCATAATCACTTTTCAACTTTGTGTCCTATATTATGTATCCTGTATTATATGAACTTTAAAAAAATATATACTAAAGCAGTTTGATCTATAACTTCCTACCAGGCATGAAAAACACTTTATTTCAATGCTTAAATATCATATTTTACTTTTTAGTGCTAATAATTACGTGCATCATAAACGTAGAAAATGAGTTTATAATAAAAGAAAATTTAATAATCGATTCAAAATGTCTATAATTAAATGTTTGATTAAAATCACAAACAGAAAAAAAATGCTTACATACAATTAAAAAAAATAAATATACGAATTTAAAAAACACTAAAAATAATAATTAGTATTTATAGTTGTACTATTAAACAACAACAAACTGCAATATCTGAATTAAATGCATGATTAGATTTAACACTATCTCAAAAATCTTTCCATATGTTATAAGGAATTTCTATTATTTTATAATTTTGACAAAGGTTAAATCTGAAAACATTGGTATGAATATTTAGGATTTAGAAAAATAATTAAAAATATTATTGGCACTAAAAGAAAACTCTTTCAAAAGTTTCACTACTGTAATATGTAAAAGTACATTTTCCCAGTATAATGATAATTTCTAATCTGAAACAATTTCGTAATATCATAATAATCGAATATCTATATAATCTATAAGTGTTAGTAATCAGAAAACAGTGAAATGCCGAAAAAAACACTAAATCATTGTCTCAACATATTTTCGATCTCAAGTAACTGAAAATTAATGTTTTCATTAATTTCCCTATGAATGTAACCATAAATCAGTCTGAATCAGCTTACGAAAACAATTACAGATCAGTCTCTTATTAATATAACAATTTAACTCATAACACATCAGGAATAAAATATTTAAATTAAATAAGACTTATGTTTATGTTCCTTTAATAATATTTGTGTATCCTAAAATGGCTGCTGTCATTAGCTTATCTTAAAAGAACTGTTGTAGAAAGTGGCGATGTTCTAAATAGTGAACGATTCCCGCGTCTTTTTCTGTGGTTATATTTTACGCAGACGATTTCGGCAGGTGTTCCTTAGCGCTTATTTGTTTTTGTATCAGACATGAAAGCAGAAAATAAGAAAAAAGGTGGAAAAAGTTTTTCATCTATAGAATGATACCAAACTTTTATAATTTAGACACATTTTAACTTTTATTTATAGAATAAAATGTATACGGTTGTTATTTTCTTTTCATAACTTAGAAAGAATTAAAAGAAAAATCTTTTAAATCAAAGTGTTTTTAGGACAAAATATTCTATTCAAAAATTGAAAATTTTCTTTCTTAAGTCTAACAAAATTTTCAATATAGAAAGATACATTAAAAAACTTCATTTGCACGACTTTCATATGCTTATATTATATCTTTCCTTTGATTTGATAGCTCTTTTGAACAGTAATTCAGAAACAAACTCCAAGGATTTGAGTAGACAAAATACCCCCCCCCCCACCACCACCACAACCCATGCTTCCAATATTTTATTTTTTTTGCATTTTTGCATCGATCCAGAGAATGACCAAAATTGTCTTTAAAAAGGCGGAATTCCTCCTTTAGGAGGAACTCTTTCATGCCCGTTGTATACAACAGATTATAAATTTAAATGCGCAATAATTTTATGGTAGTGTCTTTAATTAATATTTTCTATTTGAAGAATTTTCCAATGTATTTTACCCTTTTCTTTTTATCAGTTCCAAATAATTAAAGTTAAAATGTATTGTAAAGTTTCTTTTTTATAAGTAATATTCATAATTCTGTCAATCTTTCCTTCTCTTCATATCAATTTTCTGTAAAACAAAACAATTTGTAAAATAACTTTTTTTAAAAGTCATATCTCTAAAATACAAATTTGAAATACGAATAATTAATTATATCATAAGTTATGCATAAATTTTGTGTATTTCTTTTATTTTCGGAAAATATTTTAATTTTATTTAAAAAGTCTGAATGAAGTAGAATTTTTGAAAAAAATATAGTTATTTAAAATAGTTAAACACTAACCGGAAAAAATATGACTAAAATGCAAATTATAAAGCAAGAAATGCATATATGTATAAACTCTGAAGACTATTTCTACGTATTCATTAAAAGCTGCACACTTAACTGTAATAGAAAACTTTTAGTTTGAAACCACTGAAGTGTTTCATATGCCACTAATTGGCAAAAAAATAAAAAAAAATTCCTCCCTGCAAACTAAATATGTAAAGTGTACAGATTTAATACTCCTAATTCTAAATATGTTATTCAAATTACTCCAGCACGTACCATTTTTCCGAGAAACACTTTTATAATAATAACAATCAGTGAAGGATTATTATGTTAAATTGCAATGCTAGATAAAATTGAAATCATGAAAAAAGTATACTTTCACTGTCTTAGATATCAAACCGATAAAATATAGCGTGAAAATTTAGTTTATTAATGCTTGTATCGTGGACTTTATGTATTATCCCCCCCCCCCTTTCGTACCATTTGCTATGCACTAATATATTTCCATTCCTTATGCCGCTGAAACTCGCGACTGTTTAAAATACTGTTTAAAATATTTCTCTTCATTTTCAAAGATTTTAAAAGTTCATATTTCTGTCACATATCGACTTACAATATGGTGTTTTTTTTATCACATATGTGACGTGACGTACGTTACATGCATTGTCATAACAATGACGTCACAATTTTTTTAATTGCTAGAAAAATATAATTTTACAGTAAATAATATATTTTAAAGAATTTTCGTAATTTTTTAAAGTTTTCTAAAAAGTTCACATCTCATTCACAATGTGACATCACTGAGTGGTGGCATTTTGGTCACAGATATGACGTGACCACAGTGACTTACAGTGACGTCACAACGACGTCACCGTGACCATGCATTCTATGAGGGGTTAATTATTCCAGAGTCTGATCCAAGACAAAAATGTTTTTAAGTGGAAAATATTTGTTTTAGTTTTTGTTTATATAAAATTTTCGGTTGAAAACTTGTTCATCTAGGATCAGACTCCGGAATAATTAAGAGATGTTGGAATCTATGCTTTAATAGGTTTTAAAATTTTCACATTTTAAACACAAGACCTTAGGAAACTGCCAGTTTTTAATAACAAATAAATAATTAAAATAATAGATATTTACCCTTTGTTGATATTAACCACTCCGCGTTATTTTGAGTATGGGCTACCAGGAACCCCGCGTCGTTACACGAAAATTTTATTCCGTCGGCACCAATATTTTAAAAAGAAGTTTCCTTCAAGTAAGCAATTTAAAAAATGCTTTGATTAAATGAGGCAAATTTTATTTTGCTTTATTACTGGTGCCAAAAACAAATTTTGTAAAGAAAGAGGATGTCGTTATCACATAATTGCGTGTATCCTCCCTTGGCATAATCTCACATCGGGTATTTTTTTTTTATATTTTTTTCCATCAAATATGATCCTATTAATTAGGAGAAACCACCAAAACCTATTAGTTCTACGAAAAATCTTCTCCTCTTAACCCTTTCAGGAGCAAGGCTCTTCTATCAGCAGTATAGTGAAATGAGGAAACGACACCATAACTTACAAGCAAATTTATTTCAAAATAAACAAAAGCTAAGATAATAAAAGTAATAGATATTAAAAATTTCCGCATTTTAAATCCTAGACCTAAGTAAGCTACCCGTTTTAGGGCTATTCCATGAAAAATTCACAAAACTTACGACTCTTACATAAATACCTGTATCTATTGACTTATCAGTTGTTAAAACATAAACTATAGATTAAAAATAACACAAAAATCTAGATTTTCATATTAACATGGTTGTTTTAATTTGAGGATATAATAACATTGTCAAAACATGGCCAATACACGGCAGCGGTCTGTTGATGCTCGAGGGTCATATTTCGAAGAATTTTAGTTCGCTGTACAAAAATGTTTAATAAATTTTGTATTCTCCCACCAGTATTGAAACTTTGTGAACACACCCTATATACATTTTGAGTCATTAATGAAATCTGTATCCCAGGTCGCTGCTTTCTAAATTTTTTGTAAAAAAATATTCCTTCTTCAACAACGAACAATTTATTTCAATTATCTACATACACATTTTGAGTTATTAAAGATATGTATATCCGAGGTCGCTGCTTCCCATATTTTGGTTGCGACAATATTTTATAAAAAAATATTTTTGATTTATTCGAAAAAAGATTTATTTCAATATGTACATATATTTTTTGATTCATTAAAGATATGTATATTCGACATCGCTGCTTCCTATATTATTTTGCACATTTTTTATAAAAAAAATTCCTGATTCATTGAAAAAAAAAGATTTATTTTAAATATCTGCGTATATATTTTGAGTCATTAAAGATAGTCTATTCGAGGTCGTTGCTTCCTATATTTTGTTGCCACTATTCTTATTTAAAAAGCTATTCCTGGTTCATTCTTATTCACGCATTCCTGATTTAATCTTATTCTTATTCAGATGCACGTGTATAAGAAATCTACCACAAAGATTATTAAATCAAGTTAAGGGGGGTCCGGGGCTCAAAGTTCTTGTTATTTAGTTTTTTATAGAGATTTTGTTATAAAATGCTTTTCTGGAATATCTTTTAATATAAAAAGAATGTAAAAAAAATCTGAATTTTTTTGTTAATCTAAATTGTAAAATTTTAAACATATTTAATTTTTTATATAACTCTGAAGTACTTTCTCGATTTACAAAATTTTTACACTTTTGTGTACAGAAAATGCGTCACTTTAATTTGTCTTCGGGATTTCTTAAAATATTGATTAGGAATTTTATATATATATATATATATATATAAACTAGCAAACCCCGCGGCTTTGCTCGCGTAATAGTTTAAATATGCCAAGTGATATTTCCATGACTATTTTTTATTGGAATACTTTTTGAAATAATTCAAAAATTACAAATTAAGCCACAGTTTGACTAAACTTCATTACAAAAGTCCAATAGACAGAAATGAGATTTTAAAATCTCAGAGATAAGAGATCGAAAAATGTTGAAACAGAGACTGTCACCGTTAATTTGCCAACATTAACCTTGAAATCGGTTGGTATTTACTAATATTCTATAGAAAACTGAATTTAGATGTTTTTAAAGGCTTTTTGCTGTTCCTACCAACCAGGTGGTAGCGACACCGGCATAAAATATAGCCCATAGTAGGATCAGGGACTATCACTCTTGATTCGCAACCAATAACTTTTGTAATCGGTTTATTATTTCCTGAGATTGCATAGAAATTGTAATTTAGGACTCTTTTCAAATGCTTTTCGCTCCTTCCCTTGGCATCACCCCTTTTTAATTTCGAATTTATTTTCGACCGTTCTTAGAGGGCATTTATATTTTATAAGTAACTAACGTGCTATATTTAAAGTTTTTAGCCTCTTCAGTACCGCAGAAATCGCAATTTAGAAAGTTTTTTGCTCCTGCAAAACTCGACATAAAATATAGATTATGTTTGAGCAGGTTCTGTCACCATCAATTTGCAACCATTATGTTTGAAATCGATTACGTATTTCATGTGATTGCATAAAAATCGTAATTTAGAACGCTTTTCGCTCACTTCATCCTTTTAAATTGAGAATTTTTTTTCGACAATACTTATAAAACATTTGCATCTTTGAACTAATTACCGTTCCAAGTTTAAAACGTTAGACCCCCTCAGTAACACAAAAACGCAATGTAGAACATTTTTTGCTCCTGTAACCCCCAGGTGGTATTGACAACAATGTAAAATATGGGCTATGTTGGAGCTGGGACTGTCACCATTAATTTGAATCCATTACTTCTGAAATAGGTTTATATTTCCTGATATTGCGTAAAAATCGCTATTTAGAACGTTTTTAGAACGCTTTTCGCTCATTTTCACCTCTTTTAAATTTCAAATTTTTAAGGAACTCTTCTCAGAGAGTATTTACATCTCTAAGTAATTACCATGCCAAATGTCAAGTTGCTAGCCCTTTCAGTATCACAAAAATCACAATTTAGAACGTTTCTTAAAATGCAACCGCAAGATGGTAGTGACGCCGACATGAAATAGATCCTATATTCGAGCAAGGACTGTCGTCATCAATTTCCAGCCATTACTTTTGAAATCGGTTGGATACTTTCTGAGATTGCGTAGAAATCGCAATTTAGAACGTTTTTCGTCCATTTTCACCCCTTTTAAATTTCGAATTATTTAGGAAATGTTCTTACAGATAACGTATATCTTATAAGTAACTACCATGCCTAAATTCAAGTTTCTAGCCCCTGCAGTATTACAAAAAAAAACGCAATTTAGATCGTTTTTTGCCCCTGCACCCCCTTTTGAGGTAGTGGCACCAACATGAAATACAGCCTATGTTGGAGCGAGAGCTGTCACCATCGTTTTCACACCATTATTTTTTAAATCGGTACGGAACTTCCTGAAATTGCGTAGAAATCGCAATTTAGAAAGTTTTTTTGAACGCTTTTCGCTCATTTTCACCCCTTTTAAATTTCGATTTTTTAGGAAATGTTCTTAGAGATTATTTGTATCTTATACATAACTGCCCTGCCTAATTTTAGGATTCTAGGCCATACAAAAATCGAAATTTAGAACGTTTTTTGTTTCTGCAACACCTAGGTGATAGTGACACTGGCATGAAATTGAGTCTATGTTGGAACAAGGGCTGTCCTCATCAATTTCCAACCATTACTTTTGAAATAGTTTGGGTACTTTCTGAGATAGCGTAGAAATCGCCATTTAGAACGTTTTTAGAACGCTTTTCGCGTATTTTCACCCCTTTTTAAATTTCGAATTTTTTAAGATATGTTCTTAGATATCATTTATATCTTATAAGTGACTACCGTTCCAAATTCCATGTATCTGGGACCTTCAGTAACATAAAAATCGCAGTTTCGAACGTTTTTTTTTTCTCCTGCACCCCCTTTAGGGATAGTGGAACAGACATAAAATGCAGTCTATATTGGAGCAAGGGTTGTCACCATCATTTTGACACTATTATTTTTAAATCGGTTTGGTACTTCTAGAGATTGCGTAAAAATTGCCATTTAGAACGTGTTTTACAACGCTTTTTGCGCATTTTCACACGTTTTAAATTTCGAATTTTTTTAAGAAATGTCTTTAGAGATCATTAGTTTCATTTTTCTAGGCCCTTCAGAAACACAAAAATCGCATTTTTAGAACGTCTTTTGCTCTTGCACCCCCTTTTGGCCAGTCGCACGGACATAAGATATAACATATGTTCTAAGTTGGACTAACACCATCATTTTGATACCATTACTTTTTGAATCGGTTCGGTAGTTCCAGAGCTTACCTCCTACAAATAAACAATTTTTACCTCTTTATAATATTAAATAAAATAATATATAGTATACATTAAGTAAAAAAATTAAGTTCTTTATGAGTGAGTTTTGCATTAATTAGGATATTTTTACAATTATCACTCAAAATTAAAAATTCTGAAGACAATTTGTTGGAAATATAGCATAAAATCTCTGTTAAAAATTTTATACGTATATCTTGCAAGGAACTTTAGATATATTCTTTAAAAATTGACAAATCGTGAAAAAATTCATTCTGAGATAAATGGAACTAAAGTTCTCGTCAGTGAGCAACTGATGCATCGCTTCTCAAGGCAAAAGGTGTTATATCTCTGGATCTAATAAAGATAAAAGCATGCGGTTTGCGGTATTTAACGCTAAAAACTCAGCATTTCTTTAAAGCCAAAAAAAAAAGTTTTTTTTTTTTTTTTTTTTTTTTTTTAGAATTTTTACCTCCGGACCCTCTTAACTCCGAAAAACACTTAATTGTGCTTTCCCCTTAAACACTTGGGGACGAGCGGCACCTATACGTGCCGCAAAAAGGCCTAAGAATGTAAGAATAACTGCTCATTCCGACCAGTAAAATTTCCCTTGACGGATCCGAGCATTTTCTCGATTTAGAAAGGCACAAATTTCTGTATTTAAAAATCGGTGATAAAATATTAAAAATTTTGTAAAGTACTCCCGTCGCGAAGGGGTTAATATGGCGTTTATTTTAATACAGACATTGGATACCTAAATTAATTAGAAATGTGGTTCATTCAAAATTAAATTAATAGATTATTCTTATTGTTTGACTTCCGTAAACATCTACAAATAATACATATTTTTCATCAGAAATTTTTCAGTACAAAGATTTAAAGTATTTTTGAATGGCGTTCAGTTTGATGGTTCTTAATGTCCGGATATAAAACAAGCTTGTCTACAATGGACGGCTTTGGTAATCATAATGTACAATCATGGAAAAAAAAAATAAACACCCCCTTACTAACTCTGCAAAATATTATCGTAGAAGAAAGTTACTGACACCATACGATTGGTAATAAAGTCTACTTTTAAATGATGGATATAAAATTTGCTTAGGGGGCCATCTACATATTGAAACAAACCATAACTTTGTTTTTTTCAATAGCAGCACACAATTCTTACAACATAAATGAACTCTACATCCTTCAATTAGCCTAAAAACAAATTTTTATGCAATCCGTACGATATGTTTCCGAGAAATTAATTATTTTAAAACGAGTGAATTTTAGGGGCTGTATCAAAATTGAAGTTCGGTACTCGAGTGTTGACCGAAAGAGTCCCCTTCTTGATCAAGGCATTTTATGCATCACTCAAGCATTCATTGAAGACTTATAGATTACAGGATAGCATAACAAAATTCAAGATATCTACTCACTTATTTCATAGACGGCCCCTTAAACCATCCTTTTGCCGTTTTTTAAGCATAATTTGAAAACTACTTGGAAGAAAAATGTGAAATTTTGGATTTCCATAAAGCAGGACTTAATAAATCTAAATCCATCAAAAAAATTGTAGGTTGCAATTCATAATTTTTTCAAATATTAATTTCATAGTTCATAATTCATATCATAAAATTATAAAAATTGCAACTTTTTATTTTTTTTCCAAAATCCATCATCTGATGTATCATTAGAAAGTCCTTGGGCTACTGTTTCATATTATGCGCCTCGCATGTCGCTCCCCCGACTTTCCCCACGTGGCGGCACATTTCTATATAAATAAAAATATAAATGTTCGTTTGTACAAAATCTTAAACCTCCGAAAGTTCTTCACCAATTTCTTTGAAATTCACGGATTGCGTTGCATTCGAATACGCGCGTGTTTTTATATACCTATCACGAACCTCGCTCCTCCCTCCTCCAATTTCCTCACCTCCACCAGGGGGCACTTTTTAAATTTTTTTAGACACACATCAAGAAAGCCCTTTGACTACTCTTTTATCTTATGCACATACCATCACTGTCATCCCATTTTCCACCCGTGGGGGAACATTTCTATATAAAAAAAATTTAAATGTTCGTTTATACGAAATCTTAAACCTCCGAAAGTTCTTCACCGATTTCTTTGAAATTCGCCGATTGCGTTGCAATTGTATGCTTGCGTATTTTTATATTACTATTATGAACCTCGCATCATCCTCCCTCAATCTTAACCCCCGGGACACTTTTTTAACATTTTTCGGCACTCATTATGTGGCATATCATTAGAAAGCCCTTTGACCACTCTTTCATATTATACATCTCCCCTCACTATGCCCTCCGGAGGGACACATTACTGAAATATTTCATCAGTATTTTTTATGATATTTGTTTTTTCTTTGTTTTTTTTTTAGTTCGTGTTTTTTTTTTTTCTTTTTAGCTCACAGGCTATAAAGATTGAGAGCTGATATGCCCGCAGGTTCTGTATGTACGTACATAAGTTACGCGATAACTCTTGATAGAAATGTCCAATTTGCTTCAAATTTTGTAAATAGTTTAATTCTGATAAGACGCTTCCCTGATTAGTTTTGGGAGCTCATTGGTTAAGTATAAAAGGGAAACGGGGGGGGGGGTTAAACCTTCCTTAATTTATATAAATGGGTTTTTCATGCAGAATTTTTCGATTTGCTTCAAATTTTGCAAATACGTTCATTCTGATAAGGCCCTTCCCTGATTTGTTTTGGTGTGTTATTGGTTGTGCAAAGGGTTAACGGGAGCTAATCCTCCCTCCCTTAACTTAGATAACTTGGTTTTTCATGGAGAAATATTCGATTTGCTTCAAATTTTGTGGATAGGTTCTATCTGATAAGGCGCTTCCCTGATTTGTTTTGGGCCTTCATTGATTAAGTATAAAGGGGCGAACGGGGGCTAATCTCCCTTTAATTTAGATAAATGGGTTTTTCATGCAGAATTATCCGATTTGCTTCAAATTTGGTATACCGGTTTATTCTGATAAGGCGTTTACATGATAGATTTGGTCGTTCATTGGTTAAGCATAAAGTGGGGAAACGGGGGTAATCTCCCTTAATTTATTTTTCAATGGGCATTATTCTATGAAATAAGAGTATAATATACAGTTAGTATGAATAGCCTGTGTGCTCAATGCCATTAGTTAAACTAGGCACATATCTTTTTAATTCACTCGATTTGCCAGGGATGCCATCGCACGTACTGCAGTTGACAATCGGCCTACCAATTATGCTGTTGCGAAATATTCACAAGCCAAATCTTTGCAACGGCACTCGGTTTGCAGTAAAAAAATAATGAGCAACTTTGTAGAAGGAACAATCTTGACAGGACCTTTCAAAGGTGAAGATGTGTTCATTCCTCGCATTCCTTTGATTCCAATGAATGCGCAATTTCAATTTAAGAGATTGCAATTATCTATTTGATTGGCGTTTGTAATCTCCATCAACAAAGCTTAGGGCCAAGCTTTAAAATTCTGCGGTTTAGATCTAGACATGAATTGCTTCTCACACGGACAATTATATGTTTCGATTTGTTGAATCGGCAAATAACACAATCTCTATATCTGCACAGACAGTGTAACAACAGAAAATATTGTATACCCACAAATATTGTGAAATTAAACATATTAGAAACGTGCCCCTTCTCTTTTTTTTCTTTTCCATTTAGCCAGACTGAACCACAGCAACGCGTGGCCGGGTACAGCTAGTATATATATCGTCGGTACCATGTCAAACTATCCAATGTGAAAACAGTGGGCTACTTCTTTTAAATTCAGATTTGTTGATTGACATCACTTTTTTGAAATAGTAAAATTCGGCTTATTTAACCTTATTTAATAACATATTAATTAAGGCAAAAACAAGTGAAATTTTACCGTTTCAGAAAAGTGGTGCCAATCAAGAAATCTGAATTTTAAAAAAGTAGCCAACTGTTTTCCCATTGGGTAGTTTGACATGGTACCGACGATATGTAAACATAATAAAATATTTAAACTTGATATTAATTTTTTGAATAAAAAAAATTAAGCTTAATTAGAAGAAAGTTTAATTTAATTTGTTTAAAAAAAACATGTAAATTCGTTAATTTGATCAAAATTTATCGTGCCAAAATCGTTGAAAATCAGGGTTTCGAGGTAATTGAGTTTAAAGTTTTGTCCTCACAGACAGATAAACGTTTATCAGCAAAAATGTTGAAGATTCCAATCTTATAGTTTCGGCAGTTAAGCCTCTCGCTTCGCATCCCGCGGTTTCCACGGCCATCGCAAATGTAGCAAATTTTGCACAACCCACGACTTCCACGGGGATGCATTTTTTCCGTCTATTTAATTTTCTTTAATCATTACTACCAGTTATTTTTTATTGTAAAATTTGCCTGGAATTTTCCCAATTAACCCTCCGTCTACCAGACGGGTCCATTGGACCCGACAGGTACATACAATATATTAATTCAAACCAGAAATTTCTTTAAAATAAACTAAGTATATAAACCAGACAAAAATAAGGTAAATAAATAAGTTAAATAGTTTTAAATAAAAATTCTGGTGTAGAACGTTTTATTAAAACTTGAATAAAATTCCCGGTAGATCTAGGGTTAAATTAGACAAAAATTTCTGTTTTGAAAAACCGGTGATAAAAGATTAAAAACTCTGTAA